>JAMPIV010008910.1:0-215000 GCA_024509875.1 Oreohelix idahoensis | reverse complement strand
GAAGTATTCTGGGTAATGAGGTGGCAGTAATCTGTATGGGGGTGGTATAAAACCTTGTCTAGGACCTGGGAAGTCTCTTGTGAGACAAAGACAGAGTATGACTACTGCTTCCTCAGGCATGTCACATAAGGTAACTAATATGAGGTTGTGTATGCGGTTGTGTATTCGGTTGTGTTTGAGGTTGTGTATGAGGTTGTGTATGAGATTATGTATGAGGTTGTGTATGAGGTTGTGTATGAGGTTATGTATGACGTTATGTATGACGTTATGTATGAGGTTGTGTATGAGGTTGTGTATGAGGTTATGTATGACGTTGTGTATGACGTTATGTATGAGGTTATGTATGAGGTTGTATATGAGCTTATGTATGAGGTTATGTATGAGGTTGTGTATGAGGTTATGTATGAGGTTATTGTTACGTGCAGTCTTTGATATCTTACAATATTATACATTGGTATACTTGTTATGTTCGCAAATATTTTGTAAACAAAATAGATACTTGTTAGTGCTTAAGGAAAAGTCATTATTGAGTTACTTCCCTTGAAAGTTGTGTCGTCTCTTTCGATCGAACTCCGCGGATGAATCCAGTTTTACTGCGATTTATTCTTTGTTTGGGTAGTAATAGATTGTTCTTGCTTCAGAATATCTATGGCCTGAATTTATGTGTATTGTTTGTCTGAGTAGGACGAGTCTGTCTTATATCTGTATATCTTTACATATCTAAGTCGAACTATATGTTCTTTTGTCTCTAGAGAGGTCAAAGGCTGTTCGGGGGATGTGTCGCTAGAGAGGTATGTTTTGGCTTCGCCCTGATGATGGGCTGTGTTTTTCTATGTCGGCTTGTAGCCGGAAAAAGTGATCTCTATATTTATGGGGAAAGTGATAGTCGTCTAGACCTATCATGTATGCTTTACTCCAGTGTTTATTCTTATTGCCAAGGAATGGCAGAATCATATTTCTGATACCAAGGTAATAAAAGATACTCTTTTGAACTCTCGTACGAAGCCACCGTTTTTCGATAGGTACGATTTGTACGTCTGAGAGGATACATTTAACTAGATGAAAAACGACTCTGATTCCTAGCAGCACTATATTCTGTAGAATGCAGTCAATTGTATCATGATAGAATCTACAGAGCAATGAAACATTTAATGAATGACTAACTTTAAGACAGATTCATTATCTGTATCCAAACGTGAGTGACAGCTCACGAGAGAAGCCATCTTGTAACCAAACATTTAGTGACTTTCAAGAAGAGAAAAGGGATGCCCGTATTATCGCTTGATTAGTCCAGAGATCACTGCTACACATGAGAACCCATTGCTAGCGGTTCAATATGAGTATATGGAAAAATATGTGCTGGACATTATGTTAAGGAATCTTCGCTAGACGAGGTTAGGTCTAGAAGCCATCTTGGATATTGTTTATAATCTGACGTGCTTTGTCAGTAAACTCAGATGATATATATATATATATGGGCAATACTGAGTGCTTGGCTACTGACAGTCCATTATACTATTATTCTACATGAGTGCCCATGTAACATTGCAAGACCATTTATCCACTGTACCATGATGTATTATGCCAACCTGTGATTTGTCACTATCTGTGCTGTCGAGTGTGTACGTCCAATTAAACTGTAGTAAAAGTACACAGTCGTTGGTGTCGATGACTTCCAGCCATACATGAGTGTGAGAAAAGAACATTTGTCAACACCACGAACTCTTCTTATCATTCGCATATTATACACTCAATCTATGTCTACACACCACTGCGTAGGTCAAGTTGACATTCCATACTCAAACCACGAGCAACACAACAACACAGTATTTAACTCTGGTGATGTTCGAGTGAGCTTCAGATTTTTCAGCATGTCTCTCGCTCAGGGCAAGGGTGATGTATTAGAGTTTATCAACTGATGATGATGACGTCTGTCTTCCAAAAAGAGAGTTTATCAACTGGTGGACCAGCTTTCTGGGTTTGACCTCGCAGAAGTTGAGAAGTCAACAGATTACCGATACCAGACCGTTTCCTGTGGCTGATACGACACACTTGCAGTATTGGTTTGCTCTTTGTCAACACTTCGTCACGTGACCTGTCAAGTGAATGCAGTATGTAGGTCAGCGTTGTTGACATTTTTACATTAGACATTACAGAGTTTCACAGAACAGTTGGATCAATTCTTGTCAATATTAACAGGAAGACAGTATTATTGAACTAAGAAGTCCTATTTTCATCGATGGATCTTCTTGTTTTCTATATATGAACTTTAATATTAAGGCCAGAATGTTTAATTGAATAAAGTGGCAGTTTGTTTATTTTCATAAAAATTTTGCATTAACTGTAAAAATGAGCCTATTTTTGAATATTATTAAACTTTAAGTGATAATATTTATATTTATGATATTTTTCAGCACATGTATGATTGTTTGTATTAGTTTATTGTTTACATCTATCTGTAAATTTTGCAGTTGGGCTGGCCATACTAGAGGGATTGGCGTTCCATAGAGGGACCCGTTGTATTTTTAATTATAACATTTATATTAATAATTTTGCAAGCGAAAACTGTTGGATATTTGTTTACTTGTAAAAATTGTAATAGATTGTTAATTTAGGCTAATAGTAATATATTTATATCTTTGAACCTTGCTGTTAATGGAATATTAAGGTTTGGCTAATTTTTACTAAAAACGCACTTTTTTTATCCTATCCTTTTCTTGGAATCTAAAAAAAAAAAAAGAACCATTTAATATGTAAAACATGAGGCCTAGTTGTTTGTTAAAAGACTTGACATAGCTATTTACATTGATTTTTTTCATAATTGAATATATTTATAATATTTACATGTGGGGGGGATTTGGGCCAATGTAAAAGAAGTATTTTCTATTTTTTGCAAGTACATAGTTTTATGTTTTACATGGTATTTGTTTTGTTATAGTATGTTAGTTTTTATGTCAGCGGGTTGTGTTTAAGGTTGGGCGGCGTCCTCACAACAGAATATCCCACGTCATAGAGGGTCCGTTGTGGGCGTTTTCTTTAGGTGCAATTTTCTTGATTGAAAATTTGCTGCGACAACTGTTGCTTTTGTGTTAGCTGTGAAGTCTGTAATTATTGTTATTTTTGTAATATTTCTTTGTTCTTTAGTTTTGTTTTGATTTGTTTGTAATTTGTTGGTCTACCCTTTTCTATCTTTCAGTTCTATTCACAATTTATATTCATATACTGTGACGTCATTTGTGTTGTTATCCCTTGCAGATTCAGTGATTATCTTCATTGATTTCCCTATTTGATTTATTTGATTTCTGCAAACGTTTTCGTATTGTCAGTCCTATTTGTACTTTATGTATTTATGTATTCTGTTGGTTGACATATGTTTTATATAGGTATATTTCATAAGACACTATTGCCTGTGCACTGCACTTGGATTATGGTATAAACCAGTACTTGATTATTATTACTGTTATACAAGACCTTATTAAGGCTTGTGACCCACAGATATTGGGATAGTGTACTGATTAATCAAGTCATTAAGAACTTGTGGTATTATTATTGTTTCAAGTGATTAGTATTATTGTTAGACATCATGTCTACATTAGAATACTTCATTACACAAGGGAAATCCCTTGATAAAACTGGTCAACAATTAGAAGAATGGGCGGTTGCTCAATATGACAAAGCATTAGCTGCAGAAGAGAGAAAAGCTGCTGCTGAAGAGAGAAAAGCTGCTGCAGAAGAGAGAAAAGCTCTGGCTGAAGAAAAAAGATTAGACAGGGAAGCTGAACAAAAAAGATTAGACAGGGATGCTGAACAAAAAAGATTAGACAGGGAAGCTGAACAAAAAAGATTAGACAATGATGCTGAACAAAAAAGATTAGACAGAGAAGCTGAAGAAAAAAAAGCAATAAGAGAACATGAATTTGAGTTAGAGAAATTGAGATTGACAAGTATGAGTAATGTTAATCAGGCATCTAGTGGTAATGGTAAACCTTCTACTTACATGGTTAAGGTTCCACCGTTCAATCAGTCCAGTGACGATATTACATTCTGGCTGGATAGATTTGAACGTTCTTGTCGTACACATAATGTGGATAAATCACAATACGCTAATCAATTAGCAGAAAACTTGAAAGGTGAATCTTTGACTAGATTATGCCTTGTAGGAGAAGCAGATAAGGATAATTATGATGTCATTAGGGCGGCTTTGATAAAAAATACCAGCTAAGTGAGGAAGGCTATCGACTTTTGTTTAAGACGATGGTGCCTGAGACAGGTGTAGAATTCTCAGAATTCACTGCAAAGGCACGTCTCACAGTTGATCGTTGGATTGAGCTTTCCAAAACAGAAAAAAACGTATGAAGGACTTATGGATTTGTTGCTCAGAGATAAGATTATGTCATGTGTTAACAAACCATTCCTTGAATTTATACATGAGCGTAAACCCAAATCTCTAAAGGAAATGGAAGAATATTGTTCCCAATATGTCACTGCACACCCCGACGTGACTTTTGGCAACACTAAGATTAAGGAGAGTATGCCAGTTGCTTCAGCAACACCATAAAATCCCAATTATTCACACAGATTTCAGGGACCTCAAAACAGATTTGATAAAAAAGGTAACCATAATAGTTATCAAAACCAAGGTAACCAATCATTTCAGGGTTCTTCTTCAAAGAACTGGAGACGAGCTGATAGCTCGCGACACAGGGGTGGTCATAATTATAGGAACTTCCGTAGAGGAAGTAATTATAGAAACTATCCGGGTTATCCGTCTTGGAGTCAACAAGATCATAATTACAGAGATACTCATTATAATGAATATGATAATGGTAACCAAGGGAACTATGACTCAAACCCAAATAGGGGTTACAATAGAGGTAACAATAACTACAGAGGTGATAATAACCGAGGTAGATCTCAAAACAAAAGACATAAACCACATTTTCAGGCAAACTCTGCACAACAAGAGTCCCATGAAGCCTATAAACAGAGTAAAGATAATAATGATGCTAGTAATATGGCATGTGCCGCTTTTGATTTTGGGAGAGCATCTCAGTGCCCCCAATGCAAAACATTATTTGAGCCAACCACAGTGTCTACTTTAAGCTGTGGCCATCCTCTTCCTGCTCTTCCTGCATCAGTCGCGCATGATGGAAGAGGTTCTCTTGTCTTACATAAGGGTTTAGTAAATAACAATCCAGTCTCTGTGCTATTTGATTCTGGATGCACCACAATTGGTGTTAGGCAGTCACTCGTAGATCCTTCCCGTGCCACTGGACAAGTAGTCAAATGTGTAACATTTGGCGGCACATTAGAGAAATACTCTACTGCTATCATTAGGATTGCTACTCCTTTCTTTACAGGAGATGTACACGCATGTCTTCTCCCGAATCCGATCGCTGAC
The DNA here is from genome assembly GCA_024509875.1 of Oreohelix idahoensis. Taxonomy (NCBI): domain Eukaryota; kingdom Metazoa; phylum Mollusca; class Gastropoda; order Stylommatophora; family Oreohelicidae; genus Oreohelix; species Oreohelix idahoensis. The sequence goes on along the minus strand of JAMPIV010008910.1, from coordinate 209,599 downwards.
CTCATCATCGGTCGCATTCATGGAGTCAAAGAATGCACTCCGCAACAAATTTTCCGCGTGGGAAAGGCAAAACATGCAGATTGCTAACGCTGTAGTCACTAGAGCTCAGGCTCTTAATATGCCTCAAACTTCATCTACTGAAGATAATGAAGTGCATAACCAAGATGATCCCTTGGTAATTTCTCGTGACTCGTTTATAAAACAGCAAGAAGATGATCCCACTCTGAAGAAATTCTTCATTCTTGCAACTAAAGGTGATCCGAATAAAGACACAAGTCGTAAATCGTGGATTACAAAGAAGAATGGCGTACTTGTACGTATGGTTCAAGACTCCATTACGTCAAGTCATTCTCAAATCCTGGTTCCCAAGAATTTGAGAGTTAAAATTTTGCAGCACGCTCACGACTCTCAGTGTGCTGGACACATGGGTTTTTCCCGTACTAAGTCAAGAGTCCTTGCGGCTTTCTTTTGGCCATTGGTAAACAAGGACATACGGATTTATTGTCGATCTTGTAAAGTATGTCAGGAAGTTAAATCCAAAGGTCCACGGCATGCTGCACCCATTCAGGCGGCGGACATTCCTATTCGGCCGTTTCAAAAAATGGCCATAGACATTATTGGTCCATTTAAGATCAAGTCTGCCAGAGGACATCAGTTTATCTTGACGTGTGTTGATATGTGCACACGTTGGCCAGAGGCTATTCCTCTGAAGAGCATTACTACTGCTGACATTGCAGATGCTCTTTGGCTTATATTTTCTCGTCTGGGGTTCCCCGGAGAGATATTGTCAGACCATGGCACCCAACTAATATCAGATACCATGTCTCAAGTAATGTCTACGCTGCAGATAGATAGATCTTTAAGTAGTATCTACCATCCAATGTCTAATGGTACGGTCGAACGCCTTAATAGAACACTTAAAAACTTACTAGGGAAGATAACTGAGGATCATCCTCAAGACTGGGACAGAGTTTTACATGCGGCCCTCTTCACTTACAGAGAGGTACCCAATGAACATACAGGATTTTCTCCCTTTGAACTCGTCTTTGGCACGCGTCCGCGTGGCCCTATGTCGTTGCTTCATTATCTCATAACAGCTGACAATATTGACGATGACACAAAGTCATCCTACGAATATGTCATCGCGTTGAGACAAAAGATTATCGAAGCATGCAAATTAGCAACTTCTTCTTCTGAATTTGCGAAACAGAAGGCAAGGCAATTTGCCAATAAGAAGAGATGCTTACGACAACTTTGTCCTGGTGACAAAGCATTTGTATTACTACCTTGTAGGGAAAACAGACTTCTTATTTCTTGGAAAGGTCCGTACGATATAATATCGAAAATTTCCGATGTCGACTATATTGTCAATATTGATGGGAAGCATAAAACCTTCCACATCAATATGCTTACTGAATTCCATGAACGTCCGGATTATTTGCAACCCATTTTCCAAGCAACGGACAATTTTCCAGTACAATATGGTCATTACTCATCACTGTCCGTGATACAGGATGAGGAAACAAGTTTTTCAGATGTAAATCTTCCTCTTCCAATGATCCCACTTCATTCTAGTGAATCATGGAAGAACGTTACTGTCTCTCCTGATTTGTCTCTAGGAGAACAGCGACAAGTTTCAACTATGTTGCAAACATTTCAGGATGTACTCACTGACATCCCTGGACAAACGCATGTCATTGAACATGACATTGTTCTAACTGACCATACTCCTATTAGGGTTAGACCTTATCCTATACCTATACATTTTCAAGCACAGGTTGAGAAAGAGTTGGATGAGATGATAGATTTGAAAATAATCGAACCATCCACCTCTGCATATTCTTCGCCGATGGTTATTGTTCGTAAAAAAGACAATAACATACGTCTTTGCGTTGACTATCGAAAATTGAATCAAGTAACGTAGTTCGATGCCGAACCTATGCCTTTACTGGAAGAGCTACTTACTCGACTCTCCAAATCTCATTTTTTCACTAAACTTGATTTGTCTAAAGGATATTGGCAAGTTCCTTTATCTGAACGCGCCAAACCTCTCACGGCTTTTTCAGCACCTAGAGGTTTGTTCCAATGGAATTTTATGCCTTTCGGTCTTATGAACGCACCAGCTACATTCGTACGCATGATGCGCCGAATCCTATCTTATCGGTCAGATGTCATTGCATATCTAGACGACATCTGTCTTTTCAGCGATACTTGGGAAGATCACTATTCAGGGTTAGATGAATTGCTGTCTACTTTGCGCGAGCACAACCTGACAGCGAAACCCTCTAAAGCCTATATTGGTTTTAGCGAAATTTCTTTCCTAGGCCACCGAGTTGGTCATGGTTTCCTAAAGACAGAGGACCATAATACTAGTAAGATACTTAACATCTCGATCCCTAAGACTAAAAAACAGGTGAGAAGTCTGTTAGGTCTTATTCAATTTTATGGCAGATTCATTCAGAATCTATCCTCTATCATGGCACCTCTTTCAACACTTCTAAAGAAAGGTTCGCCTAATATGGTCCACTGGTCTCAGGAATGCCAATGCTCTCTGGATAAGATTAAAACATTGTTTTCAACACCACCTATTTTAGTGCTACCTACTAAAGATAAGACATTCGTTCTTCGTAGTGACGCTTCATCCACTGGGATTGGAGCGGCACTAATGCAAGAGTACTCTGGAACTCTGCATCCTGTAATGTATATTTCCAGAAAACTTAATGCGCCAGAAAGGAATTATTCGGTTTTAGACCGTGAGCTATTAGCTATGGTTTGGTCGATCCTCAAACTACAGAGATTCCTTCTAGGCGCACATTTCATAGTAGAAACCGACCAAAAAGCTCTTACTGCTATACAGAGTAAGAATTTGAAGAGCTCGAGGTCTACTCGATATGCAATTGCTCTTCAACCTTTTCATTTCTCTGTGCGAGCTATTCGTGAATCAGATAATGTGATGGCAGACATTCTGTCAAGATGCCCACATGATTCCACATAACAATTAGGGCTTAGACTTCTTGATATGTCTAGTTCTATAGTAGTTCCTTTTCTATATCATGATAGATACACATTTGTAATTTAATAATATAATGATTGTATCACTACATAGCGGTTCATTGATGTTTATTCACCGCTGTGCTTTGATGATTTTTCTTCATAAATCATAAATTTAAGATATCTAATACGAAATTATGGTATGAATTTTTTAAGCATCGTGTAATTGCCAGAATTGTATTATACTTTGATGACACCTTCCTGGAAAAATTTACTTGTAGAGAAATAATTTCTCTCAGTTTATGAGACACATTCTCATCAGTCGCTCCATAAGTCGACTTAGCCTCATATTAGGCGTTATATTTATTCCTGATATTTTCATCTACGCATTATTCATGCGTTGTGAGCCTATTGTACGTTGCTCCTAGATGTATTTCAAAAAAAAAAAAAAAAGTTCCATTTTTTTTCCCGGGAGGTGTGGTAAGACTGTTACGTGCAGTCTTTGATATCTTACAATATTATACATTGGTATACTTGTTATGTTCGCAAATATTTTGTAAACAAAATAGATACTTGTTAGTGCTTAAGGAAAAGTCATTATTGAGTTACTTCCCTTGAAAGTTGTGTCGTCTCTTTCGATCGAACTCCGCGGATGAATCCAGTTTTACTGCGATTTATTCTTTGTTTGGGTAGTAATAGATTGTTGTATAAGAATCTACAGAGCAATGAAACATTTAATGAATGACTAACTTTAAGACAGATTCATTATCTGTATCCAAACGTGAGTGACAGCTCACGAGAGAAGCCATCTTGTAACCAAACATTTAGTGACTTTCAAGAAGAGAAAAGGGATGCCCGTATTATCGCTTGATTAGTCCAGAGATCACTGCTACACATGAGAACCCATTGCTAGCGGTTCAATATGAGTATATGGAAAAATATGTGCTGGACATTATGTTAAGGAATCTTCGCTAGACGAGGTTAGGTCTAGAAGCCATCTTGGATATTGTTTATAATCTGACGTGCTTTGTCAGTAAACTCAGATGATATATATATGGGCAATACTGAGTGCTTGGCTACTGACAGTCCATTATACTATTATTCTACATGAGTGCCCATGTAACATTGCAAGACCATTTATCCACTGTACCATGATGTATTATGCCAACCTGTGATTTGTCACTATCTGTGCTGTCGAGTGTGTACGTCCAATTAAACTGTAGTAAAAGTACACAGTCGTTGGTGTCGATGACTTCCAGCCATACATGAGTGTGAGAAAAGAACATTTGTCAACACCACGAACTCTTCTTATCATTCGCATATTATACACTCAATCTATGTCTACACACCACTGCGTAGGTCAAGTTGACATTCCATACTCAAACCACGAGCAACACAACAACACAGTATTTAACTCTGGTGATGTTCGAGTGAGCTTCAGATTTTTCAGCATGTCTCTCGCTCAGGGCAAGGGTGATGTATTAGAGTTTATCAACTGATGATGATGACGTCTGTCTTCCAAAAAGAGAGTTTATCAGTTATGTATGAGGTTATGTATGAGGTTATGTATGAGGTTGTGTATGCGGTTGTGTATGAGGCTGGCAACATTGTCACGTAAAATGAAAAGCTACAGAAAGCACCACTATATGCATATGTGAATTCTTAGTGTAGGTTTCCTGTAAGGTGGCCAGCTGTTGTGATGGCTCCATGCTCCACAAAGAGCAAAAAGGATCATGATGATGATACATTCTGAGACAAGCCCAGACTCAGCTCAAATTTCAAGTTCCATGATCAAAATGGTGCTGACTCCTGAGCTGACATTCTGAGACAAGCCCAAATTCAGCCCAAATTTCAAGTTCCATGATCAAAATGGTGCTGACTCCTGAGCTTACATTCTGAGACAAGCCCAGACTCAGCCCAAATTTCAAGTTCCATGATCAAAATGGTGCTGACTCCTGATTTGACATTTTGAGACAAGCCCAGACCCAGCCCAAATTTCAAGTTCCATGATCAAAATGTGCTGACTCCTGAGCTGTCATTCTGAGACAAGCCCAGACTCAGCCCAAATTTCAAGTTCCATGATCAAAATGGTGCTGAATCCTGAGCTGACATTCTGAGACAAGCCCAGAATCAGCCCAAATTTCAAGTTCCATGATCAAAATGGTGCTGACTCCTGGAATGACATTCTGAGACAAGCCCAGAATCAGCCCAAATTTCAAGTTCCATGATCAAAATGGTGCTGACTCCTGAGCTGACATTCTGAGACAAACCCAGACTCTGCCCAAATTTCAAGTTCCATGATCAAAATGGTGCTGACTCCTGAGCTGACATTCTGAGACAAGCCCAGAATCAGCCCAAATTTCAAGTTCCATGATCAAAATGGTGCTGACTCCTGAGCTGACATTCTGAGACAAACCCAGACTCAGCCCAAATTTCAAGTTCCATGATCAAAATTGTGCTGACTCCTGAGCTGACATTCTGAGACAAGCCCAGACTCAGCCCAAATTTCAAGTTTCGTGTTCAAAATGGTGCTGACTCCTGAGCTGACATTCTGAGACAAGCCCAGACTCAGCTCAAATTTCAGGTTCCATGTTCAGAATGGTGCTGACTGATGAGCTTCAGGCATGCAGTCTGTTATTGTCACAAATATGGTGACAGAAAAGTGATTGGGGTGAACCATATTCTGGACCACTTTCTTTTTACTTCTTGTCAACTGACTTAAAAGGATCACTGTCCAAATAGTTATTGTTGATCAGAATCAACGTCACTGTACTCCAGGCAAACCCATGTGCTCAGTCTCCTTGAAGTGTTGAAGTGTATGAATTGCAGGCAAACCCAGATTGGCAACCATTCATTTTCAAGTAATGACGCCCAGTGTTTGTTTGCATAGGAAGTGCTGGTAAATTATCAATCTGATGGCATATTATAGACACACCTGAGACGTCATAAATGTGGTAATAAGCGTCCAGACATTCTTGTTATACGCAAGATAAATGTAAGAAGGTGTAGTGGTAATCATTACTGAAAACTGACGGAAATACCAATTCCATATACGAAAGTGACCGTTTGAATTTTATAAACACATGAGTCATGCAGAAAAGTCAATGAGGAAAGATTATAACATGCACTTTCGACTGCTATTGGCTTAGCAGTTTAGAGGCTAATATACATTCACGTTGATTGGAAGTTTTGTCAGAAATGCCAGGTGTAAGCGTGGGCAGGAAAATTGCAATATAACATAGAACTTTTTAGACATACAACACTGAATTCCAACATCGTCGGACTGAAGCCAGGAAAGAATAGAAGTAAGGATTTTGACTTTATACGACCGGACGGATTGGAGCACCTTTTGAACACTACAACAAGGAAACTCTACAATTTAATACGGAAACCGGACTCCTACATGACCTACTCACAAAGTGACAGAGGGATTCTGTAATAGAAATAATATCCCAGACGTGTGTTCGAGGCAGCTGCATCAAGTTACTGAGACTTTTCAAACTGAGCAAGAAGTCTATGATCCCATTATTGGGGTAAGCTGTAACATATTTTTATACTTTGAATTTGATATGTTTGAACAGCCTCCTGAAGAGGCTGGCAACCTCAGCACGTGAAAATTATATATTCATGAACCACCACAGTAAAGCGCTGGTGATTGATTCATGCGGGTTCACACAGGGAAAAAAAGCAGAGGTAACCCCAGACTCCAAGCGGAGCAGGGAGTGGAAGATGATGCCATCATATGCATATATTTACTATCATTTATAATAAGTGTATGTATATCTCGACATATCCAACCAGGCACAAGCCATTTGCCGCTGTCCAGTCAAAAATTTCCCAGTAAATTAACTAAAAGAATTGTGATTTTCATCATATCCCCTGAGTTATATGATTAACGCTCAGGGAGGGTAAAAATTCAGAGAAAAGAATCGGTTGACGGACAGCGGGAAAGGCGCATGATTAATATAAGGAAAACCAAGACTTAGCAGCGGAATTTGTTCTTTTATTCCCTCTAAAGTTTGTAGTACGAGTTTACAAGACCATTTGAGGGACGATTCTACGATACCAGATGTACTACTGTTCTGTGGTGCCAAACTTGCGATCAACACTTGAAACCTACATTCAACGGTTGTGAAGATACCTTCCTTGACAAGGAGACGTGCTCTTGTCACAGAGATGAATGGACGGAAACAGCAGCATCAACACTCCAGCAGTTTGGAAGCTAAGTGGCAATTTTAGCAGGCAAATACAACAGGACTTATTCATCTATATTTCACAACTAAGCTTCCTAAAGCCGGTATCAGTTTCAATGACGAAACCTTTTTATTTTTAGTAATTGCTAGTTCATATTTATTTACATTTGCTCCAAAGTAATTGATCATTAAATTTATTATATGTTGATTTTTACATTTTCAAAGTTGATTTAGTTATTACAGGCAGAAGTGCACACGGATGAATCAGCATCTTTAATATATTTAAATTTACATCTATACAGTCAAATTATAAGAAGAAATTCACTGTTAATTCAGTTGGTTGCTTGCACGAGCTAAAATAAATTATATAATATCTCTTCACAAAAGATGGTGGGCAGATAAAAGTTAACATTGCTAAGACACATTCAGCATTGTTCTTGACTTCTGAAATGTCTTGTGAATATTCCCTCAAAGTAGAAGCATCATCGGCTTTCTACGAGTATCTGTATCTCTGCCAAGAGTAATCTTGTGCAAAGGTCGATACCTTTGAAGACCAACATTTGATACTCTAGATTTTAGCCATTGTTGGACCATCCCTGCAGAGTAAAGGTGAGGCAACACATGACAGCACGCTGGTTGTATACACACTGGATGCATCCTCTCATACGTCTCTCGCTGCTAGTCTTATGTTTGATGCCAAATTCCAGCAATCTTAGCCTTGATGATTCATCGGTGGTAGTGACATTCTCTAATAGGTGATCATTAATTGCCCTCAGTATCTCTCCCTTATCCATATTCAATGCATCCACTATGGTTGCTCTTGAAGCTAATCTGTCAGCTCTTTAATTGTCACATACCCCTGCATAACCAGGTCAGTAGATCCACATCAGTTCCTGAAGAATCGAGACTTCTATGGAGGTTTTCCATTGATGCCTGGGCCATCCTTTTTGGATCCTCCGAAGCAGGGATTGTTAGTCTGTGAGAACTGCGCTTGGTAATGAAGTTTCAGACAGCCACCTTAATGCTGCATAGCTGCCTCTACCTCCATTCTCAAGCTGAAGGTTTGTTACGCCATCCATGACATCCCTCTCTTTATTCTTGCTTCCTTGATGTCAGCTAAGTTTCCATGCAGGGGATGCCTATTGTCTGTGGTTACTCGCATCTAAGCTTTTTCCTGAATCATGTTATATCTGGACCTAAATGTCAGCAATCCAAGCATGTGCTGCATTGTCACAATGGGGGTATCTAGTGTACAGCCCAAGACTATATGCATCTCTTCATTTTGAATGTGCTCCAGTCGTTTGCATTGTGTTATTGACACCGTGAGTATTCCCAGCTCATACTCAATTACCGATATGACTAGCTGATAGTGCAGGAGAAACAGTAATCTCTGCTACAGGTGCGCAGTGGCCATTATTTTTAGTGCTGCCAGACCTCTCCTGCACTTCTGTATGATGTGATCAACATGGTACGCTATCAAATGTTACTCCAAGGTACTTCAGCTTGTTTTGCCTTTTAATTTTCTACCCACTGAGGGTTTATCATCTGGAAGGTCTGCTTTCACTATGAAGTTATTCAAGGAGTACCATATCATGCAGGCCTTGTTGGGACTGACTTCAGAGCCAGTTTCCGCGCACTATGTAAACACCTCATGTAGTGTCCTGTGTATGCTATTGACCATTTTCTGTTGGTCAGAGCCAGTCCTGTAAACAAGTATGTTATCTGCAAATGTCAATGTTCATCTCAACCCAGTTGAACGAACGAACGAACTTTATTTTCAAAGGGTTAAGAATTGGGCACGCAGGCCCGTCTGACATTCTGCCCTTCTTGGCTGAATGGTAGCTACTTTTGCTGTGTAGATGTTAAACAGCACCAGTGGTAGTGGAGAACCCTGGGGTAGTTCGGGACAAATGTGCATTGGTTATGGTGTCTGTGGTGGATTAACACCGGGGAGGTTATTGATGGTATTTAAATGCAAATATATGTGTCTACAGCGTGAGGTCAAGCTATGTAAGACCCTGAGTCTAATAGTTGAAAATGGTGTTGATGGGTTCTCAGGGGACCTAATGCTACCTCCCTCAGATCTCACGCTGCGCAATATTTTTATATCTGTTGTAGGATGTTTATTATATGGCAACGTCTCTAGGGTAATGCAAATGTAGTGATAAATGCCTGAAAATAACAACCACAACGTTAACTTAATGAAAAGTAAATCAACAAGACTGGGGTTAAATTTAAAATATTATTTTACAATTTTAATTTCCTGTACCGCAAATCTTTTGGGACAGGAATGTTTAAAACTTAAAATGAAGGGTGTTTATATACAAAATTAGATAAATATGAAGGACATCTTGTCCATAAATGTCACTACTATAATGTTTATAGAATTTTATTCCCTGCTGAAACGATACTGTCCTATGAAGTGTCACTACTTGGAAGGACTGGGTGACTCATCATATCACAAAACAGTTTATTATACGTGTGGAGAATAAAACGTGATGAATTGACATAAGCCCGCAATCTTATGGCTTATCTTGTGGTTCCTTTGAAGATAGTGTTAAGGGCCATTCTGGCCACTATAAATGTTACAGGTCAAGTTGGTTAATTGTAAACTGTCCAATGTCAAGGTGTTAGTGTCCTGTGTAGTGTTGGAAGCCGCCATGAAGGTTACAGCACTGTGATATGTGTGAGTAGGGATCAGGTCAACCCAGGCAGTACAGTATAGGTGAATGTAGGTCACCAGGCGTTGAGGCACTTACAGGGTGCCATGAAGACTCTCTCAAGGTACATGCTCTCAGATGCGTTGTAACGATCGTAGCAATGTGTGGTTGATATGATGTGTGGGTGAGTAGACCTTATGATAAGGTGTAGTACGCGAATGTGTGTAGGCTCTGGACAGTGGCACAATACTCACTCAACCACATGTATAAGTCATGAAGGTTGATAACAGCGGCTAACTTTTTACAATGCGTTAATGCAGTACGATACAAGAGAGACGACATCAGGACATAGTCATTTGACAATACTCAGGAACATTGTAGACATGACGATAGTACAATACATGGAGCATCAACAGTTCATCGATCAGTAAGCTGGGCATAATACGATTGCTGACTACAATCTAACACCTTCCTAGAGCCTCAGCAAAGATACCCCGCATAACCAGCGGGTATTAATATGTGAGTTTAAATAACTCCCTTCTGACACAAGTACATCAGTTTCATTGCCTAGAATGCAATAGCCGCAGCATGGCAAACCTCTAGGTCCAATGGCCTCTGTGGTATTTCTTAGCAAACAAGGTGGATCAGACCCTGTCCAAATGATGCCGCTGAAATAGCGGGATGCATCAAATATAATGTTCTCTGGGCATACACAGGCCCTAGACAGATAATGTCAGCATAGTTCAAGAGCTCAACGCTCGTATACTTAATGGGCTCTTTCCCGCCCAGGGAAAAGTCGCTGAGCTGGTAAATACATGTGATACGTGATTCTGATAGCAAAAGGAAAATGATAATTTACCTTAGCAGATCCTCAGAATAACACTAATAATCACACTCGTCTCCTAGACGCTTAGAAAATATATCATGGGGAAACATCTTCAAACTTCTAAGTTTACACACAGAGGGCTTTCGTTTCCCAGGCTTGAAGCCATAACAAAGACGTCGAAAAACACGCCTTGACACTCTGAAAATTCACAGCTCGACTCCCGATCAAAAGTCTTTCTTAACCCATGACAAAAGCTTGCGCATGAACATCCCTGAGCTTAAACTCAGGTAGGCGATGTTGAACACATACCAGGAAAATACTGACCAGTCGAGCCTTATATGGTTATGAAATAAGACATCAGCTCTAGTTGCAAACATTCCTAGAAAAGCTTGACCATTCAAGCCATATATGGACATGCAACCAGACATCGGTTCTAAAATTAGACCAGTAGTTTAAAACCAGTGGGCAAACAACCACTGTTAAATTCATCCCCCAGTAAATCAAGAGTAATACCCCCTAGATCAGGAATCAAAAAATAATGTCTCCAAACCAAACAGGTACATTAAAAAGATTATACACATTGCGAAAACTGACCGCAACAGTTTACCGCACCCCCCGGGAAAAAATGAAAATTTTTTTTTTTAAATACGTCCAAGAGCAAGATACAACAGGCTCCAAACGCACGAATGATGCGAGGACGAAAAGTATCACATATAAATATAATGCCTAATGTGAGGCTAAGTCGGCGCATGGAGCGTCAGGTAAGAATATATCTCATCAGAGAAAGCATTTCTCACAGTACAATATATTCATGGGAGGTGCCACCAACGTACACTACAATGCTGGCACTGTTATAATGCAAGCAAAAGTTACATACATATAATCTTATCTCATATCTAGTACCTTATCTTCAAGTTTAGTAATGAAAAACATCATCAAAAACAGCGGTGTCATTATCTAACTATACCGCATTATAGAGATACAATCACCTTAGCAACAAAAGATTACATAATGTTTACATGTAATAATATTACTAAGTATAAGAACAATGAAGTCCAGATCCTAGACTGAGAGGGCACATCTACTGTATCGTTCCAAGTGTAAGCAAGGACCTCACAATACTTCATGGTTGGCAAAATGTACAGATTCTCTCAAAACATCAACGACTTGCTGAGAAAATACAAATAACATAATTCTATTTGACAGCCGTAAGATTTTCTAATATACAGTAATCAAACATACATCTTTAACTATCCTGTGGCCGAGTGAAATTTCGACCATTATATTGTGAGCACTAAACCTTCGTCTGCTATAACCGAAATGGTAACAGAGAAAGAAAATCACACAGCATAATACCATGAAACACTTAAAGTAAGAACAGATGTGCTGATATATAGATGTAGTAAAGAACTGTTATAAATCTTAAAGTGAATCAGGAAAATCTAGGACACAATAGTTAAGTGGAATCATGTGGGCATCTGGACAGGATGTCAGCCATCACATTATCCGAACCACGGATAGCTCGCACCGTGAAGTGAAAGGGTTGAAGAGCAATGGCATATCGAGTGGATCTCGAGCTCTTCAAGTTCTTACTCTGAATAGCTGTAACAGCTTTTTGGTCGGTTTCCACAATGAAATGCGCGCCAAGAAGGAATCTTTGTAACTTAAGAATTGACTATACCATAGCCAACAATTCACGGTCTAGAACCGAGTAATTCCTTTCTGCCGCATTCAGCTTCCTAGAGATATACATTACCGGATGCAGAGTTTCTGAATACTCCTGCATTAGTGCCGCCCCGATCCCAGTGGATGAGGCGTCACTACGAAGAACAAAAGTCTTATCAGTAGTAGGTAGCCTTAAGATAGGGGAGATGAGAATAAATTTTTAATCTGGTCCAATGAAGACTGGCATTCTTGGGACCAGTGCACCATATTAGGAGACCCTTTTTTCAATAGGGTTGACAGAGGTGCCATAATAGAAGATAGATTCTGAATGAATCTTCCGTAAAATTGTATTAAACCTAAGAGACTGCGTACTTGCTTTTTTTGTCTTAGGAATAGAAATGTTTAGTATCTTAGAAGTGTTATGGTCCTCTGTCTTCAAGAGACCATGACCAACACGGTGATCAAGGAAAGAAATTTTACTAAACCCAACATAGGCTTTAGAGGGTTTTGCTGTCAACTTATGTTCGCGTAGAGTAGACAGTAATTCATATAAACCCAAATAGTGATCTTCCCAAGAATCACTGAAGAGACAAATATCGTCCAAGTATGCAATGACATCTGAACGATATGACAGAATTCGACGCATCATGCGAACGAACGTAGCTGGGGCGTTCATAAGGCCGAAACGCATGAAATTCCATTGAAACAAACCCCTAGGTGTTGAGAAAGCAGTGAGAGGTTTGGCGCGTTCAGTTAGAGGAACTTGCCAATAACTTTTAGACAAGCCGAGTTTGGTAAAGAATCGAGAATTAGAGAGTCTATTAAGTAGCTCTTCTAATAAAGGCATAGGTTCAGCATCGAACTTCGTAACTTGGTTTAATTTGCGATAATCTATGCAAAGACGTATGTTATTGTCTTTCTTTCGAACAATAACCATGGACGAAGAGTATGCTGAGGTGGATGGTTCAATTATTTTCAATTGTATCATTTCATCCAATTCTTTCTCGACCTGTGTCTGAAAGTGAATAGGAATAGGGTAAGGTCTAACCCTGATAGGATTATGGTCAGTAAGTATTATGTCATGTTCAATGACATTAGTGTGTCCAGGAATGTCAGTAAGGACATCCTGAAACGTTTGTAACATAGAAAAGACTTGTCGCTGTTCCTCGATAGCTAAAGTAAGAGAAACAGTAACATTTTTCCATGATTCTGTAGAATGAGGTGGAATCATAGGAAGAGGAAGATTAACATCAGAGAAAGTAGTTTCATCATCCTGTATAACCGACAGGGATGAGTAATAACCATGTGGGACTGGAGAATCGTCCGTCACATGGAAAATAGGGAGCAAATAGTCTGGTCGCTCATGAAATTCTGTAAGCATGTTTATATGAAAGGTTTTATGCTTTCCGTCAATATCGACAACATAGTCGACATCGGAAATTTTTGAGACTATAGAATACGGACCTTTCCATGCAATAAGAAGTCTGTTTTCCCTACAAGGGAGCAAAACGAATGCTTTGTCACCAGAACAAAGTTGTCGTAGGCATCTATTCTTATTTGCAAATTTCCTTGCTTTTTCTTTAGCAAATTCGGATGAGGAAGTTGCTAGTTTGCATGCTTCGATAATCTTTTGCCTTAGAGCAATGACATACTCATATTAAGACTGAGTGTCATTGTCATTATTATCAGCAGTTATACGATCATGAAGTAGAGACATAGGACCGCGCGGTCGCGCGCCAAAGACAAGTTCAAAAGGAGAAAATCCTGTATGTTCGTTGGGGACCTCTCTATATGCAAAGAGAGCCGCGGGTAAAACCCTATCCCAATCCTGAGGATGATCCTCAGTTATCTTCCCACGTAAGTTCTTTAGTGTTCTATTCAGACGTTCAACTAACCCATTAGACATTGGGTGATAGATACTACTTAGAGATCTTTTAATATTCAGAGTAGACATCACCTGCGACATAGTGTCTGATATTAATTGAGTGCCATGGTCTGACAATATTTCTCTGGGAAATCCCAGATGAGAAAATATTATCCAAAGAGCGTCTGCGATATCGGCAGTAGAGATGCTCTTAAGAGGTATAGCCTCTGGCCAACGTGTGCACATGTCAACGCATGTTAGGATAAATTGATGTCCTCTGGCCGACTTGATCTTAAAAGGACCAATAATATCTATAGCCGTCTTCTGAAACGGCCGAATAGGAATGTCTGCAGCCTGGATAGGAGCCGTATGTCGTGGGCCTCTCGATTTGACCTCAGGTAGGTGATGTTGAACACATACCAGGAAAAGACTGACCAGTCGAGCCTTATATGGTCATGAAATAAGACATCAGCTCTAGTTGCAAACATTCCTAGAAAAGCTTGACCATTCAAGCCTTATATCGACATGCAACCAGACATCGGTTCTAAAATTAGACCGGTAGGTTAAAACCAGTGGGCAAACAACCACTGTTAAATTCACCCCCCAGTAAAGCGGAAGCGGAAGAAAAAACATCAGCAACAAAGAGAGTCTGAAGAGAGGAAACTTCAAGCTGATGCTGAAGAGAAAAAAATGCAAATGCGAATGCAAATGTAAGCTGAGAAACAGAAAATGGAACATGAAGAGAAACTCTTAGCTTTGGAGTTGGAGAAATTAAAACTGATGAACATGGGTAGTTCTCAAGCAACTTCTGGTAAGACGAAGGAGAATTCTTATAAAGTAAAATTGCCTGCTTTCAACGCTGCAAAGGACGACATAACATTCTATCTTGATAGATTTCAACTTACATGCGTGACGCATAAAGTAGATAAAGATCAATATGTCGGACAACTGTTAGAGATACTTACAGGTGAACCATTAAATATTATAATGGCAATAGAAGAACCTGATAAGACTAACTATGAAGTTGTTAGAGCAGCTTTATTGAAAAGATATCAACTTAAAGAAGACGATTATCGTCTTCGTTTTAAGACTATGTTACCAGAGACTGGGGTAGAGTTCTCAGACTTTATTACAAAGATACGTCTTACTTTCACACGGTGGATTGAGTTGTTTGAGACTCCACACACATATGAACCACTTGTAGACTTATTACTTAGGGACAAGGTAATGTCATCAGTCAACGAGTCCTTCCTTGCCTTTATACATGAACGTAAACCTAAAGACATAAAAGACATGGAACAATATTGTTGCCAGTATGTCACTGCGCACCCACAACAAACCATTAGCAATTCGAAAGTTAAAGAAGGTTTGCCCGTGGCTTTTGCAACACCATATGGTCCTAACTTTCGTCATAAATTTCAAGGTGGTCAACGCATTTTTGATAAGAAAAGTAGGCGTAACTTTGAACAGGATCATGGTGATCCATATGGTAATAGTTCTTCAAAAAACTGGAGGAGATCTGACAGTCCTCGTTATTATGGGGCAAACAATTATAGAAACTTTCGCAAGGGTAATCATAATAGAAACTATCCTAGGAGACAACAATATCAATATGGTAAATATTCTCATCAAAGGGAGAATGACAATCATGATTGTAAAAACTGTGGTTCAAACCAAAACAATGATAACAGTAGGTCAAATAACAATAACTATAAAAGAAATAGTAGTCGTGGTAGAGCGCGACACAACGATAATAAATCGTGTCGACATGCTAACAAGAGCCACAAATAGCTAGTATTGAACCAAACAGGTACATTTAAAAGATTATACTCATTGCGAAAACTGATCGCAACAGTTTATGACATGCTCGAAAATACACACTCGTTCACTACAGTGTTCTCTGGAGACATAAAACTTCAAATTCAAACACCCAGCATGGTGCTTCGAACTCTGCAGCTCCAGGTTTTGGCTCACTGGGTAATATATGACTCAACCCTGCAACAAGAGGAACAATCCTCCCTAAGTACTCTAGTTATGTATCTCCACCACTAACAATTAAACATCATTAAACGTGCATTGTGATCAGATAAAGAGCTAACCAAATTAGCTACAGTCCCTAATTTTAATTGTGACTGCTTCATACTCAGGGGGTATCTTCTTTTCCCCACATGGTTTCAACGCCCCTGTCACTATAATCTCTGTTATCGACAATATCTTCATCTGGGGTACAATCATTTCTTTTCTCTCTAGTGAGTTGTTAACTCTGGTAGTATGACATTCTATTTATTTTTCAAAATTATTATAACACTGTGATCTGCAGGAGACTGCCAGTGGCTTTCTGGTCTTACAGTCGTAATATTATATATATATATATATATATATATATATATATATATATATATATATATATATATATATATATATATATTTCCAACACAATGTACGTTTATTTGCTTCATAAGTCTACTTAGGCATGTCTGTGCTCCTAGTATGTCGCAAACTTCCACAAAGGCAAATGTCGTACAACCAAAGTTTGTGGGCGCCCTATCTGGGTTGGCCTCTACATATTAATAATAATATAAATATATCAATAAAATGGTTCATCTTACCGCAATCAATGAAATATTTCACAAGTATAAGGTTAACTAGCGATCAATGGCACAAGTTCAGATCGCCGAATTTCCAAACTGCAAAGGCACTTGGTCACAAATTTACTCTGCGTCTGCTCTTAACCTTTCTTGTAAGAAATATTTTCTTCTAGTGGCACTTATGCTTGGCAAATCGTTCGTTTTATCCCCTCTCTTCCCATAACTAACCTCAACCAATGAAATCAAGTTATGCCAATTTGACTGTTCAAAAACGCGTCCTCTAAATTGTAACTTTCGAAGATTTTCAAAGTTTAGCGGTTACCACTGTGTATGTCTGCCCGTCTTCCATTTTTATTTTCTTCGATATCCTCGTTATTATTGAAGTTATTTTAAAGATAGAAATTGATTATTAACCGGAAAATTGTCCTTTATCTAGCCAGTATGTTTTCATTTACTTCTTTATCATAGTTTTCATCTTTGTACTTTTCTTCTGTCTTTATTCAGAACAACATACTTTTACTCTAAAGCAAGATAACATATTATAGGAACTAATCTGGTATTCTAATAAACAATATTATCGTTTCTGTCCTTTCTTTTTATTTATCCTTCTATAGAATCCATTACATTATCTACGTTTTCTTTGCCCCCTTTCTCTACCCTGCACACACTTGGTTTGTTAGTTTCAGTTTCACAATGCACAAGTTAGATTAGATTTTTTTTTCATGTTAACCCCCCCCTCTCTCTCTCTCTCTCTCTCTCTCTCTCTCTCTCTCTCTCGCCCGTTCTTTGAAACGAACAACGCTTTGGCCGGATGCCAAACTGTCTAGAAGTCGTTTACAACTACTTGGGGCGGTGTAGAAAAAGTGCGTGTGATGGTGGGTGGGGAATCGTATGCTTGGCATTAGTTAATTCAAATCTTGGACCAGCGATGGCCTCGGGCAAAAAAATTTCAAACATGTTGTAGCTATTTATAGTTACAACCTGTCTCTAAATAAAAGGAGGGGTGAAGGCGTTTGCGGGTTGTAACCCTTTTGAACGATAATAGTAGAGAAAATTCAAACACTGTAATTTATTTCTAGATTATTTGTCGAACGGTAGTTACTTTTTTGACAACAACCTTCACCAAGTATTGGGACGGATGAGTGTAAGGTTAAGGGGGAAGGATATCCCTTTTCCACTATAATAGAAAAATATTCAAATATTGCGTCCAATTCTTAGTAACAGTGTGACCTTTGTCCTCAACGTTTTTTCAAATCTACTAGTGGGGTTATAGCGGAAAATTTACGTCACTAGGTTTGTTTTTTGAATAGAGGAAATTGAGCGGGGTGTTATAAAGGAGTGATTTTATCACAGTGTCCATGTTCCCAAGTGAAATGCAACTGATTTCTTAGTTAAGGCAGCCGCTATCCATCTTGTTAGCGAAGGGTTAACACTGAAAGCCTTTACACAGTAAGGTTTCAAAGTTCACTCTGTTATAAGCATCTTCTTGGTCAATAGCCACAGCAACCATTTCTCATTTACCCTGGAACCCCTCGTACACATCATAAGCAAATACTCCAGCGTTACCAAAGGTTTATTTCTGTTGAACTTTGAATAATAAAAATGTGTTGGCTTGTACTGTTCCTATTCAACCTTCGATGTAACATCTAGAATTTATGTAGTTTTTTTCTGTGCCAACCTGTGTCACAAAGCCCTCATACATAGCGTCCTTTGCTTCTCTTGCCAAGCTCTTGAATTTATTGCTGGCTCTCTGCTTTTTTCTCCATCTCTTTCACCTCTTCGTCATTCATTGTCCTCCCCTTTCGAGCTTTCCGTCATGACTTTGACGAGGGTATTAACTAATGACTGTGATGCCGTGACTGAAGATGCCTTGACTCGAGTTTTACCACACTTATTACCAGCACTACGTAAACACTGCAAGTGAAGACATTTGTTGACGGCTCAATTATTGTGAAAATATTTGTAGTCATTTTTTGTGAACAGAATCTGCATAGCCAAAATGGCTGATAGTGTCATTGTGCTGAATTTTTATAAACATTCCCCCCCCCCCCCCCCCCCCCCCCCCACCCCCCCCCCCCCCCCCCCCCCCCCCCCCCCCCCCCCCCCCCCCCCCCCTCCCCCCCCCCCCTTTCAGGCATTTCTATAAATGACAGACATCGATCGTTGCGCAAAAATGGAGGATGTCTTCTCAGATGAACCTTCTGACTCACACCAAGTCAATGACAGTGAAAAAAAATTCATCAAAGCAGGCTAAAAACCTCATATCACAAAAATGCGTCAGATATCTTGGGCGGAATCGAAAATTCACTAAACATTTTAAAACTGGCTTAGAAATGATACAATTCAAGTTTCCATTTTTCTTCTTCTTCTTCTTCTTCCTCGTTCGCCCTGAAAAGGACGGTGGTTGCGTTGTGTCTGTTTACGCCTATGCTGTGATATCTTTGCTGGCCTATTTAAGATGAACATTTAACATTTCCATTATGTTTTCCAAATAACTCAGACACAAGCATGTTATATACTGCTCAAGTGAAAAGCTTTATTGTGTATTTTAGAATGCAATCTAAGCATATGGTATGAAATTAGACATTTCTGACACAAAATGTATAAATATAAAACATTTGGCATCTTGTTTATGTGCTTGTAAGACATCCTCAAACCACTCAAATATGAAATTATATAGAACATTATTATTATGGTTAAAAAAACAATACCTAGATTAGGTGAATGACCACACAACCAATGTTCCTGTAAAATACGAGCAGTACCACATATAACATAATGCCAGGGTGTGGGGTACTATTCGATACCATTCCTTATCTTGTTTTTTTTTTTTGCATGTTATGTTTTGCTGTGTGTGGTTGCTCAGACAATGAACTAATTCCACTTCTCTTACACCATATACTGATAAAACAACTGTCTATATTTGCTGCTATCTGATAACTACAATGTGTCACTGTATGTATAAATAGATGACTCATGTAAAACAAACACATGTACTCATACATCATATATCTATATATATCTATGACATGCATGAGGGTGCATCAGTCCTGTTCTTTCTTTGCTAAATTTTTGTTTCTATGTTTAAACCATTTTAAACATCTTGTTGCATTTCTTGTTCTTGTACAAGTACCATAGCTGCAATTACAGTACAGAACAAAAGACACAAGGAAGAACAACAAAAAGATGCAATAAGGTGTGGCTCAAGCTTCAGGAATCAAGAATACATTGTCATGCAGACCAAATGAAACACTGAAAAATGCCATCAGGACCTGCAACAAAAGGGGTGGAAAAGTAAAGTACTAGATCTTACATCTAGACGGCAGCACTGACTGCAGAACTATATACTTCCCAACTATGAGCACTAAATGAGCCATAAGAATGAAATGTTTCAACTGTGACCAGCCTATGTACTGCATGCTGTGTAGATACGATAGCAAGTTTACTGCCATTTAATGTGGAATATGATAAAACAGACAGATGCCTTCACATACCTAGGATGCATAGTAACACCAGACGGCGGAGCAAGCAAAGACATCAACAACAGAATGAACAAAGCAAGAACAGCCTTTTTTAAGTCTAAACAACATCTGGAAGTCCTCTCAGTACAGCACAAGCACAAAATTAGGATTATATCAGAGCTGTGTGCTGTCTGTGCTTCTCTATGGCGCGGAGAGCTGGAGAGTTACAGAGAAGGAAATGTCGAAACTGTCCTCTTTTCACACAACATGCCTAAGAAAAATTCTCCGAATCTTTTGGCCGAATATCATCACCAACCAAGATCTGCTTACTCGGAGCAAGCAAGAGGACATGCACACCATCATAGCTGGCAGACGCTGGAGCTGGGTTGGCCATGTCCTCAGAAGAGACCCCGGTGCCATCACAAGAACAGCTATGTTATGGACCCCTGAAGGGAAACGAAAGAGAGGCCGACCAAAAACAACTTGGCGGAGGACTGTGGAGGCTGAGATGCAAAGAATGAACCAGAGTTGGGGCACTGTACGAAGGATGGCCGCCGACCGAGTGGAATCAATTTGTTGTTGCCCTACAAGACGCCACCAGGTGTAATGGCCACTGACTGCTTTGACGGTCAGCGGCTAAGGATCAAAGAAGAAGAAGATGATAAAACATTATATATGAAGGTAACGTGCTGCAGTAAGCACGACCAGCATGTAAATGAACTGCATTTTTCTACAGTTTCTGGAACACAGCATGTCTTGAGTTTACTAATTACTTTATATATAAAAGAAAAAGGTAGTCCCATTTCAGATACTGCCATATAGCAGTGCGAAGAGTTCGAAACTTCACCTATACGAGATCCGAACATCATGAGGTGCGCAAGTACTACTGTTGTTATATATATATTGTACAATTATCCCTAATTGTTTCCCCTGCCCAGCATTATCCCTTTCAGAACTTAAAAGCCATCGCTAATTCCTGGGAATATAATTATAGTGAAAATATAATTAACATTAATTAACAGTATGAAAGCACAACTGACAAAAGCATCAACATAACAATCATTGGTTCTATTCAGTTAAATACTTTTTGTCCCTCAACCACTTGGTGATAATTGGTATGTTTGTGTTCATCCACTTGATGTTGCTGGCCACTTTTTCCAGTGCTTGGTCAAACGCACGCTCGCCTGATCCCAAGTTCCCACTTTCAATTTGCTTGAAGGCAGAAACCTGAACCAATCAAAATTAATGTGACAGATTACAATGATTGGTTACTAGAAAAAAAAATGAAAAAGACCTAAACAAAAAGGTAGACCTTGGATGTAAAAATAAATTTTTTTTTAAAATTAAAGCAAAAAGGAGAAAAAAATAAAGAAATAAAAAAAATAGACCACAGCTGCAAGAATAAAATATATACAAAATATAAAAAGAAGAAAAATATATAAATACAAAGAAAAGACAGGAAATAAGCAAATAACTGCAAGAGAAGGTGACAAGTAAACAAAGAATTGTACAGTAAGTAAACAAAATAAAAACAAGAAGAAAGAAGACAAACAAAAGCTAGAACAAAAGTGCCTGATCATGAAAACAAGAAAAGAAACAGTAAGACAGCAAATGTCTTCACAACTACACCAAGTGCTGATTTTTGTAACTGACAACAACAGTAGTTAAGAAATTATTACTACCTACACCAACATTGTCTTAACTAGCTCATACCTCTTTTAGTTCAAAGTCTGTATTGAAGGACTCTGTTACTGCTCCAATGACACTGCTCCATGCAAAAAATGAGGCCCCAAACCTGTAAGCGATACAGTTCATGGTTACGTAAACTTTATCATTTGGCATGTGAATTGCATCAACTTGTGTATGAACTACATCAAATGTTGTGTGAATGACATCAACATGTGTGAATATACTTATCTTTGAACTATTCAACTTATGTGTGAACTACTTGAACTTGTGTTAATCCATGTTAATTATATGACTTTGTGCGAATATAATGTCAACCTATGTGAATATTATTAACTTGTGTGAGCAATACATCAGTCAGTCTGCAATCTATATCAATATATTTGCAAAATATATGAACCTGTGGGTAAACTGCATGAAACTGTGTGTGAATTTGTAAATTACACTAGCCTGTGTGAATTACATTAACTTGTGTGAGCATTACATCAACCTGTGTGCCAACACAATCAACATATTTGCAAAACATATCAGCCTGTAAATAAATCACATTTGTCATCTACATCAGCTTATTAGTAAATTACATATGTGAAAAACTACGTGAACCTGTTTATAAATTACATTGCGCCATGTTAGAACTGCATCAGTTCACATGCAAACAATATATCTTCTTCAACTTAAGTCAAATTCCACTCTGCAAATGTTGGTTTTATTATTGCTGGTTATTCTCATGGTACTGAATTAGTTTTCTTGTCATATATCATATTTGACTCTTTGGATGTTTCACAATGAAAAATGGGTTGCCAACCTGTAGTTCCTGACCATCAAGTCCATTCTTTAAAATATCGTTCCCCAAGTGTTTACAATGTCAAGCCTTTCAGTACTTTATACCTCTCTTTTAAAATGTTTCTCTGTATTCTTACACCATTTTGTTTTCACCCTATCATCTCTTTTGAGGTTTAACCATTCTCAATTCTAGATGTCAAAGGATAAATTCCTTCGTAGTGAATTTGTTTTCATTGCTCATTTCTGTTCTTTTTTAAATTTGCTTCTGTATCGTTTTAACTTTTACTGGTCTTATTTACTGTCATCATTTTTTGTTTCACTGTCCCTTCATAGCTTTCTGGTGAAGCTTTTTTACAGTGCAACGACAGTACAGGTGTGAACGGTGGTTTGGTTTTGATGGAGCGAAAGAGTGTGGAAAAATGGTTTAAGAAATATAAATAAGTTTAGTTACAGATTATTTGTCATTGTTGCAGGGAGATAAGATGAGTGAAGTAAGACTTTGTCGTAAGGGAGGAAACTCCATATATTTCGGTTGATGGATAAAAGTGCTGGATTATGGTTAAGTAGATTTAGTGGGTCAGCAATTATGGTGTAAAAAATTAGCATATGATGAGTTTGTAGTAAGCCTTAAAGAAGAGGGTACGCTGTTCAGGTAAAACATTCAAAGGGGGATAATGTAAGATTTATGTCCCTTGCGGATTTGAGTGAGTTGGAAAAAAAAGTACGCACGGGAAAGTTGAGGTGCGTGAACACAGTTTAGGGGGAACAAAGAAAAATGAGAACGGGGTTGTTTAGAGCAGTCGGGTTTGAGACGCGCTATGCGTAGGAAGGAAAAAGAGTTTTCTCCCGAGTGTTAAAGTTAGACTTGAGAAACGCGCTCAGCGTAATAGATGTGTGAGAAAACATACTCAGTCTTAGATGATTAGCAAGAATTATGCTGTGAGAAATAGAGTGTATAGAAAACGCTCAGTACATTATGTACCATAAATTTGGTGTACGGCAGCATTTTTATTGTGATAGTATTTTATTCTGAGGACATGATAGATGTGAAAGAAAAGAAAGTGTATTTCGTTTGAGAACAAACCCAGGTACGTTGAACACTTTTATATATCAGTAGCATGTGTAGCTCAGCAGACCAGGTCTGAGTAGAGAAGAATAATAGACGAAAATCTTGGCAAAGTGACAGCCCTGGCGGTAAGGCCAGTTTTCTCTTAGTGAGATATACCAAGAGACATATGAAAAGAAACCTAAAATAAACAGTCAGTACAGAAGAGAGACAAGAAGTTTCTACCTGAGGAATTAAATGACATTGTGATAGATGAAATAAGCAAATAGTAAGAAGACAAGAAATTGCAGTTTTGAATATTGAATACTTTTGTTGTTGAAGAAGCTGTCGTTATGAAAGACTGCTAACCTTGTTAATTAAGTTCGACCTTTGACATCTTCACTGCTATTACTCGGGTGAATTCGTTTGAATCAACAGAGAGCATGAGAAAGTATTTTTGTCAGTCTGAGAGAAGGAAGTTTGTCACATTTACCTTACTAAACACTATCTACTGAAAGGGCAGTGGTCCGAACCTTCAAATACGATACACGGCCACAGGACTATTAACAACGAAGTCTAGCCAAAACATCACGAAGGTGAAGTTCATTATATCACCCGACAACCGTCAGAATACAGGCACATGCATGAGGTAACAATCTGAATGATCAACAGGCCCAACGCGCAAAAATAATAGTATACAGCCGTATAAGACAAAAATTGTGTTGATTAATTCTAAAATACTGGAGGAGCAAGTGTTTATCCCAATCAAGAAAAAACAGATGATGTAGCACTGGAACATTTATAAACAAATTAAGTTAATTATTAATGTAGGTAGTTAAATTATGAGAATTAGATTGATAATTGTTTTGTAACTCATAAGAATTATAAGTATTGTACACAGATATTGGTTAGTAATTCTCTTACAGGTCAACCAAGAGATTAATATTAATTTTTTACAGGTGTTTCTATTAACACTAACATTTACAGGTCAAGACAAGATGCAACAACAACAACAACTTACGGTGGGTTTGGATCCCAATGTGGCTGCTCTTGAACAGGTACGTACGCCTGGAGTCTGCTGGGGAAGATACAACAGCAAGTAGGAGAACCTATTCAAATGTTCAGTGACAGGTTGTTAAACCTAGCTGAAGAGGTTTTCTTGGGACAATAAATTAACCAACAAGAGGTGGAAAAACAGTTAGTGGGCATATTCGTAGATGGGTTGAATGGTATACCAATTAAATTACATCTCCTCAGGAAGGACCCACAAAACTTGTCACAGGCCATTGCACTGGCTGCAGCTGAAGAGAACCTCAGAAGAAGATTGGACCTCAGGCTTGGTAGAGCAGTCACTTGTGAAGAAACACAGGAAGAACCTATGGAGATAGGACATTGTCAACAAAGAAGGATAAAAAGACGAGCGAGAGGAATGGAAACGTTTTATAGGTCAAGGCAGGTGGACCGCAAGCAAAGCGTGTGTTATGCTTGCAATAGGCTGGGACATAAAGCCTTTGTGTGTAACTATAGGCCACTAGAACTGACTGCTTTGACGGTCAATGGCTAAGGACGGAAGAAAAAGAAGAATAGGCCACTAGAGCCGCAGCACTCAGTAAGGAGAGAGGTTGACGTGAGAAAGGGTAGTAGAAGGTTTCAACAACACAGGCAGCTACGATACGGGAGTTGGAGAAGTGACGACAAGGGAAGAAACAAACAGTATATCGATGGTAGTGGAACACAACTGCGGATAAAATCAGATATATATAAAAATATACCTAGTGGAAGACAATTACATGGTCATAGGTGGAGAGGAGGCAAAGACAAGAAAATATAAATAAATGAAATTGAAAAACAAGAAAGAAAACACCGTATCCCTAAAAGAAAAGTAGCAACAGCAATCGAGCTGGCTCATAAACCAGACCCTTGTTCATGTATTGTCGAAATACACGGAAGGAGATATAGAGCATTGGTAGACTCAGGGGCTACTGTAAGCCTTATCAGATTTGGGCTTTACAAGCAGATACGAGGCGTAGCTCAATACAGAAAGACACAAAATACACTTACCTCGGTGTCAGGAGAAAACCTAAAAGTGATGGGAACGGCTATGGTGCAAATGAGAATTGGAAATATGATAGTGGAACACACGTTCACCATAGTGAAGGGTATGATGAGAAATATCATACTAGGACGTGATTTTCTGATAAAACATAGGGCTCAATTACACTTTGATACTCACCAAATGAAGATAAATGGCGAATGCATCAGGTTACAGGACGATATATACATAGCGTCCATAATCCGAAACAGAAGAACAGTTACGCTGCCACCGAATGAAGTCGGTATTCTTCAAGGCAAGTTGAAAAGGTCCCCATATTTCAACCAAGGACAAACGGTCTTAACATTAGACTGGGAAGATGGAGATATACTAGATGAACCCGGACTAGAAATGGTAGAAGGAATAGTACAAATTGGAAATAGACAACAATTTCCAACGATGATTATAAATACCACGGGAAGAACAGTTAGAATACCAAGAGGATTTGTATTAGGAAGGGTACGACTGATAGAAGGTCAGGAAGGAAATATTCGACACCAAGAAAAGCATCAAATACAAGAAAAGATGAAAGATAACGACGCACATCAGAGACAAAATCCAAAACCACAAACAGTTAGGAACATAAAAAGCCAACAATGGGGAATATCAACGACAAACCACGTGATAAACGCAGTATACGGAAACAGTGCAGATGCACCATACCGGGAAAAACAAACAGGAGAAAGAAAATCATGGACACCAGATCGGTATTCACAGGACAGAGACAACAGTCGGGAAAAATTCCAGGACAGAATAAGGGAAATACAGAAGTAGATCAAAGTACATCCCCAACATGACAAAATTCTTCGGAATTTTATATTGCATAATCATGACGTGTTTGCTCTCACCGACATGGAGTTAGGAAGGACGCAGACGATACAAATGGACATCGAGACAGAGCCAGGAAAAGTTGTAAACAAGAAACCATACAGGACTCCACTGAAAACTAGACAAATAGTGGAGAAGGCAATACAGGTGATGTTAGACGCTGGGGTCATTCAGAGATCGCGGTCAGAATGGGCGTCCCCAATAGTAATAGTTACAAAGAAGGACGGTGGTCACAGATTTTGCTGCGACTACAGAGCGTTGAATAGCATCACTAAAACCATAACACACCCCATCCCTAGAATAGACGACATTCTAGCGCTATTGGGAAAGTCAGAATGGTTCACTACCCTGGACGCCAGATCTGGTTTCTGGTGTATACCATTGACGGAAGAAGCTAAGAAGAAAAGCACGTTCTGTACGCATGTGGGAACGTTCGCTTGGAATGTTATGCCATTTGGGCTCAAAAGTAGTCCCGCCACTTATATGGTGCTAATGGACGAAGTCCTTAGTGGGATGCAGAATTTTGCCATGGCATACATAGACGATATTCTTGTACACACGTCATGGTCAGTTCAGAATCACCTACAACACGTGGAGAAAGTCTTCAACAGATTAAGAAGTCATAAAGTCTAATTGAAATTGACTAAATGTAATTTCCTTCAACGTGAAACCAAGTATCTAGGCTTTCTGATAAACAAGGATGGAATCAGACCGGACATAGACAAAGTCAAGGCCATTAGGGAGATGCCTCCACCAGTGAATGCCAGACAAGTACGCAGGTTCTTGGGAACGTGTGGATATTTTAGGAAACACGTGATTAACTTTACACGAGCGGCAGAACCTCTAATCAGCTTAGTGAAGAAATATCCCCGATTCAAGTGGACAGAGGAATGCCAGAGGGCTTTTGATTATCTCAAAGAAGCCTTAACAGAACTTCCGTTTTTGGCACATCCAGACCCGGATAAGACATTCATCTTATACACAGACGCTTCTGGTACAGCGTTGGGAGCGTGTTTGGTTCAACCCGCAGAAGATGGAGAACCACAGATGATACCTAACGTTGGGAACGAGAAACCTATTGTATTTCTCTCCCATAAGTTCAACAAATCTCAGATGAAATGGGCCGCTATTGAGAGAGAAGCATTCGCAATATTCTATGCCATACAAAAATTAGACTATTATCTGAGAGGAACTTCCTTTATAGTCAGGACAGACCATCAACCACTGCGCACATGGCTCACCAAAGTGTCGGAACAACCCCGGAAGTTGCAAACCTGGGCGTTAAATCTACAGAACTACGACGTGACCATCGAATATATAAAAGGAAAAGATAACTCTTGTGCAGACCTTTTATCCCGTATACCATACAACGATGGTCCGGAAAAACCAGAACAAGATGTAACACCAGATATTAGCGAACACTTCAGACAAATAAGTGTTATAAACTCGAATCGCAACCAACAACAGATGGATGCAGAACTGGAAGAAGAGGGAATAGAACAAATGGATATCATCGAAGGGTTTGACCTCCTCACAGAACAAGCAAAGGATTCCACATTAATCAATCTTAGGAAGAAAATTGAACAAGGAACTAGGGAAGCAAGACATTTTATCATTAATGAACATGATAAAATAGTGGAGTTCGTAGATCCAAAAGGGGATGGAGTTCCAAAAAAATACATTCTTAGTCACCTGGTTAAGAGGGTGTTGGAGGAGTTACATGATAATAACGGCCATTTTGGAAGGGATAAAACGCTAGAAGCAATTAAAGCACGGTATTATTGGCGGACGCTATGTGCAAAGATGTTTAACATGCAAGACAAGAAATATGGCTGAAGTTAAGTGCCCAATACAAAGGATGGATATTCCAAATACACCATGGAGAAGGTCAGTATTGACATCTCAGGACCATATCCCAGGACACAGTCTGGATGCGAAAACATTATACATGTTGTAGACATGTTGTCCAACTGGCCAGAGTGCTATGCAGTGAGGGAAGCAAAAGGAAAAACTGTGGTGAATATAATGATGACATACTTTATACCTCGACATGGTTGCCCGTACACTATTGTGACGGACAACGGGAAACAGTTTACAGGGAATGAGTTTCAAAGTTTCCTCAGGGAGATGAATATACAACATATCAAAACCTCTCCATATCATCCTCAGAGTAACTGGAAAAACGAACGCCTCCATGCCACAATACATAATATAATAGCAAAGTATATACATGACAGAGGTGGCGATTGGGATGTGCATCTTCCACATGCACTACAAGCAATCCGGTCTAACACGAACGACTCCACCAGATTAGCGCCTTTCTACATGCTATATGGCAGAGAACCCGTACTACCGATGGACACGTTGTTGACACCTAGAAGGAAATACTACGGTGAAAGTCATATGGAGAATTTAATGATGCATAAGCATATAGCACACAAAATGGCAGTCAGAAACACAGAAGTAGCAGCAGAGAAGAGACGGAATAATGCGAAAAAAAGCGACGCTACAAGTGTTTAATCCAGGAGAGATAGTGTGCTACAAGGTGCAAGTAAGAACAGGCAAGTTCAAAGACAACTTGGACACCGGATGGAAGGTGTTAGAAAGGCTCTCACAGACCACATACCAGATTGGAAAAGGAAGGCAAATTAAAAGGGTACATGTACAACATCTCCGGAAACAGGAAAATGACCCAGTCGTTCTTCCCCAGAGAGATCTTACAAAGAGGACAGCTCATTTTGTAAAAATACCAGGAGAGAGGGAGGGAGACAAAACACACACGCCCAACAACACACCACAGGGTTTACAAAAACAGGCTACAAACAATAATACACAGAAAAGATCAGGAATAGGTAAAGGTATAAAACCGAAGGACAGTGACTGGAGTGTAACTACGAGAGGAGACAACTGGGTAGTCCAAATGACTAAGAGCGACGAGGAAATAGATATTATTTACAGTGAGATCATAGATAGCGACGGCGGTAGACCAACACTAGCGCGGGAACAGATTGTTACGAGAGCACAAGTCCATGCAGAACCGGGAACAACATCTGATCGGTTAACCCCAACCCCCCAAATTTTAAACAGGGAACAAGAGTGTTGCGCACATATTCTTTGGTGTCGCACGGATTACGCATACAAATGTAAAATGTATTTATTTGTCTGATAAAAATATATTTATCTTTGAATGCACGTTTTTCGGTCTAAAGGGACAGAACTCAGATTAGGCGATGGGTATTCATTCTGTGAGTTATCGCTCTTTGTATCGTTCCTGAAAATTGAACTCAGCGGAGGAATCTAGACTTACTTTAATCTATTCTGTGTTTGGTTAGGAATAGATTGTTCTTGCTTCAGAATGTCTATGGCCCGAATCTATGTGTAGTTCTTGTCTATGTAGGACGAGTATGTCCTATATCTTGATATCTTGGTATGTTTTGGTGGAACTATTTTTCTTGTACTATACTTTTGGGGTCAGGTGCTTTTCGGCGCATGAAGAGACGTGAGAGAATTCTTCGGTGATGAAGAAGCCTATGGCGGGAAGTCATGTCTTAGCCCTGCCCAGAGTTTGTGATCTCTTTTGATGATGGGAACGAAGATATTTTCTTCGGTGATGGTTAAATCCATGAGTTCCCTAGTGTTCATTCCATAACGCGAGGAGAAGAGCGTTTTTGTGCTTGCTAGTGTATTCTTATGCTTAGGTAAGCGTACTTTTGCTGACTTCGTTCATTCCTAGGCTTAAGATGGGCAGACGTTTACATGAATCTACCTATGTCAGTATGTCAGAACGACATATGATCTAGCAGCAATGATTATGTTTCTATACAGCAATTATGAGGACAGATTATGCTGATGCTTGTAGAAACTTTGATATTCATAAATTGAATCTTTATTGGAGCTTTGTCGTACATCGTTATGGTGAGCGATGTTTACAAGACGAGAAGCCATTTTGGAATGCTATGTATTGTTGATCATTTACCAGAGAACAGGGACGCCCTTATTATCAGGAGATGATAAAGAGATCATACTTATGAAAGGAAAACCTACTATTGGTAGTTTAAGGTTTTCTCAGAAACTATTGGCTGAACTGTATTTAACGGAATCTTCGCTAGAGTGCAAGTTACGTTTATGCTAAAGAGGTTCGGTCTAGGAACCAGGTTGGAACCTTGTATATTAACTGACATGATCAGTCAGTAAGGCCTGATGAATATTTATATACGTTATGGAACTCTGAATGCTTATATACTGATGTTCCATTGTGATTGTCCTCAACATGAATGCCAATTTATTATTGTACACCGTGGGTCAACACTATGCTATTGATGTCGACCTGTGTTGCTGTAACTGTACCTGTTGTGTCAAGTGTGTGCGTCAAATTAAACTATTTAAAACGTCAACACCAGTACAAGCTTTATCATTGATTGTCAACAGTGCCTCAAACGTTTATCAATGTGGTAGGCCAGATTTCTGGGCTTAACCTGCACAGTAGACATTGCCAGAAGTTAACAGCTACTGAGACCAGTTCGTTTCCCTGACGCCTGATACGACACACCAACAGTGATAGTTTACACTTGATTGACAGTTCCTCACGTGACGGATGAAACAAATACGGAAACTAGGTCAGGGTTTATTGACATTTTTCGTTGGACATCACAGCAGTACAAGGGAACATTTAATTGTGTTAGCAATAAATACAGTAAGCTGAGAAGTCCTACTTTCATCGTTGGATCTTCTGATGCTCATATTGTTGAACACTGTAATAAATTTAAATCAAAAATCTAGTATTTATTAAAGTGACTGGTCATTTTGTTTATTCAGAAACTGTGCCATTATATTTCTGAACTGAAACTCTTTCTGCAACACATTGCATTCATATGCTATCGCATTCTATTTATATGATGATATATGTATTCATGTTTAAATGTGATATATTATTTTTGTATCTATGTCGTGGGTGGTTGGTGAGGTGACTAGTATAGGATATACCGAGTCATATTGGTCCTGTATTAGTGTTCTATAGGGAGCAATTTTCTTTATTGGAAATTTGCTGGCAACATCTGTTGTTATTTCTGTTAGTTGTTAAGACGCGTTTTTCATCGTTGTTTTTGTAATATTTTTTCTGTTCTTTAGTTTTGTTTTGATTTGTTTGTATTTGTAGATCTGCTCTGTCCTATAATTTAGTTTTATACACCCTTTATGTTTATACACTGTGGCGTTTTTTTGTCTTGTTGATTTCATTGCAGTTGTCGTCACAGATTCTGTGATTATTTTCCTTGATTTGATTTCTGCAAATGTTTTCGTATTGTTTTCATTGATTGTCTTTCTATTTGTATTTTATGTATGTTATTGGTTGACATATGATATGAGATAGTTGAGTACACGTATGTTATAGTATAGACCAGTACTTTATTATTATTATTGTTGTACAAGGAAGTATACAAGACCTTTGTAAGGCTTGTCTCCCACAGAGATTGGGATTGTGAACTAATTAATCAAGTTCATTGAGAACTTGCTCCTGTTTATTTGGAAATAGATAACATTTTTGTGTCAACTGATTGCTATCATTATTAGGCATCATGTCTACATTGGAATACTTTATTGCACAAGGGAAATCCCTTGATAAGTCTGGTAAGGAATTAGAGGAGTTTGCAACTGCTCAATTTGCAATGGTATTAAAATCAGAAGAGAAGAAGCAAAAAGAGGAAAATAAATGGAAGGCAGAAGTTGAACAAAAGAAGATAGAAGCTGAGGAGAGAAAAGCTGCTGCTGAGGAGAAAAAAGCTGCTGCTGAGGAGAGAAAGCTTCAAATGGAAGAAAAAAATTTGAAGCTGAACAAAAAAGATTAGACAGAGAAGCTGAATAAAAGAGATTAGATAGAGAAGCTGAACAAAAGAGATTAGACAAAGAAGCTGATGCTGAGCAGAGAAGATTAGACAGAGAAGCTGAGGAGAGAAAAGCAATAAGAGAACAGGAACATCAAAAAGAACTGTTAACATTTGAATTAGAAAAATTGAAATTGACAAATATGAGTAATGTTAATCAGTCAAATGGTAACAGTGGTAAACCCTTTACTTATAAGGTCAAGGTACCAGCGTTCAATCCTTCCAGTGACGATATTACATTCTGGCTGGATCGTTTTGAACGCTCCTGTCGAGCTCATAATGTGGATAAATCACAGTATGCTAATCAATTGTCAGAAAATTTGAAAGGTGATTCTCTGACTAGTTTAAGTTTGGTTGAAGAGTCTGACAAGGATAATTATGATGTTATTAGGGCAGCTTTGTTGAAAAAATACCAGTTAACTGAGGAAGGTTACCATGTTTTGTTTAAGAAAATGGTACCTGAATCAGGAGTAGAATTCTCAGAATTCATTGCAAGGACACGTCTTACATTTAATCGCTGGATTGAGTTATCCAAAACACAAAAGACATATGAAGCCCTTGTGGACTTATTGCTCAGGGACAAGATTATGTCATGTGTTAATAAACCTTTCTTGGAATTCCTACATGAGCGTAAACCCAAGACACTAAAAGAAATGCAAGAATATTGTGACCAATACGTCACTGCACACCCTGACATAACTCTTAGTAACACTAAGATTAAAGAGAGTATGCCAGTTGCATCAGCAACACCATACAACCCTAATTATTCACACAAATTTCAGGGACAACAAAACAAGTTTGGAAAAAAGGTAACCCTAATAGTTATCAAAACCAAGGAAACCAATCATTTCAGGGTTCTTCTGCGAAGAACTGGAGACAAGCTGACAGCCCTCCATACAGAGGTGGTCATAATTATAGAAATTTTCGCAGAGGAAGTCATTATAGAAATTATCCAAGTCATCCATCATGGAGACAACAAGACCATAATTATAGAGATACTCATTATAATGAATATGATAATGGTAACCATGAGAATTATGACTCAAACCCAAATAGGGGTTACAATAGAGGGAATAATAATGATTACAGAGGCAATAATAATCGAGGTAGATCCCAATACAAAAAACATAAATCTCATTATCATGCAAACTCTGCACAGCAAGAGTCACATGAAGCCTATAAAAAGACTAAAGATAATAATGATGCTAATAATATGGCATGTTCCGTTTTTGATTTTGGGAGAGCATCTCAGTGCCCCCAATGCAAAACATTATTTGAACCAACTACAGTGTCCACTTTAAGTTGTGGCCATCCTCTTCCCGCTCTTCCTGCGTCAGTCGCGCATGATGGAAGAGGTTCTCTTGTCTTACATAGAGGTTTAGTAAATGACAATCCAGTCTCAGTTCTTTTTGATTCTGGGTGCACCACAATTGGTGTTAGACAGTTGCTTGTAGATCCTTCTAGTGCCACTGGAAAAGTAGTCAAATGTGCAACATTTGGCGGCACCTTAGAGAAATACTCTACTGCTATCATTAGGATTGCTACTCCTTTCTTTACAGGAGATGTACACGCATGTCTTCTACCGAATCCGATCGCTAATCTTATCATCGGTCGTATTCACGGAGTCAAAGAATGCACTCCACAACAAATTTCCGTTTGGGAAAAACAGAATATGCAAACCGCTAATGCTGTAGTCACTAGAGCTCAAGCTCATAATGTGCCTCAGTCTTCACCGACTGAAGATAATGAAGTGCATAACCAAGATGATCCCTTGGTAATTTCTCGTGACTCGTTTATAAAACAGCAAGAAGAGGATCCGACTCTAAAGAAATTCTTCACTCTTGCAACGAAAGGTGATCCGAATAAAGATACAAAGCGTAAATCTTGGATTACAATGAAGAATGGCGTACTTGTACGTATGGTGCAAGACTCCGACAAGTCAAGTCATTCTCAGATTTTTGTGCCCAAGAATTTGAGAGTTAAAATCTTACAACACGCACACGACTCTCAGTGTGCTGGACATATGGGTTTTTTCCGTACAAAGTCAAGAGTTCTTGCGGCTTTCTTTTGGCCTTTTGTGAACAAAGACATACGGATTTATTGTCAATCTTGTATAGTATGTCAAGAAGTCAAATCCAAAGGTCCACGCCATGCTGCACCTATTCAGGCTGCAGACATTCCTATTCGACCATTTCAGAAAATGGCGATAGACATCATTGGTCCATTTAAGATCAAATCTGCTAAAGGACATCAGTTTATCTTAACATGTGTGGACATGTGCACACGTTGGCCAGAGGCTATCCCTCTGAAGAGCATTACTACTGCTGACATTGCAGATGCTCTTTGGCTTATATTTTCTCGGCTGGGATTTCCCGGAGAAATATTATCAGACCATGGCACCCAACTAATATCGGATACCATGTCTCAAGTGATGTCAACTCTGCAGACAGAGAGATCTTTGAGTAGTATCTATCATCCTATGTCCACTGGGATGGTCGAACGGCTAAATAGAACAATCAAGAACTTACTAGGGAAGATAACTGAGGATCATCCTCAAGATTGGGATAGGGTTTTACCCGCGGCCCTCTTCGCTTACAGAGAGGTCCCCAATGAACATACAGGATTTTCTCCCTTTGAACTTGTCTTTGGCTCGCGACCGCGCGGCCCTATGTCTTTCCTTCATGATCGCATAACCGCTGATAATATTACCGATGACACGAAATCTTCTTATGAATATGTCATCGCGCTGAGGGAAAAGATTATCGAAGCATGCAAATTGGCAACTTCTTCTTCAGAATTTGCTAAGCAGAAAGGAAGACAATTTGCCAATAAGAAAAGAACCTTACGACAACTTTGTCCTGGTGACAAAGCATTTGTTTTACTACCTTGTAGGGAAAACAGACTTCTTATTTCTTGGAAAGGTCCGTACGATATAATCTCGAAAATTTCCGATGTTGACTATATTGTCGATATTGATGGAAAGCATAAAACCTTCCACATCAATATGCTTACGGAATTCCATGAACGTCCGGATTATTTACAGCCTATTTTCCAGGCAACGGACGATTCACCAGTCCAACATGGTCATTACTCATCACTTTCCGTAATACAGGATGAGGAAACAAGTTTTTCGGATGTTAATCTTTCGCTTCCGATGATTCCACTTCATTCTAGTGAATCATGGAAAAACGTTACTGTTTCTCCGGATTTGTCTTTAGGAGAACAGCAACAAGTTTCGGCTATGTTACAAACATTTCAGGATGTCCTTACTGACATTCCTGGACAAACTCATGTCATTGAACATGACATTATTCTAACTGACCATAATCCTATTAGAGTCAGAACTTATCCTATTCCTATACATTTTCAAGCACAGGTTGAGAAGGAGTTGGATGAGATGATAGATTTAAAAATTATTGAACCATCCACTTCTGCGTATTCTTCACCGATGGTTATTGTCCGGAAAAAAGACAATAACATACGTCTTTGCGTTGACTATCGCAAATTGAATCAAGTCACGAAGTTCGATGCTGAACCTATGCCTTTACTAGAAGAGCTACTTACTAGGCTTTCTAAATCTCATTTTTTCACTAAAACTAGATTTGTCCAAAGGATATTGGCAAGTTCCTCTATCTGAACGCGCCAAACCTTTTACTGCTTTTTCTACACCTAGAGGCCTTTTTCAATGGAATTTCATGCCTTTCGGCCTTATGAACGCACCAGCTACATTCGTACGCATGATGCGTCGAATTCTATCTTATCGGTCAGATGTCATCGCGTATCTAGATGACATCTGTCTTTTCAGCGATACTTGGGAAGATCACTATTCGGGGTTAGTTGAATTGCTATCTACTCTACGCGAGTATAACCTGAGAGCGAAACCCTCTAAAGCCTGTATTGGTTTTAGCAAAATTTCTTTCTTAGGTCATCGAGTGGGTCATGGTTTCCTAAAGACAGAGGACCATAATACAAGTAAAATACTTAACATTTCTATTCCTAAGACTAAAAAGCAAGTGCGAAGTCTCTTAGGTCTCATACAATTTTATGGACGATTCATTCCGAATCTGTCCTCGATCATGGCACCTCTTTCTTCCTTGCTAAAGAAAGGGTCTCCTAATATAGTCCATTGGACTCAAGAATGTCAATCTTCTTTGGATAAGATCAAAACTATGTTTTCTACTGCATCTATTTTAGTGTTACCTACTAAAGACAAGACATTTGTTCTTTGTAGTGACGCTTCATCCACTGGGATTGGAGCGGCACTAATGCAAGAGTACTCTGGAACTCTGCATCCTGTAATGTATATTTCCAGAAAGCTTAATGCTGCCGAGAGGAATTATTCGGTCTTAGACCGTGAACTATTGGCTATGGTATGGTCAATTCTCAAATTACAAAGATTCCTTCTAGGCGCACATTTCATTGTAGAAACCGATCAGAAAACTCTTACGGCTATACAGAGTAAAAATTTGAAGAGTTCGAGGTCTACTCGATATGCAATTGCTCTTCAACCTTTTCATTTCTCTGTGCGAGCTATTCGTGGATCAGATAATGTGATGGCAGACATTCTGTCTAGATGCCCACATGATTCCACTTAACTGTTGAGTCTTGGACTTCTTAACATTTCCAACTCGACAACAGATTTTTCTTTTCTATATCAAGATAGATACACATTGTAATTCGTAATGATACTACGTTCATTGATATATATATATATTTACCGGTACCCGTTGATGATTTTTCTTTTTGTCAATCATGTACATAGAATGCTTAAACTGAAATTGTTATATGCATTGTGTCATTGCAAGTATAGTAGTATGCGTTGGTGACACCTCCCTGGAAACATTTATGCTTAAGAGAAATTCTTTCTCTGAGAGATCTATATTTCGACTTTGCATTAATCTGGCTTAAATAATTCCAGATATTTCTCATCTGCGCAGTATTTATGCGTTGGGAGCCTATTGTATGTTGCTCTCAGATGGAAAAAAAATGATTTTCATTTTTTTCCCCGGGGGGTGTGGTAATCTGTTGCGCACATATTCTTTGGTGTCGCACGGATTACACATACAAATGTAAAATGTATTTATTTGTCTGATAAAAATATATTTATCTTTGAATGCACGTTTTTTTGGTCTAAAGGGACAGAACTCAGATTAGGCGATGGGTATTCATTCTGTGAGTTATCGCTCTTTGTATCATTCCTGAAAATTGAACTCAGCGGAGGAATCTAGACTTACTTTAATCTATTCTGTGTTTGGTTAGGAATAGAATGTTCTTGCTTCAGAATGTCTATGGCCCGAATCTATGTGTAGTTCTTGTCTATGTAGGGCGAGTATGTCTTATATCTTGATATCTTGGTATGTTTTGGTGGAACTACTTTTCTTGTACTATACTTTTGGGGTCAGGTGCTTTTCGGCGCATGAAGAGACGTGAGAGAGTTCTTCGGTGATGAAGAAGCCTATGGCGGGAAGTCGTGTCTTAACCTTGCCCAGAGTTTGTGATCTCTTTTGATGATGGGAACGAAGATATTTTCTTCGGTGATGGTTAAATCCATGAGTTCCCTAGTGTTCATTCCATAACGCGAGGAGAAGAGCGTTTTTGTGCTTGCTAGTGTATTCTTATGCTAAGGTAAACGTACTTTTGCTGACTTCGTTCATTCCTAGGCTTAAGATGGGCAGACGTTTACATGAATCTACCTATGTCAGTATGTCAGAACGACATATGATCTAGCAGCAATGATTATGTTTCTATACAGCAATTATGAGGACAGATTATGCTGATGCTTGTGGAAACTTTGATATTCATAAATTGAATCTTTATTGGAGCTTTGTCGTACATCGTTATGGTGAGCGATGTTTACAAGACTAGAAGCCATTTTGGAATGCTATGTATTGTTGATCATTTACCAGAGAACAGGGACGCCCTTATTATCAGGAGATGATAAAGAGATCATACTTATGAAAGGAAAACCTACTATTGGTAGTTTAAGGTTTTCTCAGAAACTATTGGCTGAACTGTATTTAACGGAATCTTCGCTAGAGTGCAAGTTACGTTTATGCTAAAGAGGTTCGGTCTAGGAACCAGGTTGGAACCTTGTATATTAACTGACATGATCAGTCAGTAAGGCCTGATGAATATTTATATACGTTATGGAACTCTGAATGCTTATAAACTGATGTTCCATTGTGATTGTCCTCAACATGAATGCCAATTTATTATTGTACACCGTGGGTCAACACTATGCTATTGATGTCGACCTGTGTTGCTGTAACTGTACCTGTTCTGTCAAGTGTGTGCGTCAAATTAAACTATTGAAACGTCTACAGTGGTCTGCATAAGTAACTTCTAGATACGCATGAATGAGTGTTTGAACCATCAGTCAACTCCACAGAACAGTCTACACATTCGCGTATTGACATTCATTGCAACACTCATTGTCAACACTGTATTCTTGTCGGGGCCTCATTGTATCCCAGGACAAGGAGACATATATACCTG
This sequence comes from Oreohelix idahoensis, assembly GCA_024509875.1. Lineage (NCBI taxonomy): Eukaryota > Metazoa > Mollusca > Gastropoda > Stylommatophora > Oreohelicidae > Oreohelix > Oreohelix idahoensis. The sequence goes on along the minus strand of JAMPIV010008910.1, from coordinate 170,543 downwards.
ACACTGTGCCCGGTTATTAGAGTTGACAAGTTACACCAATACACCTTTACAACGTGCACTGTTGTATACCCAGTTACGAAGCAGAGCGAATCCAGCTTTATCAAAGACGAGATGGGCACATATAGGCCAGAAGAAGACAGGATAGAAGTATGGCAGGATACAGAGAGTAAACAGTACAATGAGATTCTAGAAGACACGACAGGAATAAGGAAACAATGGAATAATGTTGAAACAGAAATAGATGCACCGTACAAACATACGAGAGCTGCAGAACAAAGAAACAGAGCACAGGAGCAGCAGCTATTGAAACAAATGGAACAACAGATAGAGACTAAACAACAAAGTGGTACAAGTCAAACTTAGAACATAGAGGACACATCAGCTAAAGATTCGGATTTGCAGGAAGAGATGAAGTTAGGGAATATAAGAGGGAAGAAGAGACAGCGGTCGTCGTCATCAGACGATTCGTCGGATTATAGAAGGCGTCTAGCAAAGTTGAGACATGTAGATGAGGTCAGACTGAGGAGGAAAAATAAGGTAAGAAATAGTGGTGCAGCGGAGGTGAAGGACATAAAGGCAATTGTTCAATATATTGACAGGAAGTTTGAGAAATTGAAAGAGGAGAAGCGTAGTCATAGAGAAGTACAAAAAAAGGAACAAGATAGAAAGACCAAGGGAACGGGTCAATGGGAAATAGACAGTGTCGACCAGGGAAGGTCGAGGAAAAACAAAGAGGAAGAAAGAAATAATGACAGAACAAAAATACAACAGTTAAGTGCACTTTGTGCAGATTTAGAAAGGAAGTGGAAGAGTTAGAAAGGAAACAGCAAATGAATAGACAGACATCAGAGAAAACGGAAGATGAAATAGCACCTTGGGCAGGTGATGATAGCAGGGAAGCCACAGAGAAGGCGAAGCAGAAAGAGGAAGAAGTTCAAAAACATGAAAGTAGTAGAACTACAGATCGAAGAGACTACCGATCTAAGAGTAGAGATACTATGGAGGCAAGTAGGGATACGGGTCGAATAGAATACCGATCCAAGAGCCGAGAGGCTAGTAATAGGAGACATAGGAATCGAGGAGAATACCGATTCAGGACTAGAGAGAGCGAGGAGAATAGGAGAGATTATAGTAGAGAAAGAAGGAAGGATACGGATAGAAGGGATTTCCGATCCAAGAGCCGAGATAGGCTGAGAAATAGAAGTGAGGATAGAAGAGATACGGATCGACGGGAATACCTATCCAAGAGTCCAGAGGGACTAGATACACAGAAAAGTAGAACTACAGATCGAGGGGATTACCGATCTAAGAGCCGGGAGGCTAGAAAGGAGGAAGAGAGAGGAAATACGGATCGAAGGGAGTACCGATCCAAGAGCCGAGAGGCTAGAAAGGGAGATAGAAATAGGAGTAGTAGTATGAGAGATACTAGGAGTACAAGTCGAGGTAGAGACAAATTAAAGAGTAAAGAATCTGAGAGGAACCCAGGGAGTACGAGAAGGGAAGAAATGGAAGATAGAGGGAAACGGTTGACGAAGTAAGAAGTAAGGAGGTTGAGAGAAACTCGGGAGATATACGAGATGCAGAGGTAGAGAGGAAGCAAAAAGTTAACGAAGTCAGAGGAGTGGGGGAGACTCAAGATATGGATAAACTGATAGCGTTAGAGGCGCTTAAAAGTAAGGAGACAATAGAGGCGCTTAAAAGTAGAGAGGTCATGATGATGAAGTTAATAGATATGGTGAATAAGTAAGGAGAATGGGAGAGAGTAGCAGGAAGCTATGAGAGGAGAGGCATAGCATATTAAGATACATAACAAGATGGCGGCGATAGCTGAGTCTTGAGAAGACTAAGTATAATTGGTCTGTACCGCACACATGAGAGAACTGAGTACACCTGACCAATAGGGTACTGCAGTAGAGGAGACGGGGGAAGGAGATGTAAGAAGTGGATTAGAGGCCATGGTAGTATGGTGGAAATTATGTGAAACCGGCCGTAGAGGAGGACGGCAGAAACATAGAGTATTATGGGGAGATGGGGAGAAATATGGAGTTACATATTTTGAGCAGTCGTAGAGGAAGACGGAAAGAATAATAGAGATTTTGAGAAACCGTTGAGGAGGACGGCGGTTTTATGGGGTTTTCTGGGAGAAATATGCAGAAATAAGGGAAAAGTGAGATTTTGAGAAGCCGTGGAGCAGGACGGCAGAAATATGGACAAATTGGAAGAATAGAGAAAAATGACGTATGGAGAAATATTGAGTCGGAGATTTTGATGAAAGAAGGAGAGAAGTAGAAATTGCAGCGGGAGTCTAGTTGTTTGGAAACTAGATGCAATCGTTCTACACTGAACATAAAAGTGAGCTGAGTAGGTCCGAACGATGGACTACTGCAGTGGTGGAAGAGAAGAGGAAAGAGGCAGGGAAGCCATAGATTAAGGGAGAGAGACGTAGATGAGAGGAATTGAGAAGTCACAGAGAGGAGACGAAAGGGAATTACGAGACAACTAAAGGAGTATTGGAGAAACTATAGAGAATATGGCGGTAGATGAGGGCCATAGGGAAATGGCGAAGATATAGAGAAAATTGGATAATTAGAAGTGATAGTCTAGAGGGAGCGGATAACGGAGTTGAGGAAGATGCAGAAAATTTTTCGGCAGTTGCCAGAGTCTTGTGAAGACTTTGAAATGTAGACAACGTAGGAAAGATATGCTACTAAGAAGAACGATTAATGAGATAGGCGGAATTTCAAGATAATTCGCGTAGGCGGGATAATAAGCTTGGGAGTAGAGATAAAAGGGATGGTAAATGGCTAATGAAGTTAGAAAGGTCTAGTAAGAGTAGTAAAGGAGCAAATGACAAGGTGTATTATGAAATGAGTTGTATTATGTACAAGGTGTATTATGAAATGAGTTGTATTATATACAAGGTGTAATACGAAATGAGTTGCATATGTACAAGTTGTAACATGAAAAGAGTTGTATTCAGTAAAATGTATAATATGAAAACAGTTCCATGATGGAAAATGTACACTATGAAATGGAAATGGTAGACAGGGAGATGAGTGAGGTTGATTAGAAGTGGAGAATGGCGAGTCTCATTGGGACAGATGTTGAGGAGGAGAGGGAGTGAAGATTTTTCGGGAAATTTTCTCTGTGAGAGAAATTTTTTTTTAAGGGAAGGGGGGGGGGGGGGGGGGGGGTGGGGGGGTTGTGTGAACGGTGGTTTGGTTTTGATAGACCGAAAGAGTGTGGAAAAATGGTTTAAGAAATATAAATAAGTTTAGTTACAGATTATTTGTCATTGTTGCAGGGAGATAAGATGAGTGAAGTAAGACTTTGTCGTAAGGGAGGAAACTCCACATATTTCGGTTGATGGATAAAAGTGCTGGATTATGGTTAAGTAGATTTAGTGGGTCAGCAATTATGGTGTAAAACATTAGCATATGACGAGTTTGTAGTAAGCCTTAAAGAAGAGGGTACGCTGTTCAGGTACAACTTTCAAAGGGGGATAATGTAAGATTTATGTCCCTTGCGGATTTGAGTGAGTTGGAAAAAAAAGTACGCACGGGAAAGTTGAGGTGCGTGAACACAGTTTAGGAGGAACAAAGAAAAATGAGAACGGGGTTGTTTAGAGCAGTCGGGTTTGAGACGCGCTATGCGTAGGAAGGAAAAAGGGTTTTCTCCCCAGTGTTAAAGTTAGACTGGAGAAACGCGCCCAGCGTAATAGATGTGTGAGAAAACATACTCAGTCTTAGATGATTAGCAAGAATTATGCTGTGAGAAATAGAGTGTATAGAAAACGCTCAGTACATTATGTACCATAAATTTGGTGTACGGCAGTATTTTTATTGTGAAAGTATTTTATTCTGAGGACATGATAGATGTGTATTTCGTTTGAGAACAAACCCAGGTACGTTGAACACTTTTATATATCAGTAACATGTGTAGCTCAGCAGACCAGGTCTGAGTAGAGAAGAATAATAGACGAAAATCTTGGCAAAGTGACAGCCCTGGCGGTAAGGCCAGTTTTCTCTTAGTGAGATATACCAAGAGACATATGAAAAGAAACCTAAAATAAACAGTCAGTACAGAAGAGAGACAAGAAGTTTCTACCTGAGGAATTAAATGACATTGTGATAGCTGAAATAAGCAAATAGTAAGAAGACAAGAAATTGCAGTTTTGAATATTGAATACTTTTGTTGTTGAAGAAGCTGTCGTTATGAAAGACTGCTAACCTTGTTAATTAAGTTCGACCTTTGACATCTTCACTGCTATTACTCGGGTGAATTCGTTTGAATCAACAGAGAGCATGAGAAAGTATTTTTGTCAGTCTGAGAGAAGGAAGTTTGTCACATTTACCTTACTAAACACTATCTACTGAAAGGGCAGTGGTCCGAACCTTCAAATACGATACACGGCCACACAGACAAATGGATGAATCTATGAAGCAGTGAGGATCAACCTAATTATTACAGTTTTTCTTATGTTTTTATAGTATATTGTTTTAATAACGTGTGGTTCTTGTGGGACTATGGTGCCAATTAAATTTTCAACATTCACTTCTTCTTAGATAGTTTTTGCACTAACATTTTATACTTTGCCTTTGCTGTTAAAATTTCTTGCAATCCAGCAGAAAGTGTCTCTTTGTAGAATTATTTGCAACAAGGCCTATACAAATTTTCAGACTTACTGTTTTTTAAGGTCAGCAAAGTTGCCTCTGAAGAAGTTCCAGGCCAGAGATCTGCCAATGTCGTTCCTTGCCACACTGGAAACAACAGTGAGAGCATCCTGTTTACGGATTGGAGAGTTCTCCTGTAGTATGACTGTCATGTAGCTGGAGGAAAATAATAATAGCTGTAAATTAACTCATGCAAGTCAACAATGCAAAGGCAAAAACGTGGAACAGTAATCTAAACAGGAACATGGAATTCTGATAAGATAAAGAGCCATAAAGGTTAGAAAAAAATGAAGCAGGCAATAATATAAACTTTCAGACTTGCAGACAATAGGAAGAAGGGCATAATCTTCCATTAGTGGTTTCTTGGGAAATATTTGTCAGAATGAAAACCCAAACTTGGGCTATCAAATTGTCCTAAGCCAAAATTATTTTGCACTGGGCCTTTTTTGTTGAGCAATTTCACTTAAATGATTAATTTTTATAACACATTAACAAATTAATAAAATGCAAATATGCAACCAATTATTATATTTTGAACTCATTTTTTTTCAATTTTGAGAATTATAATTAGGTCACCTCTGGTATTTGTAATTCATTAATATAATTCTTAGAACTTCATCTGTTTAATTATTATTATTATTATTTTTTTCATAAAACATTTTTTCATTCAACCCTTGATGGGTTATAATTAGGACATATGGTGTACTAATTCAAGAAAATAAAGTCAGATTTCCAATACCCAAATATAGTACCTTCTTCCTCCCTCTACTCAGTCCAAATAGAGTAAATCAAAACCAAATTTGTGTGAATGTTTTTTGAGTGTGACCTCTGCTTTCAAAGAAACAAACAAACAGTAATTAGTCTTTAATTAAAGACAGTCTTATCTGAATGATTTAAATAGGGCAAGCAGGACAAGAGGTATAAGGGTGAGAAGAATGCAGAGGACAATGAAATACACAGAAATTATACGTGAATAATAATTCATTTGAATGAGAAAATGAGTAGGTTAGAAGTGTTAAAGTAAGAACATAAACTTACTGATTGAGAATCCAGGGCTGTTTAGAGCATGACATAGCAGACAGAAAGTTGGCTTTTTCTGATGCAACATCAACTTCTTTGTACATCTCAATGCAAATAAGTAGTCAATTAATGGGTATGCAATGGCAATGTGCTGATAGACATCAAGATTATATATTTTTTAAACTGTGTCTCAGCTCAGAATAGAAACAGCTGCAATGAAACACCAGGTTTCACAGAGAACAAGAACAATGCATACTGACGATAATGACAAATGGTATCTAATGTAGGCCTACTTTGTTTTGACACGACATGTACTAAATATTTTTCAGTAGACTTGTAGGAAATTAGAGACTTCACTTAAACTATGTTTCAGCTTTATAAGTTATGATAGCTAGTTACCTTCCTTGCTAACTCAGAGCAGAGTGTGGTCATCATCATCAGCTGCCATCTCCACAACGAAGGTTGGCTGTAATGGATCTCCAACGTCTTCTGTCTCTTGTCTTGGTGGTGCACTCTGATAGACTCTTTCCTGTCCATTTCTTGATGTTATCTTCCCACTTAAAGCGCTGTCTTCCCCTTGCATGTTTGCCTTCAACCCTCCCTTCTATTATAGTCTTCTGCAAGGTGTTATGCCTTTTTGTAGCCAAAATATTTTAGCTGCCGAACTTTGATCTCCTTCATTAGTTCTCTTTTCATACCTAGATTTTCTAGGACCTCCTTATTTGTTTTCTTCTATTTCCATGAGATACGCCCCATTCTTCTAAAAATCTACATTTCAAGAGTCGCAATTCTTTCTTCCAAATGCTTATTCATCGTCCATATTTCTACACCATACAGAAATGCAGAATATACATAACATTTTATGATTCTCAGTTTTAATTTGCGAGATAACTGTTTAGATGTCAGTGTATGTTTCATGTTGTTGAAAGTAGCTTTGGAGTATGGTACTCATTTTTAAAGTTTCTTAGACAAGACCTGTTTTTTAACCAGGTCCTTTTGCCTCAAAAAGCAATTACCGTAAAATCTCGCGTATAATACGCACTTGTGTATAATACGCATGCTTGATTTAGCTCAACATTTTCTGGTAAAATGAACATTCGTGTATAATACGCACTTCACAACCAAGCTTAATATCAAAACAGATTGAAGACCAAGAGTGCGAAATGCACTTTGCAACAATGTCTGACACCAAAAGAAAACACATAGCACATTCAATTTCGCGCCATTTTCACTGTCAAATTGTGACAAAAACTTGACAGACTTTCCAATGTACGTTACTTTTGATATCGAAAATGACGCATTTTTTAGTACTCGCATATAATACGCACCCGAGTTTTAGCGGGCAAAAATGAGTAAAAATTGTGCGTATTATATGCGAGATTTTACTGTACTCTAATCATTCTGCCTTTATCAAATTACAAAACAACTATGTCACCAGCCTACTGCTATGGAAACACCTGTTAAAGGTAAATTAGGGAATTCAATACCAACAGAAAAAGAACAAATGAAGAGATGGGCTGAGCACTTCATGGAGGTGCTAAACAGACCACCACCAACAGTAACAGCTGATTTTAATAATGAAACACCCACAACCACCTTGCCAATAACTTGCGATGAATTCACGCTGGACGAGATCAAACAAGCCGTTAAAAGATTTAAAAATTTTTAAGCTGCTGGAGTTGACGAAATTTCAGGGGAAATGATTAAAGCAGTTAATGACAACAACCTCTTGAGAATTTTAGATATTATAAATGAAGTATTAAGAGAAGAACAACCACCACAACAATGGAAAGACAGTATTATTGTAAAATTATCGAAGAAAGGTGATCTATCAGACTGTAATAACTGGCGTGGTATATCTCTATTATCAGTACCTGGAAAATTATTATGTTGCATGATGTTAGAAAGACTTAAATTGCATGCTGACGAAAAGATCAGAGAAAAACAAGCGGGTTTCAGGCCGAAACGATCATGTATTGATCAAATATTCACACTAAGAACAATTATAGAAGAATCAGTGGAAATGCAATCGCCACTTATTATCACCTTCGTCGATTTTCAAAAAGCCTTTGATAGTCTACACCGCCCATCATTGTGGAAGATACTTACAATCTATGGTTTTCCAACAAAATATGTGAATATAATCAAAGCGCTATATGACAATGCAAGATGTTGTGTTAGAACAAATAAAGGGAATACAGAATGGTTTACAGTAGAAACAGGGGTGAAACAAGGCTGTATTATGTCACCAATACTTTTTGGAATAGCTATTGATTGGGTTATGAGAAACTATACCCACAATGAACAGTTAGGTATAAAATGGACAAATGGAAAATTCCTGGGGGACTTGGATTTCGCAGATGATTTAGCATTCTTAAGTTCAACACCCAGACAATCCCAAGAAGCAGTAAATAATTTGTGTCATCTCTCGGTTAAAATAGGTCTCCAAATAAATGCCTCTAAAACTAAAGCTATGAACTTTTCTAACGAGACCTTTGATATCTTGAACGGGGAAAAACTACAGAAAGTTGAAAGTTTCAATTATTTAGGCAGTAAAATGACTCAGGATGGTGACACAACAAGAGAAATCCATACTAGAATTGCTTTGGCAGCTAGCGCCTTCAATAGATTATCTAACATTTGGAAATTACGATCATTGAATATACATACCAAGCTTCGTCTGTTTAATTCAAATGTTATTTCAGTGTTAACATACGGCTGTGAGAGTTGGAAAAAAAAAATCATTGGAGAACAAGCTGAATACATTCGAAAACAAATGTCTTAGAAAACTCATGAACATCAGTTGGAAAGAATTCAAGACTAATCGACAAATAAGAGAAGACTCTAGGCAGAAATATGTCTCCGACTATATAAGGAAAAGACGATGGTCATATATCGGTCATGTCCTACGAATGCAAAACAACAGAATACCACTACAGGCGCTCACTTGGATTCCTGAGGGTAAGAGGAAAAAAGGAAGACCAAAAGAAACACTCAGAAGAACAATAATAAGAGAAGGAAGAACGTTGGGCCTTAATAATGTGCAAGAGCTAAGAGGAGTGGCGTCACAACGAACAACCTGGAGAGCACTGGTTTCTGCCTTATGCGCCGTGTTTGGTGCTTAAAGAATTTATTATTATTATTAATCATTCTGCCATCCTCTGGCAAACATACACTTGTTATTGTCAATAACATTCAGCCTTGAGGAACATGGGTGAGATAACATATTAGTGTATTACTGCTGTAGGTATTATTGATATAACATACCAGTGTATTATCGCTGTAGGTATTATTGATATAACATACCAGTGTATTATCGCTGTAGGTATTACTGATATAACATATCAGTGTATTACTGCTGTAGGTATTATTGATATAACATATCAGTGTATTACTGCTGTAGGTATTATTGATATAACATATCAGTGTATTATCGCTGTAGGTATTATTGATATAACATATCAGTGTATTACTGCTGTAGGTATTATTGATATAACATACCAGTGTATTATCGCTGTAGGTATTATTGATATAACATATCAGTGTATTACTGCTGTAGGTATTATTGATATAACATATCAGTGTATTATCGCTGTAGGTATTATTGATATAACATACCAGTGTATTATCGCTGTAGGTATTATTGATATAACATATCAGTGTATTACTGCTGTAGGTATTATTGATATAACATATCAGTGTATTATCGCTGTAGGTATTATTGATATAACATATCAGTGTATTACTGCTGTAGGTATTATTGATATAATATATCAGTGTATTACTGCTGTAGGTATTATTGATATAACATACCAGTGTATTATCGCTGTAGGTATTATTGATATAACATATCAGTGTATTACTGCTGTAGGTATTATTGATATAATATACCAGTGTATTACTGCTGTAGGTATTATTGATATAACATATCAGTGTATTACTGCTGTAGGTATTATTGATATAACATATCAGTGTATTACTGCTGTAGGTATTATTGATATAACATATCAGTGTATTACTGCTGTAGGTATTATTGATATAACATATCAGTGTATTACTACTGTAGGTATTATTGATATAACATATCAGTGTATTACTGCTGTAGGTATTATTGATATAACATATCAGTGTATTACTGCTGTAGGTATTATTGATATAACATATCAGTGTATTACTGCTGTAGGTATTATTGATATAACATACCAGTGTATAACTGCTGTAGGTATTATTGATATAACATATCAGTGTATTACTGCTGTAGGTATTATTGATATAACATATCAGTGTATTACTGCTGTAGGTATTATTGATATAACATATCAGTGTATTACTGCTGTAGGTATTATTGATATAACATATCAGTGTATTACTGCTGTAGGTATTATTGATATAACATATCAGTGTATTACTGCTGTAGGTATTATTGATATAACATATCAGTGTATTACTGCTGTAGGTATTATTGATATAACATATCAGTGTATTACTACTGTAGGTATTATTGATATAACATATCAGTGTATTACTGCTGTAGGTATTATTGATATAACATACCAGTGTATTACTGCTGTAGGTATTATTGATATAACATATCAGTGTATTACTGCTGTAGGTATTATTGATATAACATATCAGTGTATTACTGCTGTAGGTATTATTGATATAACATATCAGTGTATTACTGCTGTAGGTATTATTGATATAACATATCAGTGTATTACTGCTGTAGGTATTATTGATATAACATATCAGTGTATTACTGCTGTAGGTATTATTGATATAACATATCAGTGTATAACTGCTGTAGGTATTATTGATATAACATGTCAGTGTATTACTGCTGTAGGTATTATTGATATAACATACCAGTGTATAACTGCTGTAGCTATTATTGATATAACATATCAGTGTATTACTGCTGTAGGTATTATTGATATAACATATCAGTGTATAACTGCTGTAGGTATTATTGATATAACATATCAGTGTATTACTGCTGTAGGTATTATTGATATAACATATCAGTGTATTACTGCTGTAGGTATTATTGATATAACATATCAGTGTATTACTACTGTAGGTATTATTGATATAACATATCAGTGTATTACTACTGTAGGTATTATTGATATAACATATCAGTGTATTACTGCTGTAGGTATTATTGATATAACATATCAGTGTATTACTGCTGTAGGTATTATTGATATAACATATCAGTGTATTACTACTGTAGGTATTATTGATATAACATATCAGTGTATTACTGCTGTAGGTATTATTGATATAACATATCAGTGTATTACTGCTGTAGGTATTATTGATATAACATATCAGTGTATTACTGCTGTAGGTATTATTGATATAACATACCAGTGTGATGATAGGAAACTCTTTACAGAGCGATACAACAGGAAGCAATCTGATCATCAGAAGAAGTCCCCCCATCAGACGAGTGTTTCGGCCCATATACTCCTTTACACTCTAAGGGGGGCGGGCCCACTTGGGTCATGACTCCCAAGCGTCTCAGCCTCCTGTTGTCTTGTATCGAAAATGAACCCATTTCCCTTATGGTAGCAACTTTAATCCACAACTCCGCCAGTCGTGGAGGCAATTGTGAAAGTAACAAAACAAAGACAAATTATTCCGTTCGTTCCGTCGCACACATTGAGACACCATCGCGTGGCCGACGCGTCTGGTCACTGAAATTCTGACACTGAACACCCCTATAATATACACCGCCTGTTGCCGCTCAGTCACAGCCCGTTTCACTAGTACACCAAAAAACTCAGCGTATTGTGGACTTAGAACAATTCCTGGTGTTTTCTGTACCGCAGCGTTTATTGCCATGATTTCCATTGCCCATTGCGGTTGTTCCACAGCCAGCATGATGCTTTTTCAGCAGTTGGCCGTCTCCGCGATTTTCTGATACTCTCTGGATATGCCCCTCGTCCAGGTAGGTCTACCGCCATCTCCCAGTCGTTTGCACAGTCAAGAAGAGATGGTAAACTGCTACCAGGATTACTCGGTTTGGGGTGTGCTGACTTTCCTGCCCTCAGAAAGCATGTATTTGCGGTGCTTGGCCTGGGTTTGCTATTCGCCTTCATCCTTGCCAGATCTATTGTCGCAGCAAGCTCATTTAGCACTTTGTTATGGCGCCAAGTGTATCGCCCTTGCCCTAATGCCACCTTACACGCTGAGAGCACATGTTCGAGTGTCTGCCTCCCCTGGCACAGGGGGCACTGCTCATCATCCGACTTTCCCCATTTCACAAGGTTGGTGGCCGATGGCAGTAGGTCATACATTGATCTAACAACGAAGCTGAGCCTAAGAGGTGCCATATGCCATATATCATTCCATGTCAAGGACCTCTGCAGGGCTCCTTCCCATGTAGTCCATTGGCCTTGTTGGACCTGCTGCACTGCTTTTTGCAACCTCTTATCATTCTGAGCTCCTCGTATCTCCTGAACTACCATGTCTCTGCGCTCCCTGCTTGATGCCTTGGACCACCAGCGGATATCTCCATGACCAAATCCCCGTCTATTCGTTTGTGTGTATCCGATTACCTCCCTCAGTTTGAGTGACTCTTGGGCAGCATCAACAGCTTCTTCCACTCTCCACTTCCTTCCTGTTTTCAGTGTAGACTGAATGGACTTAACCACGTCATCAGCTGACTCGCGTAGCATCATTGCAAGCCTTGCCTTTCCAACTTTGTACTCTTCAACAACTGACTTGAAAGGAAGCAGAAGTTTTGCCTTTTTGCAATACAGTGCTACATCTGACAGACCTGGTGGTACCCCTAGCCACTTTCTCATGAAATTGTTGACCTTCTGCTCTATAGCTTCCACTGTACTTGTGCTTATTTCATATATAAGCAGTGGCCACAGCAACTTCGGTATCAACATAAACTGGAGGCACCATAGTTTGAACTTTCCCAGGAGTCTGCTTTGGTCTATGATCTGTAGCCCTCTGTCTGCCATTTCTATTGTCTGTTGCACTGCCTTCGAGTCTTTTAATGAGGCATCGTACACCCTGCCAAGACTTTTAACAGGTTCCTCAATGACAGTAGGGATTCTTTGGTTGGAAACCATGAATATGTCCTCTGCTATTTTCCCTTTCCTGACTGATAGGCTTCTCGACTTCTTGAGTTTGAAGCTCATTCTGCACCAGCTGACTAGTTCATCCAGGCGTTCTAACATCCTCCGGGCCTGATGTTCATCTGATGTCAGAATTGTTGTGTCATCCATGAATGCTTTGAGCGGTGGCATGTGACACATTCCACCGAGCTTTGGACCTATAGCCATTCCTTCAGCCGCATTGAGGATTACCTGCATAGCCATCACGAATAGTATCGGAGAGATGGTACACCCCATCGCAATTCCAACTTCAAGGCCAATCCACTTCGTTGTGTACTCTCTGGTTGAAAATATGACAGCAAACCCTGCGAAATACAGCTTCAGCATTGCTGCAATCTCTTGTGGAACATGATACATTTCTAGGGCCTGCCACAACATCTGGTGTGGAACGGATCCATAAGCATTCGCTAGATCCAACCAGATTACATGGAGGTTTGTTCTGTCAGACTTTGCCTTTTGGATTGCTTCCCAGATCATTGTGGCATGCTCTAGACATCCTGGTGTACCTGGGATACCTCCTTTCTGAATGGTAGTGTCAATGTACCCATTTGCCAGGAGGTATGTAGTGAGTCTTTTCGCCATCACTGAGAAGAATATCTTCCCTTCCACATTGAGTAGGGAGATTGGCCTGAACTGACTGATGTCAGTGGAATTTTGCTCCTTCGGGATGTAGACTCCGTTCGCCTTTCTCCATTCCTTGCTTACAAGCTGGTTTTTTTCCACGCATTCTTCAGTAAACGGAGCAGTCGTTTGAGCACTTCAGGGCATCTCTTATACACCACATATGGGACACCATTAGGACCTGGAGCTGACTTGCACCGAGCTTTCTGGACAATGCTTTCTACCTCTTGCACCGTTGGGGGCTTGGTGTTAAATTCAGCTCCTGGCTTACTCGGCCATTTAAGGCCTGCCATGCTGCTGAGCGGCTCATCTCTGCGACCATCTGAATATGTCATTCTAAGGTGTTCTTCCAGGTCTTCTTTCTTGATGTTTAGCGTACCCGACCGTGGCTGCTCAAACAGTTCTTTGGCAAACTTGAAGGGCTCCCTGAAGAATCTTTCCCTATCCCTTCGAGTCTTCCTTCTCTTCCTGCACAACCTTTCTGCTCTACAAAGGGCATTATGTTGGCCTTTCTGGTGCTCCCAAACCTGTCGTAACCCTTCCTTCTCTGTGGCAACTGCGTTCTTGAAAAGTTTTCGGGCATGCTTCTTCTGTTTCCTGATTTCTTCTATTTTAATTTGTCTTCTACTTTTTCGTGGTGGGTTACTTTCCCTTGCCTCCCTCACTCCGAACACTTTGCGACAGTGCAGATATATTATGTCGCCGAAGATTTCCAGCTTCTTCTCCAAAGTTATCTGCTTCAGGTTGTTATCCAACTCTTTTGCCAAGGCTTCGTCCAGCTGTTCCCAAAGCCCTTTGGCACTGGCAGGTGGAAACTTGATTGCATCTCTCTTCCCGTCCAAGAAGTGTGTGAGATCATCATCAGGCAGATCAACTTGAATGTACTCAGCACAGTGGATTGACTCCTGGCTGCGTTCTTCTAACGTCTTATCCGTCGAGACAGAGCGCTGTTGATCTCCCCCAGATGACCCCCCACACCCCTTTTTTGTTCTGTGGATTTTCATTCCTCTCTGAGTAGAGAATTCCCTACCACAGGCACATGGAAATTCCAGCCGTTGTTCAGAGCTCGAAGTCCGTGTAACGGGTCTGGTCGATTCCAATGAGGCGCCTGTGGATTCCTCATTCTCCCCCCCTTTCGGTGAATCCTGGGGGCATCTATCTTTTTTGGGTCCTATAGCAATTGAATACAGCTTACGGGGTGCTAACCCGGTCAGCCGGTTTCTAGTCTTTCCCAGTGTCATCTGTCTTTCCAGAAGTCAATCGGTCTTTTCCCGATCGTCACTGGTTTGACCGTGTAACTATGATAGGAAACTCTTTACAGAGCGATACAACAGGAAGCAATCTGATCATCAGAAGAAGTCCCCCCATCAGACGAGTGTTTCGGCCCATATACTCCTTTACACTTTAAGGGGGGCGGGCCCACTTGGGTCATGACTCCCAAGCGTCTCAGCCTCCTGTTGTCTTGTATCGAAAATGAACCCATTTCCCTTATGGTAGCAACTTTAATCCACAACTCCGCCAGTCGTGGAGGCAATTGTGAAAGTAACAAAACAAAGACAAATTATTCCGTTCGTTCCGTCGCACACACTGAGACACCATCGCGAGGCCGACGCGTCTGGCCACTGAAATTCTGACACTGAACACCCCTATTAATGTATTACTACTGTAGGTATTATTGATATAACATATCAGTGTATTACTGCTGTAGGTATTATTGATATAACATATCAGTGTACTACTACTGTAGGTATTATTGATATAACATATCAGTGTACTACTACTGTAGGTATTATTGATATAACATATCAGTGTATAACTGCTGTAGGTATTATTGATATAACATATCAGTGTACTACTACTGTAGGTATTATTGATATAACATATCAGTGTATTACTACTGTAGGTATTATTGATATAACATATCAGTGTACTACTACTGTAGGTATTATTGATATAACATATCAGTGTATTACTGCTGTAGGTATTATTGATATAACATACCAGTGTATTACTGCTGTAGGTATTATTGATATAACATACCAGTGTATTACTGCTGTAGGTATTATTGATATAACATATCAGTGTATTACTACTGTAGGTATTATTGATATAACATATCAGTGTACTACTACTGTAGGTATTATTGATATAACATATCAGTGTATTACTGCTGTAGGTATTATTGATATAACATATCAGTGTATTACTGCTGTAGGTATTATTGATATAACATACCAGTGTATTACTGCTGTAGGTATTATTGATATAACATATCAGTGTATTACTGCTGTAGGTATTATTGATATAACATATCAGTGTATTACTGCTGTAGGTATTATTGATATAACATATCAGTGTACTACTACTGTAGGTATTATTGATATAACATATCAGTGTACTACTACTGTAGGTATTATTGATATAACATACCAGTGTATTACTGCTGTAGGTATTATTGATATAACATACCAGTGTATTACTGCTGTAGGTATTATTGATATAACATATCAGTGTATTACTGCTGTAGGTATTATTGAAATAACTTACCAGTGTATTACTGCTGTAGGTATTATTAATATAACATACCAGTGTATTACTGCTGTAGGTATTATTAATATAACATACTAGTGTATTACTGCGGTAGGTATTATTGCGATAACATATCAGTGTATTATTGCTGTAGGTATTATTTTTCATTGCCTGGTCCATGTATCTGATTAAGTAATTTTTGTATGAAAATACATCACAGATTTTGGTGCACAATAAAATATAGTTTTACAGCAGTCTTACTTACTTAGTCGTTCCCCTTCTACCGTGAGGTGTAGAGGTTTGGAAGAGAGAGCGCCAGACTATCCTATCGGCTGTCTTCCTCCTGGCCTGGTTCCACTCTAGTCCTCGGTCCTTCAAAGATTGTCTAATGTTGTCCTCCCAGCGGACTCTGGGTCGTCCTGGGGGTCTGGATCCCCGGCTCTTTGTTTCCCATGCTTGTCGTGGTAGCTGATCTTCTCCCATTCTGCAGACATGGCCAAACCATCTTAGTTGGGACTGTTCTACTTGGGTCTGCAGGGGGTGGGATTTTAGGCTCGTGTCGTTTGGTTGCGGACCATGTCTCTTCTTGTTACTTCAACCACCTTCCTCAGATACCTCATTTATGAGGTTTGGATCTCGCTTTTGTAGGTTGTGGTCATTGCCCATGACTCGCATCCATATGTCAAGACTGGGACATAGGGGGAGCGGCATACAGCCATTTTCGTTTTCTTACCAACCTCTCTCTTGCTGAGGAATCCTCGATTTATGGCCTGAAAAAGTCTCCCAGCTGGTGCTTTTCGAGTGGCCAACTCTTCTTTGATGCCTTTATAGCAGTCATCCAATTAAATATTGCTTGAGTGCCAGCCAACTAGTTTTTCTAAAGAATGGTCCAAGTTTGCCTCAAGACAGTGATAAAAAAAAAGAATACAAAAGACAAGAGCTCTCACTGCATTGAAAAACATATGAAAATCTCAAGAAATCAAGTCCAGTGCCAAATAAGAATAAAAGTCTAGTCAGTTCTACTATCTGGCTCTGAAACAGGGGTAACAACTAAATCAACAACTATGAAGTTAGACTTATTCATAAATGGTTATTTGCATAGAATAAATGGATTAAAAAGTGCATGACAAGATCACCAATGCGGAACTGATGACAAGAACCAGTAGAACAAAAGATAAGAGGAAAATGCTGGCAATGAATAAGATATACATTGAGGAAACCAGTTTATAGCATTATAAGGCTGCCCTTGACCTGGACTCTCATCGGTAAAAGTGTAAGAGAGGTAGAGGGAGACAACAACAAAAAAACATAGGGAGAAGGGAAATGGAACTAGAAATAAAAGAGATAAAGAGGATATGGAAAGACCTTTTACAGAAGGAACAGGACATGAAGGTCTGACATGAGTTTGTTTAAAGATAATGATGAATATTGCTATATGTCACATAGCAACTTTTACCATCCATTCAAATAAGATAATGATGAATATTGCTATATGTCACATAGCAACTTTTACCATCCATTCAAATAAGATAACAATTACAGCCAGCAAGCATTATACAGGTTCTAAATATGCTCTGTGTAAATTATGGTGGACCCTGATCAAGGAGTTGGAAGAAAGTCATGAGCTACCTGAAGTGTGAATATACAAAAGTAATGTGTGGTGGAGAAACATGGATCATGATCAAGGAGTTTGAAGAAAGTCATGAGCTACAAAAGAAATGTGTGGTGGAGAAACATGGACCATGATCATCTTCTTCTTCTTCTTCTTCGTTCGCCCTGAAAAGGACGGTGGTTGCGTTGTGTCTGTTTAAAACGTAGCTGTGATATCTGCACCTTTCGGTCGACACATCCGACTTCTGCACGGCATTTTTTAGGACCGGGTTTGCCTTCCCATTTCGATCCACACTCGCTCAGCCAGCCTGCACAGCTGCAGACTGTTTCCAGGACCACCACGTGGAGGTGGAGTGCGGTCTTGACCAGCTCTGGTTCGCTGGTCCTGACGCAGGCAGTCAAGCTATGAGTCGCTGACTGCGGTTTCTATTGCTGCGTCTTGAGGTCCCGGACCATGATCAAGGAGTTTGAAGAAAGTCATGAGCTACCTGAAGTGTGAATATAGAAAAGAAATGTGTAGTGGAGAAACATGGACCACGATCAAGGAGTTGGAAGAAAGTCATGAGCTACCTGAAGTGTGAACATACAAAAGAAATATATGCATTGTATGGAAATAAAAGCTAATAAATAAAAAGCCCGTGGAAAACTATGTATAGAAATAGAATGAAGGTCATCAAAATCAGACAGATTATAACGAAACAAAAATGGATCAAAAGGCATTTTGCAAACAGACAAGAGTTTGTGTAGTCTAAAAGCTGGAAGGAAACATTAAAATATGAACACAAATTTGTCAACTTACATCTAAAGCAAACGTCCACTCATCCCATCCACCATTCGCTATGGCATAGCAGTAGACTACAGTCTTGAGGTTTGGATTAATCCTAAACACCAGGGAAGTCGGCACAAAAAAGATAGCATAAGTACCTATTATGTGTTATGGCATAAATACTGTATTTATTTCTTTTATCAGAATAAAGAAATGACATCTGTTATTTACCATATAATAATGAAATTCAGAGACACACAAACAAACACTGTCATCAAACGTACTGATGATTGTGTCCTCATCATAATTCTTATGTCAACACAAACAAGATCACTCTTTCATTATGATTATTAAATCAACTTTTCTATCTTAATCTCTCTCTTACTCAGTCCTTCAACTCAAAATGTACATCTCAACAGACTTTAATCCATTCATTATTCACCATTAACTGTGGCATATAAGACGACTTGGCATATGTCGACCTGGCGTATTTTTTTTTTAACCAGCGGCACTTGGGCTTTCAGCCTTTCGGCCCAATGACGTGTCATTGCGAGGCTGGGGAGTCTGTGGACTTTCATTCCAACCCGGTCAGGAGCTTCGTTCCTTCCCATCCACAGAGGGTTTATCTCAGGAGCCGTTCAGTTTATTCAGTCAAAATCCCGGTCGATGACACTCCTATAAATACCCGTGCCCGGCTTGAACATTGAACACCAGATCTCTAGCGCAGTGTGGTAACTATTACACCAGCGTGGCTCCTTGACCTGGCATATAAGTCGACCTCTAGATTTTTAGCTTAAAACTCTGGTTCAGGTCTATATTTGCCATGTCAACCCTCAAAACATACGGTAGGCTACTGGCAGGCTATTACTGAAAGGTGGATATAGTATATGGTAGCCTATGGCAAAAGAATACAATACCCAACACGAAGTTGGAACTTCCAGTGGTTTGGGCATGTACACAGACCTCTTTATGTCAGTAGCTGTATAGGATTTACAGCGGGAGTTTGAAGGATGAATGTGATTATACATGCTTTAATTTTCAATAAAATATAACTCTGAAGCTAAATTAATTTTGGAGTTAAAATTAGATAAAATTTGGCATTTTATACTCGCCGTATGTCACCCCCTAGTTCTGGAAAGTTTTTCAGGCATAAAAAGAAGATTTATATGCCACAATTTATGGTAACTTGTTTTAAAAATCTCTCCTTTCCTCCTGCTTACGGGTTATGGCTGCGATTATTCATCCACTGATGATACTGTTTACTGACTTCT
Organism: Oreohelix idahoensis; assembly: GCA_024509875.1. Taxonomy (NCBI): domain Eukaryota; kingdom Metazoa; phylum Mollusca; class Gastropoda; order Stylommatophora; family Oreohelicidae; genus Oreohelix; species Oreohelix idahoensis. The sequence goes on along the minus strand of JAMPIV010008910.1, from coordinate 150,916 downwards.
TCAAGGCATCGCTGAATACCGTAGTAGCAAGACTGCCCGGCAATGAGAGACTGCGTGGCCCTGTAAGTGTGAAAGAAAGCAGGGTGATATAATGATGGATTATCAAATTTACACATTTACAAAATTAACTGACTCATATTCACATTAATAACTTCAAGTATAATTAATCAATCTTCCCATGAATCTCTTCATGATGTTTTTCACAAACTTGCGATTACAATTTTACAGGTGTTTTTTTAAAATAAAGAAAACACCAGAATAAGGAACATCTGTAAATAAAGATAATAACACATTTGTAAATAAAGACAAGAAAGGACATTTGTAAATAATGGTAAGGATACATTACATTTGTAAATAAGACAAGAACTAAAAAATATTTGTAAATAAGACAAGAAAAAAACACATCTGTAAATAAATATAAGAATAAATCCCATTTGTAAATAAATAATAAGAGTAAAGCCCATTTGTAAATAAATATAAGATTAAAACTCAGTAATTAATTTACAGCTCCTAACATGTCTGCTATTTAATCAGTTTTTAACAGCCAATCAACCTATCAATGAACAGCAAACAAAAAGAAACACTCACACATCTACATGTCCTGGCCTGATGGTCACCAGCCCAAAGTTATTGAAGGTGCCATTCAATTGGTCCTGCATAAAACTCTAACAACAGGGAGAGTTTAACAATAAAACAATTTTCTGTAAACATGTACATTACAAATTGTAAAGTGTTTATTTCATTTTTTTTTAAACTGATCACACCATTCAAAAGTTGCTATATTGCTACTGCAGAACCGTAATGTTACAGTTTCTTCTGTAACAACTTAGTCTAGTCCCTGACCATAAGACCCGTAGGAATCTTGAAGTGGACGAGTTTTCTCTTCAGATCCTGTTAGGGCATGCCTAAAGGAATGGTAAAATCTTGAGTAGACATCTGGCAACCTGGGCTTACGTTTTATAAGACGCCATTTTGTTTTTGGCATATTCGTGCAGTGGCAAGTATTGAATTTCGTAATTTTCTGTTCTTGTCAGTATACCCATACCAAATCTGACATTTTTGTTTTTTATTCCTGATAAAATATCCTATGATAAGACTATTTTGGCAGTAATAAAACCAGTTTGTGAAAATCTAACCATTGTTATACTTTATCAAGATGGAAGAGACAGTGATAAGTATGTTGCAAGCTGTTGGAGGGTTAACACACCAAAGTACATTGATATGGTCTGGCATTCATGCTATCATCTCAAAAGATAATGTTCTGTTAAAACATGTCTGTTTTCTCCCAATACTGCCTTACCCAGTGACAGCATACAATAGTGTGTATTCATGCATGAAGAATTTTCAAAGCTTGCTTTTATATCTCGATCAATAAGCACTGCCAGTTACATGTGATGAAGGCGTTTTCCATAGTGCCACAGAAATTCAGTTGGTTACAAATGAATTCCCAGACCTTGTGCTACTCCTGGGATCCTTCCATATGACTAAAATTCTACTTGCATGTATTGGAAAATACATAAACGGCAGCAAGTTCGAAAACGTCCTTATTGTTTGGTCCAAAAGTAGCAGAGAAAGTCCTTAAAGGTAGCAATTATGTAAGGTCAGTGGAAGGAATGTTTATGCTAGCAGAAGTGGTAGAGAGGTTTAAATGGAAAGCAGTTTTGAGTACAATTGAGGATGATGCTGGATTAGCTACACAAGTTGATGATGTGGCTCAATGCTATGCAACACTCAACAACAGAAGACACACAACTCAAGTTCCAAGAGCTGATCACAACATCAGAAGAAACATTGAAATCGTTGGATGTTTTCACACAGGAAGAAGTTAAGAATTCTGAGCAATGCAAATATCTGGAGGGATTCTTGCATCTGATAAGTCTTTTAAAGAACCTCATAAGAGAGGACAGGGAGGAGAACTGGAACCTCTGGCAGAAAACGGTGAAGGATGTCCTTCCAATTTTTGATACAGTCAACTGTTGCGTGCATATTTTGACGCACATATTACAAAAATCGATATGGCTATTTAATATGGAAAAGATATAGACATTCATTCATGTGTGTATGAAAATGCTGTCTATGGGAAAGCTAGATAATCCATGATTGATTTACACTTTTGATTATAGGAGTAATCGTTCTTGATATTGATTCGGCGCATGGATATGGCACCCATGTCCGTACTTATTTGTTAGGGCCAGAAAATAGATTAATTTGCTTATTATGTTTATGGCCTGAATTCATATGTATTACATATTATTAGTACAAGTAGAATCAGTCCTATATTGTATATTTTGGATGGGTAGGCAGGACTATATTCTTGTTATGCCGCTCTAGCGGAAGTAGGAGTTGTCTTGATAAGTCGTGATGAGTTCCGATGTACCGTTTACAATGGCGGTTACGCATTTTTAAGGGCTGGTACATTCTTCAGTAAAAATGATTTATGAAGTGGTTTTTCTTCTGTAGGAGTTTGTGTTAGAGACTCTCCTAATGTACGGTACCATGTATGATTCGGACTCCAGGTAATGCCAGACCCTATTTTGATGATCTCAGGTCGGTTAGACCTAGCTGGAATTTTGTGCTTCGCAACGCTAGGATCATGTTTATATCGACGAAGATGACGGGCTTCCATACAGTAGTTATGTCTACGTGAAGTAACTGGATTACTGTAGATCTGTATGGAGGAACTTTAAGAAATTATGCATATGTATTTCAAATTAACTTTGGCTTTTATATACCCTCCTGTGAGTGAGTGAGCGACAACTCAGGAAGGCGGCCATGTTACATTCCTGTCATCATATTTTTGAATCACTGTCCAAAGAACGGGGCATGTATCTTATTATTCGGACAGTGGCTAGGAGATCTCAATTTTGATAGAAACCCCTTATCGTGGTTTCATAATATGATATAAACTGTGAACATAAAGCAACTTTAGTTACTTACCGATCCGCCTTCACTGACGCGCTTAGTCAGATAGGGGATGCGGCCATTATGTATCATGACATTGGAAGCTATTGATGTACTACCTATTATTTATGAATGTGTCATGACATGGGATCTACCATGTATGCCTGCAAATTGATGTGTCAACACATACCCATGATTTACTCGTTATGTCCCAGTGTGTGCGTCTAAATAAACTGTGTAAACAAAGATTCCAGCAGTCTGCATTGGTGCCTTGTAGACACAAGTGAATGAGTGTTTAGATTGGTCAGAACACGAACAGTACACCATTCGCGTTAATCACACTCTACACTTCTACTCCATATATACACCATCCTGCGTCGGTTGAATTGACCAAGTTTAGGGCCTGCTTCCCCTGGAGCCTTAGAGGGAAACTACTGTTTACAGCTGCCTTTGCCTTCCCTAACTCAGGACTAGGGTGAGTTACCCATTTACAGCTGGGTAGACTGGAGCATGCCTGATCTCAACAACTCTGTACACTACAATGGACATATACAGTAGTGGCACCACAAACAACATGCTACAGTGATTGATAGTGGAGCTTTACAGAAGAAAGAGAACACACCATACACCACACTTCTTTACAATGAGCACTTTACAGTGTGAGAGAACTTTACAGTGGTGGGCCAGATTCCTGGGTCCAGCCTACGCAGTCTTGTGTTGAGAATCACATTTTACAGTTGCAAGAACATTTGTTTGACCACATCAACTCCAGTAGGACAGCTATTCAATCAATGTCAGCTTGACCTGTTCTGACAAGTGTAGCAATATCTGGGTCAGCACTTGTTGACATTTGGCACAGTACAGTCAGTGTTCTAAACTAGTGATTGTTTATCCTGCTGTATTAGAAGAGCAATGTTGAACATAAAGTGTAAATTTCATCGGTGGATCTTCTAATGTGCTCAACAACAAAAAATGAACAGTGTAATAGTTAGAAAGCAAATCTATTACTCAATAAAGTGGGAGTCTAATTTGTTAAAACTGAGCATACAGTACAATACATTGCAACTACAACACATTCCATTATATGATACACACATTGATGATTTATATATATTTATGTTTATATATTATTTGTTTATATGTGTGATTGTTATGTGTTTGCGGGCCTGGATGGGAGGTGACTAGAACAGGAAATACCAAGTGATATTGGTCTTGTTCTGGCGTTCTATAGGGAGCAATTTCTTAATTGAAATTTGCATGCAACATAGTTTGCAAATATTTGGTTAGCTGTGACGACTGTTTCATATTTGTATTTGTAACATTTTTTCTGTTCTTTATTTTTGTTTGATTTGTTTGTATAATTGTAGGTCTCATCTTTCCTTTCATTTCAGTTCTTTACACCCTTATGTTTATACACTGTGGCGTTATTTGTCTTGTTATCTTATTGCAGTTATCATCACAGATTCTGTGATCATTTTTTTCATTTCTCCTATTTAATTTAATTTGATCTCTGCAAATGTTTTCAGATTGTCTTTTCTTGTTTGTCCTTTGTAATGTCTTTAGTTGACATATGACATAGGAGGTATAGTTGAATACACTTATATTATATATAGTACAGATCAGTACTTTATGATTATTATTGTTATAAAACAAAGTTATACAAGACCTTTGTAAGGCTTGTCTCCCAAAGTGATTGGTATAGGAAATATTATTTTCCACAGGTACTCAAGTGATCATTGATTACATTAAGGCATACAAGACCTTTGTAAGGCTTGTCTCCCACAGTATTTGAGATAGACAGTTATTGTTTTCCACAGGTACTCAAGTTATCATTGGTTATATGATAAACAAAATAACCATACAAGTTTTTCACTAAGACTAAGTCTATGGTATAGACTTGTCTCCCATTAAAGTGAAATAAGGTAATTTATTTACTTTTTCAGGTTTCTGATTTAAGAAGACAAGATGTCTACATTAGATTACTTTATTGCACAAGGAAAATCCCTTGATAAGACTGGGAAACAGTTAGAAGAATGGGCTGTTGCTCAATATGACAAAGCATTAGCTGCAGAGGAGAGAAAAGCTGCTGCTGAAGAGAAAAAAGCTGCTGCAGAAGAGAGAAAAACTCTGGCTGAAGAGAAAAGATTAGAAAGAGAAGCTGCTGCTGCTGCTGAATGCTGCTGCTGCTGAAGAGAGAAAAGCTGCTGCTGCTGCTGAAGAGAGAAAAGCTCTGGCTGAAGAAAAAAAATTAGAAAAAGAAGCTGATACTGCTGCTGAACTAAAGAAATTGCAGATGCAAGTGGAGGAAAGGAGATTTGATGCAGAACAGAAGAAATTGGAAGCTGCTGCAGAACAGAAAAAATTAGAAGCTGCTGCTGCTGCAGAACAGAAAAGATTAGATAGAGAGGCTGAAGAGAGAAAAGCAATAAGAGAACATGAGTTTGAATTAGAGAAATTAAAATTGACATGTATGAGTAATGTTAATCAGGCATCTGGTGGTAATGGTAAACCCTTTGTGTACAAGGTCAAGGTACCAGCGTTCAACCCTACCAGTGATGACATAACATTTTGGCTTTCTAGATTTGAACGTGCTTGTCGAGCTCATAATGTTGACAAATCACAGTATGTGAATCAGTTGTCTGAAAATCTAAAAGGGGAGTCTCTGAGTAAGTTATATTTCGTTGAAGAGGCCGACAAGGATAATTATGATGCTATTAGGGCAGCTTTGATAAAGAGATATCAGCTGTCAGAAGAAGGTTATCGTCTTTTGTTTAAAACAATGAGACCTGAGGTAGGTGTAGAATTCTCAGAATTCATCTCAAAAGCACGAATTACACTTTCACGATGGATTGAATTATCCAAAATAGAGAAAACATTTGATGGTCTTACGGATTTATTGCTAAGAGACAAGGTCATGTCTTCTGTAAATAAATCATTCCTAGAGTTCTTACATGAGCGTAAACCTAGTACAATAAAGCAAATGGAAGAATATTGTGACCAGTATGCCACGGCACACCCTGACATGATTCTTAGTAACTCTAACATTAAAGAGAGTATGCCAGTTGCTTCGGCAACAGAATATAATCAGAATTACTCACACAAATTCCAAGGAGCTAAAAATAAATTTGATAAAAAGGTTAATTGGAATAAGTATCAAAACCAAGATAACCACTCAAATCAGGGTTCTTCTTCGAAGAACCGGAATCGGGCTGATAGTCCTCGACACGCGAGGGGTACCCATAATTTTAGACATTCTCGAAAGGGGGGTAGCTATAGGAACTACCCAAGTGCTTCATGGAGAGAAAAGAACCAATATTACAGGGATACTCAGTATAATGAGCGTGATGATTATGATCATGAATATTATGATTCAAACCCAAATAGGGGTTATAACAGAGGAAATAATAATTATAGAGACAATCATAACCGAGGTAGATCACAACACAAAAGACATGGTAAATCTTATTACCAGGCTAACTCTGCACAACAGGAGTTCCACGACGCCGGTAATCAGAATAATGATAAAAAAAGACTCCAATAGTGTAGCAAATTCCGCTTTCGATTTTGCTAGAGCATCTCAGTGTTCGCAATGCAAAACATTATTCGATCCAACCACAGTTTCTACTTTAAGCTGCGGTCACCCGCTTCCCGCTCTCCCTGCGTCAATCGCGCATAATGGAAGGGGTGCTCTTGTTTTTAATAGAGGCTTAATAGATGGTACTCCGGTATCAATTCTTTTCGATTCGGGGTGCACTACCATCGGAGTGAGGCAATCACTCGTAAATCCTTCTCGAGCTACAGGCAATGTAGTCAAATGTGTAACATTTGGTGGCACATTGGAGAAGTACTCCACTGCCATTATCAATATTGCTACGCCTTTCTTTACAGGAGAGGTGCAAGCATGTCTCTTGCCGAATCCGATCGCTGATCTTATCATCGGTCGCATTCATGGAGTGAAAGAATGCACTCCACAGCAAATTTCTAATTGGGAAAATGTTAATATGCAATCTGCTAATGCAGTAATCACTAGGGCTCAAGCTCTTAATATGCCGCAATCTTCACATTCTGAAGATAATGATGCGCAGATCCAAGATGATCCCTTGGAGATTTCCCATGATTCCTTTATAAAACAGCAGGAAGATGATCCTACTCTAAAGAAATTCTTTACTCTGGCAACAAAAGGTGATCCGAATAAGGATACAAATCGTAAATCTTGGATTACGATGAAGAATGGCGTACTTGTACGTATGGTACAAGACTCTGCTAAGTCCATTCATTCTCAAATCCTTGTGCCTAAAAATATGAGAGTTAAAATCTTACAGCACGCTCATGATTCGCAGTGTGCTGGACATATGGGTTTTTCACGTACTAAAGCTAGAGTTCTTGAATCTTTCTTTTGGCCTGCTGTGAATAAGGACATACGAATCTATTGTCGATCTTGTAAAGTATGTCAAGAGATTAAATCCAGAGGTCCACGCCATGATGCACCTATTCAGGCTGCAGACATTCCCATTCGGCCATTTCAAAAAAATGGCGATAGACATCATTGGTCCATTTAAGATAAAGTCTGCTAGAGGACACCAATTTATTTTGACGTGTGTTGATATGTGCACACGTTGGCCGGAGGCTGTTCCTCTAAAGAGCATAACTACTGCTGATGTCGCAGATGCTCTTTGGTTAATATTTTCTCGTCTGGGATTTCCAGCAGAAATATTATCCGACCATGGTACCCAACTCATATCGGATACCATGTCTCAAGTAATGTCGACTCTTAAGATAGAGAGATCGCTGAGTAGTATTTATCATCCTATGTCCAATGGGATGGTGGAACGTCTGAATAGAACTCTGAAAAACCTACTAGGTAAGATAACAGAAGATCATCCTCAGGATTGGGATAGGGTTTTACCCGCGGCTCTCTTTGCATATAGAGAGGTCGCCAACGAACATACAGGATTTTCTCCCTTTGAACTTGTCTTTGGCGCGAAACCGCGAGGTCCTATGTCCTTACTTCATGATCTTATAACTGCTGATAATATTGTCGATGACACAAAATCCTCTTATGAATATGTCATCGCACTTAGACACAAGATTATTGAAGCATGCAAATTGGCAACTGCTTCTTCTGAATTTGCGAAACAGAAGGCAAGGGAATTTGCCAATAAAAAGAGATGCTTGCGACAACTTTGTCCAGGTGACAAAGCATTTGTCTTGCTACCTTGTAGGGAAAATAGACTTCTTATTTCTTGGAAAGGTCCGTACGATATAATATCAAAAGTTTCCGATGTTGACTATATCGTCGATATTGACGGGAAGCGTAAAAACCTTCCACATCAACATGCTCACGGAATTCCATGAACGTCCGGATTATTTACAACCTGTTTTCCAGGCAACGGACGATTTTCCAGTCCAACATGGACAGTACTCATCTCTGTCAGTAATACAGGATGAGGAAACGAGTTTCTCGGATGTAAATCTACCTTTTCCAATGATTCCTCTTCACTCTAATGAATCATGGAAAGATGTTGCAATTTCTCCCGAATTATCTCCAGGAGAGCAGAAACAAGTTTCTACTATGTTAGAACAATTTCAGGATGTCCTTACTGACATTCCTGGTCAAACTGATGTCATTCAACATGACATTATTCTTACTGACCATAGTCCTATAAGAGTCAGACCGTATCCTATCCCGATACATTTTCAAGCACAGGTAGAGAAAGAGTTGGATGAGATGATAGAGTTAAAAATTATTGAACCATCCACATCAGCATATTCTTCGCCGATGGTTATTGTACGAAAAAAGACAATAACATACGTCTTTGCGTGGATTATCGCAAATTGAACCAAGTGACGAAATTTGATGCTGAACCTATGCCTTTACTAGAAGAGCTACTTACGAGACTATCGAATTCTCATTTCTTTACTAAACTCGATTTGTCTAAGGGATATTGGCAAGTTCCATTATCCGAACACGCCAAACCGTTTACTGCTTTTTCGACGCCTAGGGGTCTATTCCAATGGAATTTCATGCCTTTCGGTCTTATGAACGCCCCTGCAACATTCGTACGCATGATGCGTCGAATCCTATCTCATCGCTCAGATGTCATTGCGTATCTTGATGACATCTGTCTTTTCAGTGATACTTGGAACGATCACTATAATGGGATAAATGAACTATTGTCTATCTTACGCGAGCATAACCTGACGGCGAAACCATCGAAAGCATGTATTGGTTTTAGCGAAATATCTTTCTTAGGACACCGTGTTGGTCATGGGTTCCTAAAAACAGAAGACCATAATACAAGTAAGATACTTAACATTTCTATTCCTAAGACTAAAAAGCAAGTGCGAAGTCTCTTAGGTCTAATACAATTTTATGGACGATTCATTCCGAATCTGTCCTCCATTATGTCACCTCTTTCTTCTTCCTTGCTAAAGAAAGGGTCTCCTAATGTAGTCCATTGGACTCAAGAATGTCAATCCTCTTTGGATAAGGTTAAAACTATGTTTTCTACTTCACCTATCCTAGTATTGCCTTCTAAGGATAAGACATTTATTCTTCGTAGTGACGCTTCATCCACCGGGATTGGAGCAGCACTAATGCAAGAGTACTCTGGAACTCTGCATCCTGTGATGTATATTTCTCGGAAATTAAATGCCGCAGAGAAGAATTACTCGGTCCTAGACCGTGAATTATTAGCTATGGTTTGGTCAATCCTTAAACTGCAAAGATTTCTTCTTGGCGCGCATTTCATCGTGGAAACTGACCAGAAAGCTCTTACGGCTATTCAGAGTAAAAATCTGAAGAGCGCGAGATCAACGCGATACGCGATTGCTCTACAGCCATTTCATTTTTCGGTGCGAGCTATCCGTGGGTCAGAAAATGTGATGGCAGATATTTTGTCTAGATGCCCACATGATTCATAACTGTTATACAACTTTGATACAGTTGTTCCTATGTTGAAATGTGTACACATATCTAATATATCATATATTGATTGTAACACTACTTAGCGGTTCATTGATGTTTATTCACCGCTGATCTTTCAATGTTTTTTTCGTCTTTGATGATCATGATGTTAAGATATCTTAGATGAAATTTATGTATAAACTAATGTAGAAATTGTGTCATTGCTAATATTGTAGTATGCGTTGGTGACACCTCTCTGGAAATATTTATACTTAGAGAAGTACTTTCTCTAAGGTCAGAAAACTTATGCTTATCATCTGCGCATTGTTATTGGTGCGTTGTGAGCCTATTGTATGTTGCTCCTAGATGTATTTCAAAAAAAAAAATGTACCATTTTTTTTTCCCGAGGGGTGTGGTAATCTGTTGCGTGCATATTTTGACGCACATATTACAAAAATCGATATGGCTATTTAATATGGAAAAGATATAGACATTCATTCATGTGTGTATGAAAATGCTGTCTATGGGAAAGCTAGATAATCCATGATTGATTTACACTTTTGATTATAGGAGTAATCGTTCTTGATATTGATTCGGCGCATGGATATGGCACCCATGTCCGTACTTATTTGTTAGGGCCAGAAAATAGATTAATTTGCTTATTATGTTTATGGCCTGAATTCATATGTATTACATATTATTAGTACAAGTAGAATCAGTCCTATATTGTATATTTTGGATGGGTAGGCAGGACTATATTCTTGTTATGCAGCTCTAGCGGAAGTAGGAGTTGTCTTGACAAGTCGTGATGAGTTCCGATGTACCGTTTACAATGGCGGTTACGCATTTTTAAGGGCTGGTACATTCTTCAGTAAAAATGATTTATGAAGTGGTTTTTCTTCTGTAGGAGATTGTGTCTCTACTAGAGTTTGTGTTAGAGACTCTCCTAATGTACGGTACCATGTATGATTCGGACTCCAGGTAATGCCAGACCCTATTTTGATGATCTCAGGTCGGTTAGACCTAGCTGGAATTTTGTGCTTCGCAACGCTAGGGTCATGTTTATATCGACGAAGATGACGGGCTTCCATACAGTAGTTATGTCTACGTGAAGTAACTGGATTACTGTAGATCTGTATGGAGGAACTTTAAGAAATTATGCATATGTATTTCAAATTAACTTTGGCTTGTATATACCCTCCTGTGAGTGAGTGAGCGACAACTCAGGAAGGCGGCCATGTTACATTCCTGTCATCATATTTTTGAATCACTGTCCAAAGAACGGGGCATGTATCTTATTATTCGGACAGTGGCTAGGAGATCTCAATTTTGATAGAAACCCCTTATCGTGGTTTCATAATATGATATAAACTGTGAACATAAAGCAACTTTAGTTACTTACCGATCCGCCTTCACTGACGCGCTTAGTCAGATAGGGGATGCGGCCATTATGTATCATGACATTGGAAGCTATTGATGTACTACCTATTATTTATGAATGTGTCATGACATGGGATCTACCATGTATGCCTGCAAATTGATGTGTCAACACATACCCATGATTTACTCGTTATGTCCCAGTGTGTGCGTCTAAATAAACTGTGTAAACAAAGATTCCAGCAGTCTGCATTGGTGCCTTGTAGACACAAGTGAATGAGTGTTTAGATTGGTCAGAACACGAACAGTACACCATTCGCGTTAATCACACTCTACACTTCTACTCCATATATACACCATCCTGCGTCGGTTGAATTGACCAAGTTTAGGGCCTGCTTCCCCTGGAGCCTTAGAGGGAAACTACTGTTTACAGCTGCCTTTGCCTTCCCTAACTCAGGACTAGGGTGAGTTACCCATTTACAGCTGGGTAGACTGGAGCATGCCTGATCTCAACAACTCTGTACACTACAATGGACATATACAGTAGTGGCACCACAAACAACATGCTACAGTGATTGATAGTGGAGCTTTACAGAAGAAAGAGAACACACCATATACCACACTTCTTTACAATGAGCACTTTACAGTGTGAGAGAACTTTACATCAACTATTTGAGATGTTCTTTGAGCAAATGATGAATTTTGAGACTCATCATCCTGAGGCATTTGACCGGTTGAAAAAAGGTCATTTTGCTGTTCGAAGAACAAACGGAACGTTTAACCAGGAGATAACAGGAAGCCTCAGAAATAGAATGGAAGCCAACATCCAACAGACGCTCCAGTATATTGAAAGCAGAGAAAACCCATACCTTAGAAAATGTGAAGTTAGGCTTCACAACATTCTAACCAGTGCATTTGTTCCAGCATTGAATGCTAAGAAGATGCTCCAATTTTTTATGACAGCACAAGATGTTTGCTTCACGTTTTGAGAGGAAAGGTTTATAACCTGCTCAAAACCACTTTCAGCACGTATTCACCAGCGAAAACGTCCAACTTTTCTAAGTGTAGCTCAACCAGATATGCAGACAAAAAAAGCAAACTGTGAAAAATGCCATCAAAGATCATTTGCAGGTTCAGAGAAAAGCTGATATTGCAAAGGAGAGAGAGGAATGGCAATGGCAGAAATTCTTACCTACGACTTTTCACCTTCATCCTTATTAGATGAGAATGGTGCTAATACCAAACCCATGAAGTCTCAACTCATGTCTGAGTTGACAAAAAAATTAGATACCACAGACAGAAATGTCCAAAAAGAGCATACCCTGAAAACCAGTGTTGTTGTTGATGTCATGAATCAGTTGCGAAGGTTGCCAGTTACAGGAAACGATACATTTGAAGACCTGTTTACAATCCTTGACAGTGTCACGTGGGTTTTGATCATTAAATTGCCTACATCTTCTTCCTATTCTCTCACCCGCATCCTTTTATTTTATTATCTTTCCATACTTGTTTTTCCTGTATTTTTTGCATCACTCGGTTGCGAAAAATATTTTCTTCAGTAATTCTTAAACTTTACCTGCTTTGTTTCTCAATACTGAGTATCGCACTAGATGGTATTACGTGAATGTCAGTCAGACGAGAAGCGTTATAATGCATTCCGTCAGACCGGGAGAGCCGACAGCTGTCTGCTGTTTCCACGGGGACAGTGTTTTCTTCGGCCGAGTTCTGGGCCGTAGTGTGAAAATTCACTCCGCCGGAACGGGCAGGCAGACAGAGGGTCTGGTTTTTCGCATATGACACTCATGCTCCACGGGCCATGGTCAGCTTGTAGTGTGAAAACTGCCCTGCCTTTCAGACAAGTTGTCTACCTTTGAAATTGACACGCACGTTTCTCGGTCAGTTTGTTAAACGAAGGGTGAGATTACTCGTGGCACGGCAGACGGTTGTCTGAGATTTGCAAATGACACGCGCTTTTCCCGGTCAGTTTGTCAACGCAGGTGCGTAATCGCCCTGGTGGCAGTTACGACACGCCTCTAAGTTAAACGTAGCTGTTATGAGAAGGGGAAGAGATCGGGGGGGGGGGGGAGAAAGTTCATCCTTTGTCTGTTTCAGATATTAAACCTAGTTTGAAACTTTATTTTCATTCTTTCTCAATATTCGCAGTAGACAGGTGGTTCGCGAAGAGTAGAGCTGTATAAGCGAAGTTTCTTAGTTTGTTGCGACAATTTGTCGAACTTCTAGACTTCCATAAATATAAGCGTATAATTCTTAATTGTGCGATATCCTGTAGTGCTGTGTTTGAGGTAAAAATAGATATCTAGTATTTTGGAAAGTGGTTAAAGCGTTAAATCGCTCATTTCATTTTAACTAGTTTCTTTTGAACAGAGTGCTTAATTTATAGTTTGTTATATTCTCTAAGTCGACGCATACAGTGGAAAGCAGATTAAATAATATTTCTAAGCTAAACAAACAGGTAGCTATAATGAATTAAATTTAACTGCTAACTTCTCAGTCGAGTATATTTCTCTAAACTAACTTATAAATGCTAGATGCGACATCAGTGAATATTGACCGAATACGCCCCACATTCCTAATTCCTGATGATCGATTTTATATAACTTATTTCACCGGAAGTTTAAATGATAAGTCAAGCGGTACGCTTGCGGTTTAAATATGTAAGTTATATTGAGTACATATATGTAAATTATTTGATATGTGTTCTTTCTTTTATATAGTGAAACGGTGGTACCCAACTTGCCAGCGTTTAGTAGCCTGAGAGACATATTTGTGTGAAGCATAGACATTTCCTATCTTTAACCACGTGGGTTTTTTGTTTGTTTCAAGTAACACTGGATCTGACAGTGCATATGCCATCAGAGAGAGACAGTAATAGCAATCCCACTAACGGTTTCTAAAGACTAGAAATATATATTGGGCTTTTGAGCCAGTTCATATTGCTCCACAAATTTAAATGTACATGCTGCCTGGCGGCGAGAATATTACAAGAATAACAGTAACATTCCGACAGAGATTGTGACTAGTATTGTGGTGACCAAATATAGTACCTGCCTGAAAGAAGACACCGATCTGACATTCCTTAAATCCTAGAATCCAAAGCTAATGACATTGTGCTCTGCTAACTTTCGTGCCTGGACATATTTTATGTGACTTAATCAGACATTCGAAAAATTAGAACACCCAAGGAATCGTTCCCTGAGAGTTTAGTACGTCTTTTGGAACTGGGGATTTCTTGGTCAAGGACTGCATTTTCGGGTCTGTGTGAAGGTCCTAGAATTATTATGTTCCCAGAGGCAACGAGCAAAGTTGTGAGTATATGTATGTGAGAGCAAGGCCATGGCTGAATGAATGAGGGTACACAGGTCAGAGTGTTGTTTTACCGGGGTATTATTGTCACCCATTTGCTGTCTTAACTTTTTTTAATCTGCAGAATTTGTTACAAAAGCTAGAGTTTCTTTTTTTCTTAGGCTAAATCAGATTATTCAACTCTGTTCATACATTTACGAGAAAGAAAGAAACCTCTTAGACTCAACCCTACGTATCTATAACTCTTTGGGCCATCATCTGTTCTCTTAACGGGGCTGTGGGCTAAACCTAGAGTAAGATTCGAACGGGTTATCATCCTTGTAGCATTTTCTTAAATTTTATGACTATTTGTATATGTTTTTCCTTGATGTATTTTTTGGTGTTGTGAGAAGATTTTTTTTTTTTGATGATAATAATTAAAAAAATCTCTCTTGAACTAAATCAGTGCGTTGGTCAGCTCGTTCAAATAATATATATATTCATGGTTATAGATTTCCCACGTCTGTGTGTTTAACTGTCGTCACGTATATGTGCGTGCCCGTGAGTAGATAGAGATATATTAATATATATATATCTGTGTTTAGACTGTCTGACGCCTTTAAAAGCGGTCGTAGAAGATAGGTGAGAGAGAGAAGATTATCTCGATTCTCAAAGACAGCTTCTATATCACATTCTATCATCTCACGTGTGGGAAATTCTATTGTTTTTTTTTTCACCAGCTCTCACGGTATCTATCACTCATTCCAACCTATTCAGAAGGGACCTAACCCAAGTCTTAATACTCCTATCTAAAATCTACGACAAATGGTCGCTCGTTACCGGGAATTGAACCCAAAATCCTAAGGCGATATGACAAATGGGGTCTCGCCCGACGGATTTTTGAACTTAGAATAGGAAGACGAGTACGACAAATGTGGACTTGTCTATCCAGATTTTGAACTTAACATTCTTTATTCTGATGTAGAGTAAGAGTGTGATGTCTTGTGAGTTTTGTATCTTTTAAAAATAATTTATTCCCTAGACTAACGATCTGTTTTCGGGCGTGCTGACCACACAAACTGATAAAGTTTTGTCCACAGCATTTGAATAATATACATTTGAGTTACAGGTGGATTTTGTCGGAGAATATGTTAATTGTTGATTTGTAATACTAAACGCTGGTAAAGTTTTGTGAGTGTATAACATTCACAAGGGTTCTGAAGCAGGTCGGTGTTTGAGCAAAGCTAAGGAGTGCGTTTCGGACTATTCGTCCAGATTAATTGCCTCCCTCACCCGAACTGTCTTCAGGGGTAAACTTGGGAGTGGATTAAAAATTAAGGGGATTTTTTTTTCTTTCTCCAAAATTTTTGCTATAATCATTGTGTTTTCCACTGTAGCAACTTATTTTTCAGAAGTAATCTTAACTACCATTTAGTTGGCGTAGTCGTGTTTTCCATTAGGTGCTTTATTGCCGATTAATAGCAGCGATAGTTAGATTTTTATTTTTGGAGGAGGTATCCCAGGGTTAAGGATATCATCTTTTGAATTTTTGGGAATTTTTCTCGTAAGTGGTAGGAACCAGTGTATCCTTTTTCCTAGTTTATTTCTCCACTAGTCTCAGTCACTGACATAATATGGCCGAGAGGGCAAAGCTTAGACAACTCCTCAGGGACGAAGCGAGAGAGGAGGGACTGGAAGGAGAGGAAGCGAAAGCGTTTGTCAGAGACGAACTTGAGAGATATGATGCGGAGAGGAAAGAAGAAGAACTAAGGAGGAAAGAAGAAGCAGCGGAGAGGAAAGAAGCGGAAGACCGTCTATTACAGCAGAAGAAGATAGATGAGGAAATGGAAATTCGCAGGATGCAGCATGAGGAAAGATAGAAGGAGAGACAGCTTGAGGAAAAAGAGAAACAGAGACAGCACGAGTTGGCTCTTAACACACTAGAATTCCAAAGTCGTAGTGCTGCCTCTACCTCCAGCAATGGAGAGTCTTCTCCTCATTCTTCCTTAACTGACCCTGCTAACACTCAATCTCTTCAACTAAATGCTATGTCTTTCACTCTTGAGTCTTTCCCTTGTCCAAATGAGAAGATTGACACATGGTTAGAAAAATTTGAGAAAATTGCAACTCTGTACGGGTTAGAGAGGTCGCGTTGGAATATGAAACTTTCCCAGGCCCTAAAAGGTTCTGCTTATGATGTTTATTCTAAGCTGGAAAGTAGCCAACAAGACGACTACGATGTGTTGAAGAAAGCGTTACTGGAGCGCTTTGAAATGAACGCTCGCAAATTTTTGCAACTGTTTCGCAACAGCAGGAAAGAGAATTCTGAAACTTTTCAGCAGTTCTCGTCTCGTTTGAAGGGTTATCTGACAAAGTGCCTAGAGCTCTCGCAGCTCCCCTCTCCCTACGAAGGGCTTGAAGAATTTGTTTTAACAGAACAAATAAAGAACACATTGTCTGCAGATACCCAGAGATTTCTAGCTGAGCAGGGGGCAGAAAAACTTGAAGACATCTTAGAGAAGTCTGAGCGTTACCACAATGCGCTGGCTGAACTACCGGCCACAAAGCGGAAACCGACAGAGGAGCATTTTCGAAAACATAACCTAGAGCAATCTTCTCATGCTTCTAACCTAAATAACCACAGAGAAACTGGACCTCAAAACCCCCCTCCTAAAAAATCCAAGTTCTACAAGAACAAGTACCCCAACCACCCCAAACAGTCTGATCAACCCGACCGCCCTACATGGCAGCGCAGCCAGAAAGGACAGGGTGGCAAAGGAAAAACCCCTGAGCACGGGACTAAGGATCAGAGCAAGCACACCGAGCCGAAGCGCATCGGATGCTTACAAACAACAAACTCGCAGGAAAGAATTATTGACAGTGATTCCCAACCTGTTGGGGATGGACCCTCAACGCGAGGTACTGTTACTCTGAACGGTTCCCAAACTTCTTGCTTATTTGACACGGGGCTTTCTTATGATTGCATTGTTGCCAGGAACCTGGTCAAACCCGGTCAAGAGACAGCAGAGATCGTCCAACTTTGTGGAGTTCGTAAGAGTGATGCACCTACAGCGCTTCCCATCGCATTGGTAGAGATCCACTCTGATTTCGTCAGAGGTGTGATCAAAGCGGCTGTTATGGATGATCCCATCTACCCAGTCATACTTGGCGGGAGATACGTGTGTATTGGTAAACCGGAAGAGCCGATTGTGGCAGCAGTAACTACAAGAGGGCAAACCAAGAAGGAACGGGAGCCTGCGCCTAATTTGTTACCCAGGGAACTTAAAGAAGCGCAATACAAGGACCCTACTTTGGCACCCTGCTTTAGGAAACTGCCCATGGCTAAGGAACCCAAACAGCACGGGGACATATTTTCTGAGGATGGCGTACTTTATCGGAGAACGGGCAAGCCTGATCAAGGTTACAACCAGCTCCTAGTACCGAAACAGTACAGAAGCCAAATCCTAGAAATGGGGCACTCTCTTCCCTTCAGCGGACACATGGGACAGAACGCCACAAACCAACGTATAACCACTCATTATTGGTGGCCAGGAGTAAATACTGATATTATCAGATATGTTAAATCCTGTGCCCAGTGCCAACGTGTACCACCCAAGCAACGGACACCCCCAGTCCACATGGGTGAAATGCCAATAATGGGAACACCATTCGAACGGGTTGTGATCGACATTTTAGGGCCTTTCGACAGGACTAAAAGAAGGAACAGGTTCATCCTGACCTTAGTCGATACATGCACTTTATGGGCAGAAGCTATCCCGCTAACATGCGCAGATGCCAAGCATGTCGCAGAAGCCCTCGTGCAGATTTTCACTCGATTGGGATTCCCTCAGCAAGTGTTGACGGATAACGGATCTCCATACCGAAACCTGTTGATGGATGAGATCGTTAAGATCTTGAGGACCAAACACATCCACACTAAGCCATATACTCCGGCCGGAAATGGGCTCGTGGAACGTGCAAATGGAAACCTCAACATGATGTTAAGTAAACTGGCACAAGTGAAACCTGAAGATTGGGATCTTAGTATTCCTGCAGCATTATTTGGCTACAGAGAATCTCCTCATACTTCCACAGGATTTCCGCCAGCTACACTCTTATTCGGCAGACCCATTAAGGGCCCGCTTGAAGCCTTACTTCAGTCTCTGACAGACGAGAAGGCTGATGAGACAGTTGTCTCAGCCAGTAAATATGTGTCGGTTTTAAAGGAAAGGTTAAAACTAGGGTGGGACCTAGCAACGACTAACTTTAAGCGAGCTCGCACAAAGCACGCTAACCGATACAGGAAAGTCGCGAAAGAGAGAGAACTGGAAGCAGGAGAGAAAGTTTTGGTGTTACTCCCTACCGGGAACAACCAACTTGAGGATCGGATGGCAAGGGCCGTTTACCGTCCTGAAAAAGATTTCTAAGGCTAACTACCAGATCTCTATTGAAGGAAAGGAGAAGGTTTTCCATTTAAATCTCTTAAAGAGATACTTGGAAAAACCAGTGCCAACTTCCGACCATCTCCTGACGATCGCCAAAACTGACGAAGATGACGATAGTGGCAGGGATATTCCACCGCTATCACAGGAAATCTTTCAAAAATGTCAGAAGCGGCGACGCTCTTTCAAGCGCGCATGGGAAACATTCCAGAGGAAGAAAACTTTGGGGAGTAGACTTGAGTAGGAATTGGAGAGAGAGGGAGGGGGAAGATGAGACGGAAGAAGACAGACACCCCGAAGCTACGGTTATAGGAAATTTAATTCCATAACGTAGACATGGAGTGCTTCAATATCTTAAGGGGGGACGTCCTGTCACGTGGGTTTTGATCATTAAATTGCCTACATCTTCTTCCTATTCTCTCACCCGCATCCTTTTATTTTATTATCTTTCCATACTTGTTTTTCCTGTATTTTTTGCATCACTCGGTTGCGAAAAATATTTTCTTCAGTAATTCTTAAACTTTACCTGCTTTGTTTCTCAATACTGAGTATCGCACTAGATGGTATTACGTGGATGTCAGTCAGACGAGAAGCGTTATAATGCATTCCGTCAGACCGGGAGAGCCGACAGCTGTCTGCTGTTCCCACGGGGACAGTGTTTTCTTCGGCCGAGTTCTGGGCCGTAGTGTGAAAATTCACTCCGCCGGAACGGGCAGGCAGACAGAGGGTCTGGTTTTTCGCATATGACACTCATGCTCCACGGGCCATGGTCAGCTTGTAGTGTGAAAACTGCCCTGCCTTTCAGACAAGTTGTCTACCTTTGAAATTGACACGCACGTTTCTCGGTCAGTTTGTTAAACGAAGGGTGAGATTACTCGTGGCACGGCAGACGGTTGTCTGAGATTTGCAACTGACACTCGCTTTTCCCGGTCAGTTTGTCAACGCAGGTGCGTAATCGCCCTGGTGGCAGTTACGACACGCCTCTTAGTTAAACGTAGCTGTTATGAGAAGGGGGAGAGATCGGGGCGGGGGGGGGGGGAGATAGTTCATCCTTTGTCTGTTTCAGATATTAAACCTAGTTTGAAACTTTATTTTCATTCTTTCTCAATATTCGCAGTAGACAGGTGGTTCGCGAAGAGTAGAGCTGTATAAGCGAAGTTTCTTAGTTTGTTGCGACAATTTGTCAAACTTCTAGACTTCCATAAATATAAGCGTATAATTCTTAATTGTGCGATATCCTGTAGTGCTGTGTTTGAGGTAAAAATAGATATCTAGTATTTTGGAAAGTGGTTAAAGCGTTAAATCGCTCATTTCATTTTAACTAGTTTCTTTTGAACAGAGTGCTTAATTTATAGTTTGTTATATTCTAAGTCGACGAGTTACAGTGGAAATACATAATAAATTATATCTTTAGCTTACTAAACTAGTAGCTATAAGGAATTTAATTTAACGGCTAATACTCAGTCGAAACTGTTTAATAACAAACTTATAAATGCTAGACGCGACATCGGTGAATATTGACGGAATACGCCCCACATTCCTAATTCCTGATGATCGATTTTATATAACTTATTTCACCGGAAGTTTAAATGATAAGTCAAGCGGTACGCTTGCGGTTTAAATATGTAAGTTATATTGAGTACATATATGTAAATTATTTGATATGTGTTCTTTCTTTTATATAGTGAAACGGTGGTACCCAACTTGCCAGCGTTTAGTAGCCTGAGAGACATATTTGTGTGAAGCATAGACATTTCCTATCTTTAACCACGTGGGTTTTTTGTTTCAAGTAACACTGGATCTGACAGTGCATATGCCATCAGAGAGAGACAGTAATAGCAATCCCACTAACGGTTTCTAAAGACTAGAAAATATATATTATATGATAAGGGTGGAATTAGGATGCCGTCAAATTACCACCTCTATCGACACCAGGTATTACAATGCAAGATGTGGGTGTCTTATCTGGTTTAGATTGTTGCTGTGTGTGTTGCAGTAGAACAGTTCACACGGTACACCACAGGCAACATGACGTGTAGAGTCATAAAAATGGTAACTTCGCTTTAGGTTTATACCATTTATTGCACGCCACAAAACAGTCATGATACTTATGTTATCATCAGCATAGTATAACGAATGCAGCATTCAAACTCATGTTAACTGACAGTCATGTAGGAGTCAATACTCAATAGTTGTATGGAAAACAAATATCATAGCGAAGCTTGACAAATAATACATATAACTTCTGCAACCGTGGTCAGCTGCAGATCCTTAATGTTCATAGACAATAATAATTATTCCTTCCTGATGCTAGCAGATCAGATGTATACAATACGTCCGTTTACTGTCTGCACGTGAGTAGCATACATGGATTACAGGTCAGCTCGACCTTTATAACCTTCCTAAGTCTAACCATCTGACTAGGACGTGATCTCTGATATAACGAATCCTGGAACACAGACAATAGTCTTGTTGGTCTAGAGCGACCCATAGATATATAACTAGTTCAGATATAAAGATACCGATGACTTAATCCTAGTCAAAGTACCTCTCCATTTTGAATCACACAGGCGAGCAAAAAGGCGACAAAATGACGAACCTCTAGATGATAGCCTAAAGTTCGATACAAGAGGAATTACCTTATTTCGGAAAATCAACCATGAACATATGCCTCCAGGCAGGCTTGAATAATACTGGGAAATAGTCTAGTTAGCTAACTAACTCACAAAGACAATGTATTTCCCTCAGAGAATCACAAGACGCAGTCGCGTCCGCTCGCTAATCAGTCCATTTCTCAACTCCCCGACCTGGGCGGAACAACCAACGAAAACCAAGTCGAGACATGCGCAGAGTGACAATCTCTGAGTCGCTGTTCACAATAAGACGATTCTAAGAACATTCGAGATAAAAGTCTTACACAGTCGCGCCTTTTATGGACATGAACAGAAGCGTTAAGAAAGGTTTCAAACATCTACAACAGTTGACTGATACTACCAAATAAGGAGATATGGTCACGCTTCGTTCAAGACATTATAGACCGAACGTGTCTCTATACAAGAGGAGGTAAACTCATAAAAAATAGCAGTATCGATATTTCGGGTTCTGTCCCTTTGACCATAAAATATATATAACATGCATTTCAGTCAAATAATGATCATACATACGAAAAACGATCATACAAAGACTTTGGAAAAAAGTAATTATTTGTGCGTAACAGGCTTGTGAGCCAGTTCATATTGCTCCACAAATTTAAATGTACATGCTGCCTGGCGGCGTGAATATTACAAGAATAACAGTAACATTCCGACAGAGATTGTGACTAGTATTGTGGTGACCAAATATAGTACCTGCCTGAAAGAAGACACCGATCTGACATTCCTTAAATCCTAGAATCCAAAGCTAATGACATTGTGCTCTGCTAACTTTCGTGCCTGGACATATTTTATGTGACTTAATCAGCAATTCGAAAAATTAGAACACCCAAGGAATCGTTCCCTGAGAGTTTAGTACGTCTTTTGGAACTGGGGATTTCTTGGTCAAGGACTGCATTTTCGGGTCTGTGTGAAGGTCCTAGAATTATTATGTTCCCAGAGGCAACGAGCAAAGTTGTGAGTATATGTAGGTGAGAGCAAGGCCATGGCTGAATGAATGAGGGTACACAGGTCAGAGTGTTGTTTTACCGGGGTATTATTGTCACCCATTTGCTGTCTTAACTTTTTTTAATCTGCAGAATTTGTTACAAAGGCTAGAGTTTCTCTTTTTTCTTAGGCTAAATCAGATTATTCAACTCTGTCCATACATTTACGAGAAAGAAAGAAACCTCTTAGCCTCAACCCTACGTATCTATAACTCTTTGGGCCATCATCTGTTCTCTTAAAGGGGGCTGTGGGCTAAACCTAGAGTAAGATTCTAACGGGCTATCATCCTTGTAGCATTTTCTTAAATTTTATGACTATTTGTATATGATTTTCCTTGATGTATTTTTTGGTGTTGTGAGAAGATTTTTTTTTGATGATAATAATAAAAATCTCTCTTGAACTAAATCAGTGCGTTGGTCAGCTCGTTCAAATAATATATATATATTCATTGTTATAGATTTCCCACGTCTGTGTGTTTTAACTGTCGGCACGTATATGTGCGTGCCCATGAGTAGATAGAGATATATTAATATATATATCTGTGTTTAGACTGTCTGACGCCTTTAAAAGCGGTCGTAGAAGATAGGTGAGAGAGAGAAGATTATCTCGATTCTCAAAGACAGCTTCTATATCACATTCTATCATCTCACGTGTGGGAAATTCTATTGTTTTTTTCACCAGCTCTCACGGTATCTATCACTCATTCCAACCTATTCAGAAGGGACCTAACCCAAGTCTTAATACTCCTATCTAAAATCTACGACAGACAGTAATGCGAATAATGTCTGGAAATTCAGTCATGTTGACTATGTTTTTGACAGCTACCTTCAAACATCAATCAAAAATGTTGAGAGAGAAAGAAGATCTTCGCAACCACTACCACTGACTTCCATTGCTATCACTACGAAGCTTCCTGTGCAGATGGCAAGATTTTGGGCGTCACTTGACAATAAAAGTTGGATTCAAGATGCCCTGAGCGAGCTTCTGAAGACGGTTTCAACTAATCGACAATGGAAAACAATCATTAGCGCCGTGTTGCTTGAAAGTGGACCTACTCCGGTGTTAGGAAAAGATAGCAGATTTACACAAATCAAGGATATTCTTCAAGTAACTGTTGAGGAGGCTGACTTACGTATTATTCCTTACATTTTCCATGCCATTAAACAAGGATTGCAGCGTGTCATTGTGTGGTGGGTTTTGATGTTATTAAGTGTGGTTGCTAGGTTACTTAGTGTACTGAATGAGGTCAGCTGTGAAGGTCCCTGAGGATAACAGTTTATGTGAGTTTACAGAGTACCTTACTACTACCACCTATGACCTCAAGCAGACTTATTTGTGATTTATATGACTGATAGCTACGTCTAATGTCTAGGGTAAAGAAATGTGGTGTGCTGGTAATAAAATACACAAACACACACACACAAACAAACACTAATATTAATCTCTATGATCAAGTCAATTAACACTGTGTTTAAAATTTAGAAATTACAATTTTTTTCAAATTTATTTTGTTCTGAACCAAGTTTTCTTCTGGTCAGGACTTTTAAATCAAATATAAATTAATGTCAATAAAAGTACATATAATTGAATAATCACACGAAAGACTTGAACATATATATATATATATATATATATATATATATATATATATATATATATATATATATATATATATATATATATATATATATATATATATATATATTATATATATATATAAGTTAAATTTGCTACTATTTTTACTAAAACTAAAAAGTCTCTTGGAAACTAATGCTGGATGTCGGGTCGGGGTATTTGCATCATCCCCAGTCTCTATGTAACCGTGTTCATTTGCTTTTTACACAGGGTTAATGGTGGACAAGTTTCTTATTTTCACAATGTAGTTTAAATTTTATTATAGTAGTTGATGAATCTCAGCAGGCCAGGTCTTTAATACTTAACTGGCCTGTGACGCTTGAAGAAAGTTGTTCCTTAAGCTCACTCCTCATATGCTCTGAGGTAGTATGGTAGGCATCTCAATTCATGCAATGGTGTATTCGTCAGAACATCTGGCACTAGCACAGTGCCAGACAAAGAAACTCTGAAACCACAAAATTAGGCTATGTTTTAACATACTACCTAATCCACCACGTTTACAAGCATAATTACATTGAATTAACAAGACGAGGTCAGATCTCTCTGACCGACCCAGCACATCTACATCCAGGCTGTTATCAAGTAGCACTAGTTCCATTCCTCTCCTCTATGGACTGCACTGCATCTGAAATATTTTCATTAATTTTTTTTTTCCATATAATAAGGTGGGTGATATGTTTCCACCTGACCACCTGAAAAGAAATATCTGTATTCTACATTTCTGATAGTTTATCCTACTATAATTCAACCTCTAGGCCCTGGACAGTCGGCTGGGGACCTAGAATAAGTACTCACTTGTCGTAATCATTTTTCATTATATGGCAGTATCAATCACTCATAATTGTTATATAAAAGGTTAATAATTTCGTCCTTACCACAATTCAGAATAAAACACACAGATACGCTGAAATAGCACAAACTCAGCTGAGCTGCTGGCTAGACTAGGGCGTCCCACTACTATTAGCATATATATTCAATGGACGACAAACTTCTTAGCCTCAACGATCTGCTTGTATGGACAGTCTTCAAAACAATGGCAACTAGCCGGCAAATTTTTCAATAATCTTAACTGTCTCGTCCAATGAGAGTACTGCCCCTTCTAGAATTTAAAATTTCAAACTAACTGTCCAATTTTTGGTCAAATGTGTAGTGTATTTCTGTCTGTCGGTCGGTCTGAACTTGGGTTTTCCCAAAATTGCACTTGGTTTTGGACCAACTACACACACAAAAAAACTACACAAATTTTTCCTCACCCACTGCTTAGATTTCTACTGCGAAGATATTTTTAGATTCTCTCCTCCTTGTCTCCCCCTTGTTTACATGTACTTGTTTTTCTGCCTTCGTCTCAAGGACGCGTCAAATGTAACTTTTAGTGAATGCAAAACTAACATGTGTTTGCGAGTCTGCATCGAACAAATCAGTCTTTTGTCAATAACTTCCGAATTATCTGTCCGTCTTTTTATTTGAAAGCATATTATTTATCAGGAAAAGATAAGCTCTTTAACTAGCTAATTTTTGTGATTATAAACCTATTAATAAGAAATTCCATATTTTTTTCCATGTTAGTCTTGAAATCTTTACTACCACGCGTTCACTTCTTTTCCATGTGCTGTCCAGCTATTTTCGAGAGTTTTACGTCATTCTAAATAAGAGCTAAGTCTGTTTTCGTAACCTAAGTGGCTACATGTTCTTACTTTACCTCGTATTTCAAACACTAACTAGGAGTTCGCGCGTATGTTAGGCTTAGATTCAAACGCTTGCAGGCAGCATCATTTTTTTCTTTTTTCCTTTTCCTACCCCGTCTGAACGAATAGGCCTTTCGCGTCCCCATGTTATAATTAGTTTTTTTCTTTTTCCAATGACACTAGAAAACGATAGTACGATCCACCAAATCAACGTGCTTGGGGCGTAGGCGAAAAAGCCGCAGCGTAACTTAACTATATTTTATCCCTACAATTTATTTTAACTATTATCTTTATAAAATGGAGGATTTTATCGCTGTATCAATGTATTCCATCACACATTGTACTTTCAAACGACACATATGTTTTTGTGATACTCTTTCATTTCTACAAGTTTCTTAATGAAAATGGACTCTCTGAACTATGGATGAGAAAGTCGGCATTAGATATCATACCAATCCATACTCTTGTAGACAAGATAGGCACTACCACAGACGTTCTCCTTGCTACCCATTTTCTTACAGGATCGGATGTGACCAGTAAGATAGGCACCAAAGTGTCATCAATCAAGGCAGAACCAGAAACATATCTGCACAACTTTGGTTGGCGTCTTCCTCAAAGTACTCAATCCGTTAAGCTTGACGAGGTGTGACATTTTGGATTGATCTCTGCTTCACTACGGCAGTAATCGGTTACATTTGTTGTACTGACTAATTACATGCTTTTAAATGGTCGGCACCTCTTTCTGTCTCTGCTATGTAGCAGATATTTTGTATTTTCAAACATTCTTTCACTCCTTTCAGTTATAATTCGTTTGTCTGTTTACCTGACCATCCCTGCTGAGAGAGTAGACTGGTGATGCAATATTGAACGACAGTCATGTTGGTAAAATTCTCGTGTACCAAACCTTGGCCGCGCCGGATTAGCACGACGTACGCCCAGCCAGTTTATTTAGCGCTGATATCGCGATTGGGATTCCATAATTACTGTCGTGAAGAGGCACAGCCCAGATGGTTACATGAGGGTCAGTGTTTTTACAGGGACGGGGAGATAAATTATCAGTCTGGGGACATATTACAGATATGCCCCTTGAAGACAGAATGAGGTAATAGCACCCGGATAGCAGTATAACGAAGATATTACTTAAGATAAAAGTAAGATGGTGTATTTGTAGGCATTGCAGATAATGCAATCGGATCTTATATTGCCATATATGGGAGAGGTGACCTCTGCATTACGCGCAGAATTTTTCCTACGTGGAAATATTTTGAATTACCCCACAAAACACGCATGTATGAAACGATTGGCGCTCTGCTTTACATCGTAACAAACAAATGCGGGGGAAGACATGCAATATAATCAGACATTTTTTGCAAGTATAGTTCACTGTGAGAATCGCTTGCCAAGACGACAACCAGACCTGCCAGAGTGAAGAATAAGATCAGATTTCCATTATCAGGACAGGACTTTGTTTGAGGACCTTGACAATAGAAAACTCTACTATTTTAACAAGGAAAATTGGGATTTGAGGAAACTGAAAACACGGAGTCATAGGGGGAATTCATTGTTAACATAACAACACCCCAGAAACGTGTAAAAAGGCATTTGTTAGTGCCTTAACTTTATTCCACTGAGCGAACAGTCTGTGAGCCAAGAGTGGCGTAAGCTGTACATTTTACATTTTTCATTACTAACATGTGAACTAACATGTATATATTGCCATGTGAATATTAATATGTGAAAATTGCTAGTGGATCACCAAGTCATTTGAGGCTGGCAACCTCAGCATATAGAATCATGATTTTATGAACCACCACTGCAAGGGCTGGTGACTACTTTATTGCTAGTTTCTTAAAGAGAACTAAAAAGCACAGATAGTCCCAAGTTCCATATGGAGCAGGGATGGAAAGATGAAAGAATTGAAGTACATGTTAATTATAATGTTTACATTTTCAAACCAGAGTAAATGTCTATGTAAATATATTCACTTTAAAATTAATGAAAGTTTCAAGCTTTTCAACCAGTGTAGATGTAAATGAAAACTTATTCAATCTATATTGTGAACACTTTTCAATCAGCGTAGATGTAAATGTAAACATACTCTATCTATACTATTAACCTTTTCATTTGAATGTAAAGTAAATAAAAAGCTATTCAATTTAAATATAAAGACAGTTTTCTCTCGAGGGATTAAGCTTAATTCTCATCAAGAGTAAATTCTGAGGTAGATGGGATGGTGGAATAGGAAGATTGGGACACATAACTATGTGTCGGGAAACTCAAAACTCAGAGGGTATTGGTTTCTATTCTTTTACCATACTAGTTGGTGGTACCAGTAAGGGAACTAATCTCTGGAACAAAGTGAGGGTAGAAGTAGCCTGACGTTGAACTTAGACACCATCATCAGAGGGTCTTAGAGATGCGGGACCAGCTTTGCAGTTACTCCCTGATCTTACTAGGAACATGTTGCACCTTTATTCTTGACTAGAGATGCGGGAACTCCAGTGACCTATCTGCACTGAACCCAAAAACCCAGCGGGAGCAGAAAGTACCATTTGCAGCTAAGTCAAACCTAAAAGCTGCCAAGTGACTTCTTACATAAAACACCATACCATCACACGGTGATGAGTATTTTCTGTTAAAGATTATTCAGTTTTTTAAAACTGTTAAAACTTAGTTGATTATTAAATTTGTTATTTGTGAATATACAAATTTAACATCGATTTAATCATTCTGAATGTACTGCATCTTTGTCTCAGTCAATTTACTAAATACACTCTAAACAGAGCTATACCAATATAATAAGAATTCCACTGAGTAAATCAGGGTGGGGGCTTGAACGAGCTTAAATTAGTAATTGCTTAATTCTTCATAAAAGGCGGTGGATCAGATATAAGTTAACAATTGCCCTGCCCAATGCAGTATTGTTCTTGACTTCAAATATATATTATGGATACTCCCTTGAGATAGAAGAATCATTATCCTTCTATCTACAACTCTGCCAAGAGTAATCTTGTGCAAAGGTAGACACCTTTGAAGACCCATGTTAAATACTCTTGAGTTTTGGCCACTGTTGGACCACTACTGCAAGTCAAGAGAGGCAATTCCATGACACGAGGAATACTTGGTGAAGGTTCTAAAACCAGGCTATGAGCAAGACATTTGATGCCCTTCGATTTGAAATGATGACCCAAGCTAGTCTTCCAAACTTACAAGGCCTGCCTTGCACAATCTCTTCATTGCGAGGTCACCTGAAAAAAAAATCATTTTTCATAGTATACTCATGCTCTACAGTGTTCATCATTTTGGATGGACAATCAGTGCTGATGACTCATCACATACGCCAGACCCTTGCAATAGTGAGCTACCTGATGTGATTCTTACCTGTACTTGTGAGAGCTGTTATTCAAAATGATGCCAGTGCCGTAAAAAATATTGTTTCTTGTACGTACTTTTGCAAATGCAAAATGTCTTATGACATTTAGGAACATGTATAAAGTACTGAAAATGACCATTTAACTCTGTGTCACGTAGATAGATAATTTATTTTACCATTTCGTTCCATATGTTATTAACTCTTTTAATGTTCTGTTTTCCTAGACATTTGTATTCTTCTTTTCTATCTTTTTTCACCTTCTCAAACCCTACCCGAGGTGTTTACGTTCTGGCTTTCAGTAGAAATCCCCCACTGGTCAGAAACGGTCAGCGTAGCGGTAATATTACATACACGCACCTGGTCCGTCCAGGGGAATTTCTCTGGTCGCTTTAAAACGTTTGATCACGAGCGGCTGGTACCCTTTGAGGCCTGGGTAACGAGTTTGATCTGTTTCAGGGGGAGATAACAATCGCGGTCAGTCTCTGGGTTTTTGCCCCTTAGAACGCATTAGTGATCATAATATTATGTCTATCCGGGGGAATCTTCTCGCGGTTGTTGTCTTTGATGCAGTCTCTAGAGAAACTTTTGTCTTACTCTCCGGATTACGTCTTTCGCCGAACATCTGTAGAAATATGCAGGCCAGGTGTCCGGGGGGAGCGTCCTTTTTAATCTATAAGAGTAGACGGGTTTAATAAGCCAACACACTCGTGAATATTCCTGGCCCGTAGATGACCATCATGAGATAAGGCAAACTTTAACACAGTACGAGAATGTGTTTGCCTATGTTCTAGTCATTTTCGGGGTGAGTTGACATATCTTATAATTAATATGATATATTCATGTTAGCTTTTACATATATCTGTTAGGGAAGTGACTTACTTCATTTTTGAGGACTTCTCCTAGTAATTTTTTTTTTTTTTTTTTTTTTTTTTTTTTTTTTTTTTTTTTTTTTTTTTCTTTCGTACGCCCGCTAATACTCGAGGCGAAATCTCAGGTTATTATTTATGTCTAACCTGACATTGATTTTACGTGAGTATCCCTTTTTTCTTGTACAGAGACAGGTGTCCCTCGCCATTCAGGCAAATACTCTCCGATTTCGGAGGTATCCTAGTAATTTAGTTCAGTGATAATGTAGCGCTGTCTACGGCCTTAGTTAAGTGGTGCTTAAACTGTTACGGTTTATCATGGGTTAAATGTTAAACTTACAATAACAGATACTAGGCGTAGAATCAGTCCACAGATTCTTATCATGGGTTAAGAATAGGCTAATTAACTGTCATTTCTGTAAGATAATGTCAGGTGTGGATTGTTCACTTAAAACTGAATAGTGAGATGCAGGTAATAACTCTGGATTATAGGAGATAGTCACTTATTCCTTTTTGATAGATATTTTTAGTGGCAAAGGGAGAATCATTTTATGCTTATTTGTGTAGCTAGACTCTAGTCTATAACTTTCACAGAAAGCAGTCACCAGGCATAGATATAATTCTATCTTATGATTCAGCCACAACTGTATTATTATAGCAAGAACATTGCATTTTCTATGTACTCATTTTGTGGAATGCTACTATATTTCCCCAAGGGGACATACGATTTATTTGTGTAATGTCAAATGCTGTAATCTGTTTATGTAAATGCATTTAATGTTGTAAGATGAATAAGCATATTCATTTAACTGTAACTACAAGGTTAGGGTTCCTGTCTGTTGAGATTGGGAGAAGAGGAGGAGATTTTGCTGTCAGCACATTTACTGACAGTTACATGGGTGTACAAAAGATATTAAGCCTATGCGGGCATATGCTATAATTGATAGAATGGAAGGAGCGGAGCATAACTAGGTTATAAAGCATTAGATTGATTTTGTCGTTGCTTAAGGTAAAAGGTGTCTTCTTTGGGTCTCAGTTTCAGGGAGACCGAATCGCTAGAGCAGACTCCAGTCAGGCGAAAAACGACATGTCCTCTTCGACCTAGAGGGTTTCTGAATACCGCTAGCGTCACGAGTAGTCAAACCCCGTTCCTGAACCTAAACCCTTTTTGTCAACGCCAAGTTAAGCTCACGCAGTGCGACGGAGTCAACGCTAAATGGTATTTCACTTTATTCATCTTGAAGGATATTTATCCGTAAGACACTTTCTGGAGCTAGCACATTTGGTCCCACGAAAAACGGACAGGCTGTCGCTCAGTTCGTTTATTTGGTCCGCAGGAGGTAAACAGCGTCTTCCAGTGTTCTCTCGCGCAATTAGGGGTCACCAACGTTTAGCCCAACAAGGAAAGTTTTGTATTTCACTTCATTCACCTTGAAGGATGTGTACTTGTAAGACACTTTCTGGAGCTAGCGCCTTTGGTCCCACGAAAGCGGACCCATTGTCGGACAGCTTAGTTATTTTCTCTGTGTTCTACAGGTTTTTATGAGTGTTGGTGGTGTGTGTGTTTGTGGGTGTGTATTTGCATTATTGATGACTATTGATGAATATTTTGATTATTGGTGTAATTTATGCTGTGTATGATGATATGCACTAATTCCATGCTTTTCTTCTTTAATAAAGTTTACACATTTATTAATGCGCTGTTCCCGACCCTTTCATCCATAATTAACTTGTTTTAGCTCTTTACTATAATCTCTATGTTTGATAAGAGAAAAGAGTGAGAGCAGGAGGTGCTTAGACAGTAACGGTGAGTTGAGGCTTGGAGAGAGAGATCACTTTGATAAATCTTCTTCCAGGTTGTCTCAAGTCCATCTCCTATTTACACCTTTCTGTGTGCGTAATCTATAACTCTGTCAGTCCACTATCCCTTGTCGATTTCACTACTATTGTCCAACTCGACAAATACTCTACACCTTACTCAACCACGACACTCTGTGTATAGTTTGTGATTTCTTTTCTTACTAGCAATAGACTGGGTTATGAGAACATCGACAACACACAACATAAATGGAATCCAGTGGACTCTGACTAAGCAGTTGGATGGTCTGGATTTTGCTGATGACTTTGGCTCTTCTGTCCCATAACCGTAATCAGATGCAGGACAAATTGAAAACAATCAATGAGAGGTCACAGTAATTGGGTCTTAAAATACAAAGGGGACCCAAAGATGCAGCAATAGAGAATGCAGTCAGCGACCCATAGCTTGACTGCTTGCATCAGAGTCAGCGAACCAGAGCTAACTAAGACCTTACTCCACCTCCACGTGGTGGTCCTGGAAACAGTCTGCATCACTGCAGTCTGGCTGAGAGAGTAGGGATCGCAGAGGGAAGGCAAACCCGGTCCCAAAAACTGCCGTGCTGAAGTCGGATGTGTCGACCGAAAGGTGCAGATATCTCAGCTCCGGCGTAAACAGACACAACGCAACCAACGTCCTTTTCAGGACGAACGAGGAAGAAGAAGAAAATACAAAGGAAAAAGACAAAAATAATGAGAATAAATGCAGGTAATGATAACAGGATTGAAGAAACACCACTACAAGATGTAGAATCGTACACATATCTTGGCAGCAATATAGACAAAGTTGGAGGGACAGACAGTGATATCAAAATAAGAATTCAAAAAGCAAGAGGAGCTTTCATTGCATTGGGAAACATATGGAGAACAAGAGAAATCAAATCCAACACGAAAATAAGAATCTTCGACTCAAATGTGAAGTCAGTCCTATTGTATGGCTCTGAGACATGGAGAACAACAAAGACAACAACTAAACAGCTACAGACTTTCATAAATGGGTGCTTGCGTAGAATGGAAGGATTAAAATGGTATGACAAGGTTAACAACGTGGAACTGATGACAAGAACTAGACAAGCGCCAGTGGAACAAGAGATGAGAAGAAGACAATGGCGATGGATATGACACACACTGAGAAAACCTGTTGATAGCATTACAAGGCAGTCCTTGTTCTGGAACCCCCCCCCCCCCCCGGGCAAGAGAGGCAAAGGTACACCAAGAAGCACATGGAGAAGAGAGCTGGAAACAGAGGTGAAAATGATGAGGAGAACGTGGAAAGAACTTGAGATGATGGCACGTGACAGGAGGACTTGGCATGTGTTTGTTGAAGGCCTATGCTCCTTTGGGAGGGGAGGGTTATGAATAAATGAATAGTTTGTGATTCTCTTTTTTTTTATGTATCGGAATTTCATGTTCATACTTCAATTCATTGTCATCTATTCCCATCTTTTATGCATTTTTTGGGGGGTATTTTTTCCCTTGAATATTCAGTCAAAGGTCGCGTAGGAGTAAAAACAGTCTTATCTTATAGGAAATTTTATAAAGAATTTTTAAAAAACATGTCAGATTTGGTATAGGTATGCTGACAAGGACAGAAAATTATGAAATTCTATACTAGCCACTGCACATATATGCCAAAAACAAAATGGTATACTATAAAACTTATGCCCGGGTTGCCAGATGTCTACTCAAGATTTTACCCTTCCTTTAGGCATGCCCTAACAGAATCTGAAGAGAAAACTCGTCCACCTCAACATTCCTACGGGTCTTATGGTCAGGGTCTGTATTAACATTTGCTGTAGCAGTGTTGAGGTATTGGCATCATACAAGGTATCTAGCCTTTGTTTATGTGATTCTGTTTCAATCCTCATTAATTTTCCTTTGCGTTCATAAGGAAACCCTGATCCACCACTGTAGCTTGTCTCTTGCAGGAAGCCTGCACCAAGCACTCTATTGCTCTTGCAGCTGTGGTTCTGTGACAATTTGCTTTACGTGAAGAGGTTGCCAGCCCATGCAAAATCTGATATTAGTTTCATTGTATGACATGCTTGAGGATGCAGTAATTCTATCTATGGAGAGGAGAAATATAACGATTGTGTTTTAACAGTTATTAATTGTTCACTTTATAGTAAGCATTTGCCTGCCTTTAGTTGTCATCAGTACAATGGTGACAGACATTTGCCTTTATTTGTTGATTGTACAAGTCATGACCCACAAGACACATACCTGGAATGATCCATACAGTGAAGTAAATGACAACATTGAGTCCACAAAATTTAGTTCTGTACGAGCTGCATACCAAGGGATATAATCTTGTTCTTTGTCAAGATACTCAATTGTCGCGAGTGCTATGTCCAAGCTAATGTGACCAGCTCTGATAAAAAGATATAGTGAAACAGTGTCAGTCAAATGAAATATCGTACAGACTTTCATATCACAGCATGATAAAGGTAACGGCTTTGGAACTTACGGGACCAAGAAATGGGACAAGCAAGCTAATACCATAATTATAACTTTTTTGTTTTGATGGATGAATGCTGAACTTTTTTAAAACAATTATTTTTTTTTTTAAACAACAAAAACTTTATATTAAAGAAAAAATGAATTAAAATTTGTTTAAAAATTACTAAAATAAAGTCCCATGTGAAATCTCGTTTTTTAGTAGGAGAAGAAAATTAGAAGCACTAGACCACCACAGAAGCAGATTCATTGCTAAACAACTGCATCAAATCACTTTTGTACTCTTGCAACTTGTATTACATGATGGGGTGACTCTAAGATGATGCAATGCATGGAACAAGCAACCCCACCACATGGAACAATTAACCGCACCACATGCAAGAAACTGAAACTGTTACAGAAAACACCACTGGGAGAATATTTCAGGCGTGTTAGTGCAGACTTTGTTAGTGCAGACTTTGTTAGTGCAGACTTTTCATGATGGCTACAGCAGTGGTCATCCCATGTTCCATAAGGGGCATATAAAAAGAAAGGGAGACAAACAAATAGAATAAAAATTACGCACTTTGCCAGGTTCCAGGCATCATTGATAATCTGTGCTCTGTTGATGCTTGGGATGACCTGTAAGAGAGAAATGTTGAAGCATGAGTTAATGATATGTGTACTCTGTTCATTTCCACTGTATTTTGATGTCTTCTGTACATGTCTATTTACATTATTTTTGTGTGGAAGATATTTCTTTATATCTTCTTTACCCACATATTTAAAGTGCTACATCTGCTGTGGTATGTCCATTTCACTTTAAGTTTTGGTATATATGCTATTTATGTCAAATTCCCATAACTTACAGTTTTATATTTTTAATAGGACTTTCAATTCATTGTGGCAAGGTGCATCCTGTTCAACCAAGGCACAAGGTCCATCAGTTATATGGAGGCGCATGTCCAAATATAAATGACCTTGTGGTCTTGTGTGAACCAGTAACACAGCCTACTGAGTTAAGCATGGTGTATGTATATTTAACACAATCTTTTGATACATCAGCTGTGTATGTCCACATACAATCTTTTCATACATTGTATTTATTATATGAACATCAATAGAAACAGCTACAGACATGAAAGCAGATCCATACTTGTGCTGTTTAGACTACGAGTAAGGAATCTGACAAGGAGAAACACAAGCCAATTATCAAAATGTTGTAGTATAAACACTGATGGGCAGAGAGCTGAGAATAACAAAGAACATATACAGGCAGCAAACAGAAACTATAAGATTTGGTAGCTTAACAGGAATGTTTCAGCATGTAAAAGAGGTGTAAGGCAGGGATCTGTTCAATCTGTACAGTCAAAATACAATGAGGCCAGGAATACAGATGAACATAAACACAGTATGAAATAGTCTAAATAGCAAAAGGCCAAAATAGAGTCCCAGGCAATGATTGATGCACTAGTGAAATAAAGTGAATGTAAAGGTCCTAGCTTAAATAGCAAAATGACAGAAGTAATGGTTATCTAGTAGAAACTGACATTTCCAGAATACAATACAAAAAAAGACAGGACAGTTTTAATACAAATCAATAGATTCAAGTACATGGCTCATTAACATCATCAGATACAAGATGCATCTCAGCGGTGAGTAGCCCGGGTAAAAGTAGTTTTCTAAATAAGTAAAAGTATTTACGCAATGAATTTTTGTCAACAGAAGAAAGACTATTCTTATGTATTAGATAAGAACCAATTCTGACATAAAAAAGATGAGTATTATTTAAGACAATTAGTAAAAAAGCAAGAAAATCCTTGGAGGCCATAGAAATGTAGTTTTTTTTAGAAGAATGTTAAAACTACCATGGAGAGCTAACAAGAGTAATGATGTCCTGACAGAAAACAGTGCAATCAACTTACAGAAAACAGTGCAATCAACTTACAGAAAACAGTGCAATCAACTTACAGAAAACAGTGCACAGATGGAAGCAATCAACTTTCTTTGTACATGTTATGAGAAGAAGAAAACTGGAGTAAACTGTAACAACAGGGAAGACTGATGGAAAAAGGGATAAAGGACTGCAAAGCAAGAAGATACTGGACAGTTTGACATGGTCACATGGACAGAAATCAACCACAGAAATGATAAACAGCACTGTGGACAGAAAGTTGTGGAGAGACATGATCACCTTCACCAGCTGGCATGGTACTTGAAGAAGTGCTTGTCAAACTGTGATACACATACCGTCACATTATAACGTGGACTGACAGTCTCACTTGTGACATATATAACAAACTTGACATAATTCTAATATAAATATATTCAATAACATAATCCTGGGCATCAGAAACAACAGAATATAAAACTACTGGCTGTGGCAATCATTGTCTTAAAGGACAGATGCCAAGACCAATGAGCCTTTGTTATCAGGCATGCTTGTTGCTTGTATCTGGGGGAACATATTAATGGTTAACGTTCATTTTCTGTCTAAAAGTATTTTTCTCTTGGGTTTCTTGCTGGATTAATTTTTCTCGTAGTCTATTAATTTTCCCATTGACTATTCAGTATTTCCTGAACTGTAATCCCAACTCGTAAATCATCTTAAGAAATAGCACAACAAATATGACAGTTTACAAGCAACAAGAGGACAATCTTGGATGCAGAGTTTAACAATGCAATCTCAAGACGAGTTAAAAACATGTAAGTCTCACATTGAAGGAATCTTGGAGTTCAAACAATGTTTCAGCAAGGAGTGTTGGTTTTTATATTATATATACTAGATAATATTATCTCTAATGTTGTAGTAGTAGCCCCTTCAGTCATGACTGACTATGGGAAAGTGCACCTGAGGTGATAGCCTTCAGCTGCTTTTTTCACTGATGTTCCTTTCGGTGTGTTCTTTTCCTTATGCACTGCACTGTTATGCCAAACCAGATCTTTTCTGTTTGTCTTTTTTTGCTTCTTTTATCTTAAATCCCTAAATTGTTTATACTGTTGTTATTTTTGTTTTGTTTTTCAGACCATTATTTCTAAGTATATGGCCAATAAATTGTTTTTGTTTTCTATTTGTGGTGATCTTCTAATATTCTTTTCCTTTAATATTTTCTTATTTGACTTAATTTCTACCATGCCCATAAAAGAATAAATACTGGCAGAAAAGTATAGAATCTCGTTCTCTATAAGATTTGTAACTCCTGAGAATAAGTGCAGGAAATGATAACAAGATTGAGCTGGAAGAAACACCCCTATTGTTTTTGTTAATCAGAATCGATGTCATTGCACTGTGGGCAAACCCATAGGTGCTCAGTCTCCAGCAGTAAATGTCGAAGGGTATGAATGCTAATTGTTCCTGTTGCGCACTGGTTGTATACACGGTGGATGCGTCCTCTCATACGTCCATCCCTGCTGGTCTTATGTTTGATGCCGAATTCCAGCAATCTTAGCCTTGATGATTCATCGATTGCAGTGTAATTTTCTAATATGCAGAATCATACATATATCTAGGCAGCAAAATAGACAAAGTTGGAGGACTGACATATATATCAAAATAAGAATACATAAGGCAAGAAGAGCTTTCATTGAATTGGGAAATATTTGGAGATGGAAAGAAATGAAGTCCAACACAAAAATCAAAATTTTCAACTCAAATGTCAAGTCAGTTTTGTTGTAATGGCTCTGAAACATGGAGCAAAATAACAAAACAACAATAAAAAGGCTACAGACTTTCTTAAATGGCTGCTTGTGTAGAACAGAAGAATTGAAGTGGTAGTACAAGATCACTAATGTGGAACTGATGACAAGAACCAGACAAATGCTAGTTGAACAAGAGATGAGAAGATGAAGCTGGTAATAAATAGGACACACACTGAGGAAACCTGTTAACATCATAACCAGGCAGTCATTGTTCTAGAATTCCCATGATAAGAGAGATAGAGGGAGGCTAAAGGTCACATGGAGAAGAGAACTGGAGACAGACATGAAGGGGATGAAGAAAACATGGAAAGACCTTGACCTGATGGCACAGGACAGGAAGTCTTGGTAGAAGTTTCTTAAAGGCCTATTCTCCTTGGGGAACTGATAAGTGATGATGAAACTCCTATTTAGTGTTTGTTGTTTGGTAATATACCAATCACTCAAACGGTTTGACTGTTTAGTAAAATACTAGCTACTGATTCCCCATTTCAGCTGTTTGGTAATATACCAATCACTCAATCTGTTTGACTGTTTAGTAAAATACTAGCTGCTGATTCCCCATTTCAGCTGTTTGGTAATATACCAATCACTCAAACTGTTTGACTGTTTACTAAAATACTAGCTGCTGATTCCCCATTTCAGCTGTTTGGTAATAATACCAATCACTCAAGCTGTTTGACTGTTTAGTAAAATACTAACTACTGATTTCCCATTTCAGTTCTTTGGTAATATATCAGTCACTCAAACTGTTTGACTGTTTAGTAAAATACTAGCTACTGATTCCCCATTTCAGCTGTTTTGTTAATATACCAATCACTCAGACTGTTTTACTGTTTAGTAAAATACTAGCTACTGATTCCCCATTTCAGTTGTTTGGTAATATACCAATCACTCAAACTGTTTTACTGTTTAGTAAAATACTAGCTACTGATTCCCCATTTCAGCTGTTTTGTTAATATACCAATCACTCAAACTGTTTGACTGTTTAGTAAAATACTAGCTACTGATTCCCCATTTCAGCTGTTTGGTAAATATACCAATCACTCAATCTGTTTGACTGTTTAGTAAAATATTAGCTACTGATTTCCTATTTCAGTTGTTTGGTAATATACCAATCACTCCAACTGTTTGACTGTTTAGTAAAATATTAGCTACTGATTCCCCATTTCAGCTGTTTGGTAAAACGGTTATTTCTTTTTATAAACAGTATGTGTGTTCCTAAAAATCAACACGTAATGGAATTTTGTGCAATAAAAATAACAGGGCTTAAGGGGAAAATAGGGATATAGCCTTGTTCTAACTGAATGTGTAGCAATAGCAGCTGTTCCTGCTATATAAGTTTCTTTTATTTTCACAGCCCTGTTTGTAATATTGTGCTATATTGATTAACTTTGGCCTGTTGCTCTCACGATATCGCGTTCTCTTCTTTCTTTCTAAACGACTTAATACTTCAAACTTCTCAGTACTTATGCTTTCATTTTTTCATTCACTACTTTGATTCTTATAACCAGGATGCTTACTCATGTTTGAGGTACTGTATTAAATATTATTTATTTTTAAAAGTAAATAAACTCTGAAGAACAGCGCGTTCCCACACTTGTGGGGCATGAGGTGTGTTTTGTGTATTCCTACACTCAGCTTGGTGGCCTTTTCATGTTCACCTGGTGTTAGTCTGTAGTGCAAAGCATAGACACCTCATGAAAAATTGTGTATGACACATGCTTTGTAACAGAAGAGACTGTATACTGGCTACTGATAACTCTACTAAATTTTTGGTAATATACAAACTACTGGCATTCCTACTCAGTCTTTGAAGACACATAAATATTAACTGCCATGGTTTATTTATGAATGATACTGTCCTCCAATTATTTCCACTTGTATACTTACTGCTCGCTTCAGTTCTGTCCATCCAGTAGACATCTCTGTCATTCTGATCAAATCTTGGGTTGTTACTTGAGGTGAATGTCAGAGGTATTGTCCAATGATAGCTGAAAATTTGGAAGTAAATTTGTTGATGATCATTTGAGATCATTACGGAATCACAAAACGCTAACCGAGACACAGAGAGAGAGTGAAAGGAGAGGGAGAGAAAGGAGAGAGAGAGAGAATGATAGGGAGAGATGCTGAATAGATACTGTAAGAAATTAAAAAGATTAAAGCAAACTCTGAGCTTAACT
This sequence comes from Oreohelix idahoensis, assembly GCA_024509875.1. Taxonomy (NCBI): domain Eukaryota; kingdom Metazoa; phylum Mollusca; class Gastropoda; order Stylommatophora; family Oreohelicidae; genus Oreohelix; species Oreohelix idahoensis. The sequence goes on along the minus strand of JAMPIV010008910.1, from coordinate 110,620 downwards.
AGTTATTTTTGTGCAACAGTCTTTCAAATTCATGCATTAAAAAAAAATTAGAAGTCGTCTCTGATTAATGCAGGTTATATACATATTTAGTATATGGGAATTAAAAGAAACGTTGGGAAATAAATACAGCGACAGCAAGAAATTTTTTAAAAGCTGTAATGAAAAAAGTTGAGAATATTATTTAAAACAAAATGAACCAAAATGTCCAAGATTGGTTCTGACAAGGCCACTAATGGGAAATACTGGAAAGCAAAAGACTAAATACAAAGTGGAGCAAACGATGCTGGCAGTGGATAAGGTACACACAAGGAAACCAACTGATAGCATTACAATGAAGTTCTTGTTCTGGAAACCCTAGGGTAAGAGAAGCAGCAAATGGAGACCTAACATCACATGGAGAATGGAAGAGAAGACAGGCATGAAAGGAATAGGGAAGACACAGAAAGATATTGTGTGCTTGCATGGAACTGAAAGATTGAAATGGTATGACAAGATCGTCAATGTGAAACTCATGACAAGAACCAGGCAAGCACCAATGGAATAAGAGATGAGAAGAACCGCATCGGTGGTGCATAAGAAAAACTTTGAGGAAACCTGCTGATAACACCACAATGTAGTCCTAATCTGGAATTCCCAAGATAAGAGAGGTACAGGGAGAACCAAAAAAAAAAAAAATACACATGGAAAAGAGAACTTGAAACAGAAATGAAAGTAATGAAGGAGACATGGAAACATCTTTAGCTGAGGGTACTGGACAGGATGGCTTGGGGTGAGTTTGTTGGGGGCTTGGTGTGAGTTTGTTGGGGGCTTGGAGTAAGCTTGTTGGGGGCTTGGTGTGAGTTTCTTGAAGGCTTGGGGTGAGTTTTTCAGGGCTTGGGGTGAGTTTGTTTTGGGCTTGGGGTGAGTTTGTTGGGGGCTTGGGGTGAGTTTGTTGGGGGCTTGTGGTTAGTGTTTGTTGGGAGCTTAGGGTGAGTTTGTTGGGGGCTTGGGCTGAGATTTTTAGGGCTTGGGGTGAGTTTGTTGGGAGTTGGGGTGAGTTTGTTGGGGGATGGGGTGAGTTTGTTGGGGCTTGGGCTGATTATGTTGGAGGCTTGGGGTGAATTTGTTGGGGGCTTAGTGTGAGTTTATTGGGTGCTTGAGGTGAGTTTGTTGGGACTTGGGATGAGTTTGATGAGGGCTTGTGCTTCACAGGCTACTGAAGGTAATGAATGAAAATGGCAGGCGTACTCAAATGGTGATTTATATTTCTCAGGGTCCTTAGCTGTAGGATCTGACAGGTAGCGTTCCTGAGTCACATGTAGCAAGGTAACGCTGTTAAAATCTCGTGTAACAGTGACTACTGGGAAGTTCATCTGCAGTACCCAGGTGTCCATGATTGTCTTCACGTTAATATGTGTCTTGTTTTCAGATACAGCTTGCTGGAGAAAAGAAATGATCTGGATTATAATCAACTTTTAAAACCTTGAAATTGTTCCCCATTTGCTCATCCGTTGTATGTAGATATAGGTATGCTAGGAGGAAGTGTCATCTTCAAGTCTTTCCTAACAAGTCTCAAGTCGAGTCTCAAGTCCCTAACAATAGCTTGCAAGTTGAGTCTCATTTTTTACATTTTAAAACTGTTCATAGTAATAATCACTTTAATTAGAAAAATCACATTAATTGCTATAAATAATAACGAAAAACAACAATTTCTGTATTCAGTATTTTATTTACCGACTAATTTTTTTTATAACATTTAACCAAAAACCAGTTTAATGTCTCTGTATATGTATTATGAATAGGGGCGGCAAAGTTGATTCACCAAAACTATCAATTATTGATTTGAGCAGAGTTGTTAATAATAACAACTCAAGTCACATCGTTGTGGCGACTTAAGCCCAACTTGAGTTCGAGTCCATCGACCATAACACTGATAGGATGTAGTAATGTATTTGAACGATTAATTGAGGAAATGATCTACTTGCATTATAAGGCATGTCTTGTTTGGGAACACAAGAAGAAAGAAGTGGAGGAGAAGGATAAAGTAGACAAGGAAAGAATGTTAGAGGAGTACTCAAGAAAGGATGGTTTGGTTTAGTTTTATGGACTTTCTTCATTGCACACGGGCAACTCCATCAGTGATCTAATCTTTTCCTTAGATCACACAAGAAGGATCTAAGCACAGTGCATGAACTCCGTAGCACCGGCAAGAATCCCAGTGTGTGCATATAGGTATCACACATTCTATAAATATTTTTGTGGTGGGTAGGTTTCTAATTTTTTAAATTTTGCCAGGGCAGTGGCCTTACAGCCTGCTCTTTACAATTTCCAACTGCCGTGGAATTTTTAACGTGCGCTACTTACACACAGGACCTCCTATTTTTTTGCCCTTATCCTAGAAGGCTAGGTATCCAATCTCATTACCCAGGAGACCAGGGGGGAGTATGACATCATTAGGACCACCGGTTCTGAAGAAAATTTCCATAAATTATATTTCCTCAACTGGGAATCGAACCCGGTACCTCTAGAATTCAAGCAGACGCCACACCTCTTAGCCACTCCGACCCCCAAGAAGAAAGGATGACTTAGAGAAAACTACTTAAAGACTATGGCACACAAGAAGATAAGTGGCAAACAAAAAAGGAGATTTAAGGTGTTGGTGGGGGTGGTGAAGAGCTAGCTGACAGGCCAGAAACCCATTTTTAAGGTGAATTAAGAAATCAATAACAAGACTGCATTTGAAAAAGCACCCCTACAAGGTGTAGAATCAAAGACATACCTTAACAGCAGTATAGACAGCAGGAGGGACTGACAGTGATGTCAAAATAGGGATACAAAAAGGAAGAGATTTCATTGAAGGTCTATGCTCCATGGTGAGCTAAAGGATATTGGTTGGTTGAAAATCAGAAGTTCCAGAATCAAGGCTTATGAAATATTAACAAAAGGTATTTAAAAAGTATCAAACACTGTTCCAGCAGAAGCCATCAAGGCATAGACTGCTCTGCACAGATATTATACAAACCGCTTTAGTAAAGTCTTTTATAGAGAAGAAATGCCAGCAGACTAGAAGGAAGATTTCTTGTCACATTGCTAAAGAAGTGAGTTCGTAAATGTTCTGATATTTCAGAGGAATAATTGTACAATCAGAACTAGGGAAAAAAAATTAAACAGGATCATACTAGAAAGATTAAAAGAGGTCACTAAAAGACAACTGAGAGAAGAAGGAGCAGGTTATTGACAAAACAAATCATCAACAAACAACACAGCCACAATGTAGATAAAGGAAGAACAGACCACTTCATGCAAGGTCATCATGAGAAGACATTTGACAGTTTAGTTGCTTCACTAGTTAGGTCTATTCGTAACAGCTTTTTTACACTTATGGATGAACTGTACGCTTGTAAATATTCTAATAATAATCATGCCTCTTCCACTCCCCATGGAGTTTAGGCCTTAACTAAAAAAAATCAGGCCAAATCCTCCTGTCCTGTGTCATGAGGTCAAGGCTGTTCTAAGTCTTTTACATCCCTTCTATTTCTGTCTCCAGATCTCTTCTCCATATGTTTATTTGTTCTCTCTCTACCTCTCTTAGTATGAGGATTCTAGATCAAAGACTGACTTGGAATACTATCAACAGGCTTCCTCAATGTGTAGCCCTACCCATCTTATCTTTTTTCTCACCATTATAGTAGTATAACAATAACTGTTATTTCATTAGTTCTTGGTGTTCACAATATTGATTGACTGTGCTGTGTTTCTCTTTTGTTTTGTTTAATGGTCGATCATCAACAGTGGTAACAAAAACAGCACTGACATTTATGATGCTTACATCAGTCAGCGAAGCCCAGAGGTCATCATGAAAGGCTGCACCGTATGAAAGTTTCACCAGGTATTTCTGAAAGTGTTACATTAGATCATCACAACTGAGGCATATGATATTAGTAATCTGAAACCGAACTTTGTCAGCAGACTTGGTGGCATCGCATCACAATGAGAACAACATGAAACAAAAATTCATTCTGAACATTTGTTTAGAAGACAAGTTGATAATTTCAGAAAAATTGAAGGCAACATAATTTTAGATTTGATTAACTTTGAAGAGAAATCTAAAAACATATAGAGAAGGGAAGAACTTTGAAGAGAAATCTAAAAACATATAGAGAAGGGAAGAACTTTGAAGAGAAATCTAAAAACATATAGAGAAGGGAAGAACTTTGAAGAGAAATCTAAAAACATATAGAGAAGGGGAGAGAAGATGGATAAGAAAAAAACGAAAGATAAATAAGGCATAGAAAGAACTTAAACAGACAGAGCCAACCAGGACTGTTTTGTGTGACCTGATAGAAGACATGTGACCTGACCAGGACAGTTTTGTGTGACCTGATAGAAGACATGTGACCTGACCAGGACATTTTTTGTGTGAACTGATGTAAGACATGTGACCCAACCAGGACAGTTTTGTGTGACCTGATAGAAGACATGTGACCTGACCAGGACAGTTTTGTGTGACCTGATAGAAGACATGTCACCTGACCAGGACAGTTTTGTGTGACCTGATAGAAGACATGTGACCTGACCAGGACAGTTTTGTGTGACCTGATAGAAGACATGTGACCTGACCAGGACATTTTTTGTGTGAACTGATGTAAGACATGTGACCCAACCAGGACAGTCTTGTGTGATCTAATAGAAGACATGTGACATGACCAGGACAGTCTTGTGTAAACTGATGGAAGACATGTGACCTGACCAGGACAGTTTTGAGTGACCTGATAGAAGACATGTGACCTGACCAGGACAGTTTTGTGTGACCTGATAGAACACATGTGACCTGACCAGGACATTTTTTGTGTGACCTGATAGAAGACATGTGACATGACCAGGACAGTTTTGTGTGACCTGATAGAAGACATGTGACCTGACCAGGACAGTTTTGTGTGACCTGATAGAAGACATGTGACCTGACCAGGACAGTTTTGTGTGACCTGATAGAAGACATGTGACCTGACCAGGACAGTTTTGTGTTACCTGATAGAAGACATGTGACCTGACCAAGACAGTTTTGTGTGAACTGATGGAAGACATATGACCTGACCAGGACATTCTCGTGTGAACTGATGGAAGACATGTGACCTGACCAGGACAGCTTTGTGTGAACTGATGGAAGACATGTGACCCAACCAGGACAGTCTTGTGTGAACTAATAGAAGACATGTGACATGACCAGGACAGGCTTGTGTGAACTGATGGAAGCCATGTAACCTGACCAAGACAGTTTTGTGTGACTTGATAGAAGACATGTGACCTGACCAGGACATTTTTGTGTGAACTGATGTAAGACATGTGACCTGACCAGGACAGTCTTGTGTGAACTAATAGAAGACATTTAACCTGACCAAGACAGTTTTGTGTGAACTGATGGAAGACATGTGACCTGACCAGGACAGTTTTGAGTGAATTAATGGATGACATGTGACCAGACCAATACAGTTTTATTTGAACTGATGGAAGACGTGACCGGACCAGACCAACTGATAGAAGACAAGTGACCTAACCAGGACAGATTTGTGTGAACTGATGGAAGAGGTGTGACCTGACCAGGACAGTCTTGTGTGAACTGATGGAAGACATGTGACCTGACCAGGACAGTTTTTGTGTGAACTGATAGAAGAAATGTGACCTGACCAGGACAGTCATGTATGAACTGACGGAAGACGTGACCTGACCTGGACAGATTTGTGTGAACTGATGGAAGACATGTGGCCTGACCAGGACAGTTTTATGCAAACTGATGGAAGACATGACCCGACCAGGACAGATTTGTGTGAACTGATAGAAGACATGTGGCCTGACCAGGACAGTTTTATGCAAACTGATGGAAGACATGACCCGACCAGGGCAGTTTTGTGTGAACTGATGGAAGATGTGATGCACAGGCAGCTACAGAAATATGATGGTGATTATTACTATTAATGTTAATAGCATTAATGTTATCATAGGCAAACATTAATGTTATCATAGGCACAAATTAATGTTTATCATAGACAAACATTAATGTTATCATTGACAAAAATTAATGTTATCACAGACAAACATTAATGTCATCATAGGCAAACATAAATGTTATCATAGGCAAACATTAATGTTATCATAGGCAAACATTAATGTCATCATAGACAAACATGAAAGTTATCATAGACAAAAATTAATGTTACGTCACTAACTTTAAAATTCTTTCTTGTGTTTTGATGTCAGGTTTAGTTTATGTATTAGCACATTCTAAGACATTATGTAGTAACCATTATATTGTGAAACATTGGGTTTTGATTTTTTCAGAACATAATACCTGTGAATTTAAAATAATTTGATTCCTTTTTTTTCTTGCCATTTAGGCATGCATCATTTTCCCAGCAGATTGTTTTGATTTTGTGTCTGCTTAAGTATAAGAATTTTTGTATGTCACACATTTTTATTAAGCTAATTACATTGTTGGTATATTAATATAAGGTAAAGCTAAAAAAAATTTAAAATACCATTTTTATTTAACTTAGCGTTATGAAATATTTTTGTTTTTACTTTTTGGAAAATGTTTTTTAAGAATTCTAAAATTTTTTCTGTGCCCTGCGCTTGACTGTGCACTAGAGGGGGTAATGATGTGTTTTTTTTTTGTTTTTTTACTTAACGCTTGATGGTGCGTTAGTTGGAATTTATTTATAACGGTATTATTTTTTGTGTATAATGTCTATGATAGTTCATTGTTACTTATGAATAAGTTGTATAACGGGATTAAATGTCAGATTATGCTTCGTTTATCTATAGCTTTCTTTTGTATTTGTTATACACACATACATTGTCTTTGTGTCCTATACTTTCTTGTCATGATTATATGTATTTATATAATAATTTGTCTGATCAAATGGTTATTACGATGTATTAATCCATCGTTCTCTACAGACATATCTTTGTTTTCTTCTGTCTTTCCTGATTATTCTTCATTTTATTCCATTTCTTCTACTGACTTTTCGGTAGCGGTTCATATGTGGGTTATACTTTCATGTTGCATTTATATGTCACTTGATACTATTTGTATTCCTCTTCATCCTACTATACTGATACTTGCATCCTGTATATTATTAGGTTAATTCTATGCTGAATAGACTTAACTTTGTTGAAAGCAGATTATCTCTATAGACTTAGGTGATTATTTTGTCTGCTTTGTTTTCTGCTTTACTCATAATGCTAATATTTTTTGACGATATATAGTATTTGGACTTAACAGGTTGATTAATTTTACTGATTGGAGCTTTATTACCTACTCATTTTTTGGCTGAGGTAATCTTTTAAAAAAAATAATGTTATCATTTTTTTCCCTGGGGGGTGGTGTAAAATGTTAGGTCCAAATCTAAGCAAGGTCATTAATCGTTATGAGTCTCGGATGTACAAGAGATTATAGTGGTTATCCCACTTGAACAGCTTTTGTCTAGCTGTTAATTTATTTAAAAATATATGAGCGTATCGCATTCGAATCTTCGAGATTCAGAACGCTTCTCACGGTGGCTGAGTTCCACGTGAGATGAATTTTCTAAGCTATTTTTGAGCTGTGAGCGAGAGTTCTTGGGAAACTAGCCCCACGCATATGTGATTGGCTGGGGTGTTCTGGGAGAGAATGTTTTTGGTTTCAGTGTGTGCCGAGCGAGTGCACTGAGAAGATGTTAAATGTTTTTCGATGTGTACCAGTGTACAGGCATTTATGCTGATGGATTATGTGTGATTATCGGCAGATAAGATGTACTTTATTTAAGGAGATGTTCCTAAGGCCTTGGAGTATACAGGCCAGTGTTTAGATAAGATGTACTTTATTTTAGGAGATGTTCCTAAGGCCTTGGATTAAATAGCGCTGAGACGTCATATATTGGAGGCCTATAACTATTAGTACTGTGAGTGTCAGCAGTCTTCTAGATGGATTAAATAGCGCTGAGACGTCATATATTGGAGGCCTATAACTATTAGTACTGTGAGTGTCAGCAGTCTTCTAGATGGATTAAATAGCGCTGAGACGTCATATTGGAGGCCTATAACTATTAGTACTGCGATTGTCAGCAGTCTTCTGGATGGATTATGTAGCGCTGAGATGTAATATATTTGAGGCCTATAACTATTAGTACTGCGATTGTCAGCAGTCTTCTGGATGGATTATGTAGCGCTGAGATGTAATATATTTGAGGCCTATAACTATTAGTACTGCGATTGTCAGCAGTCTTCTGGATGGATTATGTAGCGCTGAGACGTAAAATATATTTGAGGCCTATAACTATTAGTACTGCGATTGTCAGCAGTCTTCTTGATGGATTATTATTATATATTAGTACTACGATGTGGATCCTTTTTGGTATGCTATTATAACCTGTGTAACATGCTGTATTTCGTCTACGTTATCGTGACCGTGTTGTGGTGTAAATAAACTGTTCATTAACTGTCACCAGGCGTTCAACCCTCCATGACTCGTACGTGAGCTATCGTGGTGTGAGTGACTGTTTCTACACACCCTTCAAACATTCCAGACACGGTCCCAACACAGCAGTACACCTACGGATAATTAGCCTGTGTGGCATGATATTTGATATATATATAGCAACCCATCATTTTCCTATAACAACATCTCCTCGATTGTTACAATAGGCAAACATGAAAGTTATCACATACAAACATGAAAGTTATCATAGACAAACATGAAAGTTATCATAGGCAAACATTAATTTTATCATAGGCAAACATTAACGTTATCATAGACAAACATGAAAGTTATCATAGACAAACATGAAAGTTATCATAGACAAACATGAAAGTTGTCATATGCAAACATTTATGTCATCATAGGCAAACATGAAAGTTGTCATAGGCAAACATGAAAGTTGTCATAGGCAAACATTTATGTCATCATAGGCAAACATGAAAGTTGTCATAGGCAAACATGAAAGTTTTTATAGGCAAACATGAAAGTTGTCATAGGCAAACATGAAAGTTGTCATAGGCAAACATTTATGTCATCATAGGCAAACATGAAAGTTTTCATAGGCAAAAACGAAAGTTGTCATAGGCAAACAATTATGTCATCATAGGCAAACATGAAAGTTGTCATAGGCAAACATGAAAGTTGTCATAGGCAAACATGAAAGTTGTCATAGGCAAACATTTATGTCATCATAGGCAAACATGAAAGTTGTCATTGGGAAACATGAAAGTTGTCATAGGCAAACATTTATGTCGTCATAGGCATATATGAAAGTTTTCATAGGCAAACATGAAAGTTTTCATAGGCAAACATGAAAGTTGTCATAGGCAAACATGAAAGTTTTCATAAGCAAACATGAAAGTTTTCATAGGCAAACATAAAAGTTGTCATAGGCAAACATGAAAGTTTTCATTGGCAAACATGAAAGTTTTCATTGGCAAACATGAAAGTTATCATAGGCAAACATGAAAGTTGTCATAGGCAAACATGAAAGTTTTCATAGACAAACATGAAAGTTGTCATATTCAAACATGAAAGTTTTCATAGGCAAACATGAAAGTTATCATAGATAAACGTGAAAGTTTTCATAGACAAACATGAAAGTTGTCATAGGCAAACATGAAAGCTGTCATAGGCAAACATGAAAGTTTTTATAGACAAACATGAAAGTTTTCATAGGCAAACATGAATGTTATCATAGAAAAACATGAATGTTATCTTAAACAAACATTATTGTCATCACAGACAAACATTAATGTTATCATGGACAAAAACAATAATGTCATCACAGAAAAACATTAATGTTATCAAAGACAAACATGAATGTTATAACAGACAAACATGAATGTTACCACAGACAAACATTAATGTCATCACAGACAAATATGAATATCATCACAGACAAACATTAATGTCATCACAGACAAACATGAATGTTATCACAGACAAACATTAATGTCATCACAGACAAATATGAATGTCATCACAGACAAACATTAATGTTATCTCAGACAAATATGAATGATATAACAGACAAACATTCATGTTATCACAGACAAACATTAATGTTATCACAGACAAACATTCATGTTATCACAGACAAACATTAATGTAATCACAGACAAACATTAGTGTCATCACAGACAAACATTACTGTTATCGTAGACAAACATTTTTTTAATTCTTTATTTCTTCTACTGTTTATTTCACAAATGCAGGGGCATTTCTTTCCGTCTCTAACCAGGAGCACAGAGGAAAAATGGTGAACTGTAATTCTATAAAATCGTTACCATAATCTTGACCAATTTTTTTCTAACCCATCATCTTTCTTTCTCTGTCCAGGAACACAGAGAAAAAATGGTGAACTGTTATTCTATAAAATCGTTACCATAATCTTGACCAATTTTCTTCTAACCCATCATCTTTCTGTCTCTGACCAGGAACACAGAGGAAAAAATGGTGAACTGTTATTCTATAAAATCGTTACCATAATCTTGACCAATTTTCTTCTAACCCATCATCTTTCTGTCTCTGACCAGGAACACAGAGAAAAAAATGGTGAACTGTTATTCTATAAAGTTGTCACGGCGATATGTTCGCCGAAATATCAGGTTGGTTACGTTGAGAGTGACAACATTGATATAATTTAAAAAAAACCGCTTGGTCAGCTGACTGGAAGGGAAGTGAAAACGAGTTTAGGCGCAGTCTAGCTTCTGACCAAGCTCTCCCATGCACGATTTTTTAGTCAGATTTAGCAAGGGGATACTGGCAGGTGCCATTATCTGAGGCTGCAAAACCCCTTACGGCGTTTGCAACTCCAAGAGGTATATTTCAATTTAACTATATGTGTTTCGGTTTAGTCAATGCACCCGCCACCTTCGTGAGAATGATGAGGAAGCTACTAGGGCACAGAGACGATGTTATTACGTACATCGATGATATCTGCATATCTCACAATACATGGGAGCAGCATGTGGACGGGCTGTTCGCCGTGTTGAAGTGTCTGAAGACACATGGACTCACTGCTTGCCCGAGCAAAGTGTCCATCGGTTACGCAGAGCTGAGCTTCCTGGGCCATGTTGTCGTCCACAATGTCATTAAACCTGAAGATGGTACAGTAACGAAAATCTTACAGTTGCAGCGGCCGAGAACGAAGAGGCAGGCGAAGAGTTTGTTAGGATTGATTAATTTTTATAATAAGTTCATCCCAGACTTTTTGACGATGGCTGAGCCGCTTACTGCACTCACAAAAAAGGGCAGCCCAACAAAGTAAAATGGGTCCCTAAATGTGAAGAAGCACTGGTTAAGATTAAAAAACTGTTTTCCGAAAAACCTATCCTGAGGTTACCAGATTTGGGCAGACCACTGATTTTACATACCGATTCGTCATCGGTAGGCATTGGAGCCTGTCTCATGCAGGACCATGGGGGATCACTCCATCCAGTGTTGTACGTCAGTCGGAAGCTACTGCCAGCAGAAACGAGATACTCTACGATTGAGAGGGAGTGTCTTGCGATCGTATGGATGGTGTCGAAGCTGGCACGATACCTGTTGGGGGAGCATTTTTCCTCCAAACAGACCACAAACCATTGTTATTTTTGCAGTCAGCTAAGTCCACCAGTGCTAAGTTGACACGCTGGGCATTATTGCTGCAGCAGTTTAACTTTACTATTTTGCCAATTCAGGGAAATCATAACATTGTAGCGGATGCTCTGTCCAGGTTATGAGGTTGGTGTTGGGACAGTAGCGTCCGATGTGAGGTGGTGACATGGGTGAATGTGATAGATGTGTCGGAAATTTTAAAAGAGTTATGCTATACTATGTTGGACTGTGAAATCTTTTTATCAGGATGCCATAAAGGCAATTTGTTATAGAGTTATATTGAACGTATGTTTAAACCATGTTAGAAATGATTGTTTATACTATGAGATTGGTTACTATTGTTGATGCTTAGATATGAATAACTAAAATGTAACATATGTTGTGGTTGATAGACCAGGTGTGGACAGTCGTTATTTTTTACGACTACCAGTACCTGGGGTGGCTTAGTCCATGCTCATATTGTGTTTGGTGGATAGCTGGAGAAGGCATGAACGACAATGGTGTTGGACAATTATGGAACTCTCTAGGTAGATGATGAGGTGCTGTCATGGCATTTTGTTCGTCCATACTCCGAAGGGGGTTGAGTGTGGCTCCTCCGGTGGAAGAAAACTTCGTTTTCTTTCTTAAAAAAAGGGGGGGGGAAGGGGGGATGTCACGGCGATATGTTCGCCGAAATATCAGGTTGGTTACGTTGAGAGTGACAACATTGATATAATTTAACAAACCCGCTTGGTCAGCTGACTGGAAGGGAAGTGAAAACGAGTTTAGGCGCAAAAGGGCAGTCTAGTTCTGGCCAGCGTCCGGTGCAGGTCTCCTTTATTTTCCCTGTCAGCATTTTTGCTGGGAAGTGTATGCCATGTTTGGTTAGGTATAGTGCTTGCCATTTCTTCATGCGGTGTGGATTAGATTGCATAATTCTAGAGTGATGGTGTATTATCTAGTGGAATTTCCTTAGGCCGTTGATGAGTTATTTGTTATTAAGTATTGCTTTATCATAGTACAGGGTTTCGCCGGTGAGCGAAAGTCATTGTAATGTTCATTCGGTAGGGACATACCAGTGGGTATGATACTGATAGATTGAGTTGTTAGTAAGGCAAGTTGTATTGGCATTTATGTTTATATGTATTCCATATGTATTGCTAGCCGTGTGTGGCTTCACTGTGTGCAGTCTTCAATAAAAGGGAACCTACCTTTTAAAGGTGTTAAACTTACTTATTGTCAACCATCTTATGTTGTGGTCGTACTCTTAGATAATGAGCTTATTATTACTAGTATTATCCATATAATGGTGGTGGTATATCCACAATATTGATGGTCTTGACAAAAGTCTTTACCTTAATCTTGACCAATTTTCTTCTAGCCCATTATCCTTATATTGTAATGGTACATGTCAAACTGCTTCTAATATGTCCAAACAATATCTTCCTCTGTCCATCACTATACTCTTTCACAGGTGAGGTCCAAACAATCTCTTCCTCTGTCTGTCACTATACTCTTTCACAGGTGATGTCCAAACTATCTCTTCCTCTGTCCGTCACTTTACTCTCTCAAAGGTGACGTCAAAACATTCTCTATGAATTAGTCATTTATAATTATGTCTTTTCTGTTTCATCACCTGCGTTTCTATATCTTAATTTATGTAAGTTAATTTTATTTTCTTATGTATCTTGTGCTGATGTCAATGCTGAAATATTGAGTTTTTTTCTCATATTTATTTTTTTTTTAAAAAGAGAGAGAGAGAGAGAGAGAGAGAGAGAGAGAGAGAGAGAGAGAGAGAGAGAGAGAGAGAGAGAGAGAGAGAGAGAGAGAGAGAGAGAGAGGTGGTAATTTACGACCAATAAGAACACAAACAAAACCAAATTATCTGATATTATATCACACCATTCTCTTGAGTAGTTTCCCCTTAGACATTAATCCAATGTTGTGAACTCTGAGCACAAGACTTATTTAAGTTAGGCTCAGATGCTGTCAACAGTCACCTTTGGAGCACTAGAGGCTTTGTTGCCAGAAATGTGCTATGTTCTAATCTTAATGGATTAAGACAGGGTGTTCAAAAATAAACACAACCCATCGGTGATGAATACATTAATTATTGAACATTCAACATGCTGTAGAGAACAAATCAAACAGATTGTTAAAATACATTTAATAACATTATTTGTGTTTTACACAAGTGCACGTCACAATGGTGAGCATATTTAACAGTTTTTGTAATTTATTCATGAAAATGCACTGCCCATGCTCATGTGTTACTGGCGCCTGAAAGGGGAACAAAGAATAGTAACACTGTACCTACCATGCATGTCATAAGAGGTGACTAAGGGGGTTGGGCTCATCTTGTTGAACACTTTTAAAACCACAAACACTTCAACAAACAATAGTCAGTTCAGCCATGCAAGACAGAAGAAGGTCCTCTGGTAAGGAAGCTTGTGATACAACTCTGAGAAAGCAAAAGGAAGAGAACTGGGGACAAACATGAATGGCATGAAGAAAAGTGGAAAGACCTTGCGCTGATGGCACAGGACAGGAAGACTTGGCATACGTTTGTTGACGGCCTATGCTCCTTGGGGAGCTGAATGGTGACAATGATGGGTTGCATTTCTTTTTGAACACCATGCATTATATGTCTATGAATTACAACATATCCTGGTTGTGCTGCAACCATCTGCTTCAGTGTCTTGTTGTGGTTTCCATAATTCTTGGATATTGCTTCCTGAACTGTGTACATCGTGTTTATATTATTATAAACTGTTATGCAGACATTGAATATTCAGTTTCACATCCTTCTTAGGGTAAATAATTATCACCTACAAGTAAGTTATTACTGCTTTACCTGTTATGTTTATCTGCAACCTCACAATATCAGTGTTAACAAAACATATTAAAACAAACATTAATAACATTTAATTTTTAAAAAATATGCAAAAACTGTAACACATATACATATGCTGATTAAAAGAGACCATATTATATTTTTAGCAAACTTAAAAAAAAAGCAACAGTACAATAAGTGAAAGCATTATACACACAAAACAAAGAAATCAAAGGTAAGAGCAAAACTGACTTACCGTGATTCCCTTCCGGAAGGTTTCCTCTCCCAAGAAGTGGCGCATCATTCTTATAACAGATGCCCCCTAACAAAAGAAAATATGGCAGTAGACATGTGGATGAATAATTGTATGGATCACACTGTCTGACATCTTTTTAAAATCAGTACGTAAACTAGAACTTGGATTGTGAACATTATTTTGGCAAGTCGATCTAGTATCTCACTTCCGTGCAAAATTTTGTACCAAAATATGCATTTCCTGCTCATTCTTAATTTTTTTTTTTTTTTTTTTTTTTTTTTTTGCATTTCCTTCATCCTCAATATTTTTGTAGCTCTGAGCATTGATCTGTCTGTAAGTGTGCATGCATGTGCAGGTACATACACACATATATACGTGCATGCGTGTTTATGTGTTTATGTATATGAGGCTATCTTTTTCATGCATTTCATAGTTATGTGCTTCCTTTCTGCATTAATATGCTTTCTTCTATCATGGTTGAATAGTGAATGGCTTGGTAGATAACTATGAGAAAGTTAAATCAAATGACAATAGACAACGAAAAGATGTTAAATGTCAATAGATATGAAAATAAACAAGGAAAAAAGGGGATTATAAACGGGTTGTGATCTAGGCCCAGTGGTTGCCAGTTAAATGTTTATGGCTTAAATTTCTCAGAGCAATGCATCCTGATACTACAATGAAGTCAATGTCCAGTCTTTTTAGATATAATTTGCAGGTCCCAAATGAACATTGCCCACATCAATAACCCCTTGGCAAACAAAAATTATAGCGATTGTCGGCCTGGCTATGCATGTGTAAAACTTATTAGTTAAAGCTACCACGACAAATTCCAATATACAATTATGTATTGAACTCTATGCCTTAATTTAAACCTGGATACAATTATCTACAGTAAAAACCTAAGAGCAGCAGACAGTGAGACCAGAAATCTGGTATTAAGAAATAATTTTGCAATGTTTTGATTGTCAATTGCTACAATTTAGCTCCCCATCGAGCATAGACCCTCAACAAACACATGCCAAGTCCTCATGTAACGTGCCATCAGCTCAAGTTCTTTCCACGTTCTCCTCATCATTTTCACTTCTGTCTCGAGTTCTCTTCTCCATGTGTTCTTTGGTCTACCTCTGCCTATCTTTTCCTGGGGATTCTGGAACAAGGACTGCCTTGTAATATCATCAACAGATTTCCTCAATGTACCGTATGTACTATCCATCAACAGCATCTTCTTCTCATCTCTTGTTCCACTGACACTTGTCTGGTTCTTGTCATTAGTTCCACAATGGTGACTTTGTCATACCATTTCAATCCTTCTGTTCTACGCAAGCACCCATTTATTATGGATGTCTGTAACTTTTTTGTGGTAAAAAGTTTTTTTACGGGATGGGGGAACCAGACCCATGTCCAACCCTCATTAGTCACTTTTTTATGACATGCCTGGTAGAGAACAGTGTTACTATTCTTTGCTCCCCTTAAGTTGTGAAGTCAAGCTCATGTTGCTCACTCTCACAGGAAATACAAATAATAAAAGTTTTATACACTGTTATGTAATATGTTAACAAAAGATATATACATTAAGGGAGCAAGAATAAAAAGGGGAATGTCATGGATGGCACAGGCAACGATCAAGCAGGTGACCACATATTCAAAGGAGAAGAGTGGGTTGAGAACTGGATTAACTACCAGCAAATCAGCATTAGCCTTGTCAAAGAGTGTAGAATTTGAGGCAATGGGAAAGCAGAACTGGAAATTAGTCAACTGATACATGATCATGCCAGGGATATGATGACATCGTGTATACAGATGGGTCTGTGATCTGTGGTGAGAAATCATGTTGGGACTTCTCTGCTAGGGTAAAAGGCAGAATTGTCACTGAACATAGCGAGGCTTACAAGATAACAACTTCCAGCATGAGAATGGAGGTAGAGGCAGCTATTGCAGCCTTAAGATGTCTAACTGAAACTTCATTAACAAAGGCAGTCATTGTGTCAGACTCTCAGTACATGCTTCGAAAGCTTCAAAATGGTTTGCTACGGCATGAATGGAAAACATTCATAGAAACTCGGAATCTGTAGGAGCTGGTGTGGATCTACTGTCCTGGTCATGCACGGGTACACTGTAATGAGAGAGCTGACAGACTAGCATCAACAGCGCCTACAATGGGGACATTGGATGTGGATAAAGAAGAGATACTGAGAACAATTAATGATCACCTGTTAGAGAATGACACTGCAACAGATGAATGATCAAGGTTAAGACTGTTGGAATTTGGCATCAAACGTAAGGCTGGCAGAGATAGATGTATGAGAGGATGCATCCGTCGTGTATACAACCAGCAAGCTACAGGAACAGTCAGCATTCACACTCTTCGTCATATACTGAGGGAGATTAGCATCTATGGGTTTGCTCAGAGTGCAATGATGTCGATTCTGTTCAACAATAACAATATATATATATATATATATATATATATATATATATATATATATATATATATATATATATATATATATATATATATATATATATATATATATATATATATATATATATATATATATATATATATATATATATATATATAAAATTAGTGTACAGTGTTGTCAAATGTATTTGTCGTAGATTTGCGATAGGGGAATTAAGACATAGGTTGGTCCCTTCTGAATAGAAATAGGGACAGGTGATAGCTCAGTGGGAGATAATAACAGCAATAGATTTCACGAGTGAGATGGTGGAAAATAATAGATTCTGTCCCTGACACTCGAGAATCTTCTCTCGGTCAGCCTTGACGCTGCAACAAAAAGAAAGATTCGCCACTAAACCAGACACGTCTCCATTGATTGTCAGCTGCCCAGGGATTACGCTGGTTGGCCCAAAGAAGTCGATTTTGGCGATGGCGGCGCGTAAGGATAGGTCCTCGGTGAGGTCGTAGTGCCCGAAGTCCAGCGTCATGCAGTCTATTCCGGACAGTTTGATCAGACACATGACGTCCTGCAGGCAATGATTGGGCAGTTGAGGAAGCTGTTGTAAACCTGTCTCTGAGGTGAGGAAGCCGAATAAAGCGATCCTCT
This sequence comes from Oreohelix idahoensis, assembly GCA_024509875.1. NCBI lineage: Eukaryota > Metazoa > Mollusca > Gastropoda > Stylommatophora > Oreohelicidae > Oreohelix > Oreohelix idahoensis. The sequence goes on along the minus strand of JAMPIV010008910.1, from coordinate 92,888 downwards.
GCTGCTGTTGTCACTCTGGGTCGTCCACTGCGATGCCGGTCTTCAACTGAGCCAGTGGCTTGGAACCGGTGCCAAAGTCGACTGATGGTACCCTGATGCACGTTTAGATGCCTGGCAACCAGACTTTGACTTTCGCCTGCATGCAGTCGGCCAATATTAATGTTCCTTAAATTTATCGATAGAGACGCCATAAATGTCTGCTTGAAAATGAACTGAATGTTTTTTGTGTAGCGTTATCCTTTTATAGGTTTTCAGTTGCGTAGTCAGTGAATAGTGTTCACCCCAAATTTTGTTGCTTTCATGTGCGCGCATCATGAGCTGTGGTCAAAAATTGCGTCATAAACGCTATTGACCACTTCGTTGTAACGATTACAAAAGCGAACGCAATTCAGGTCAACACGTGCATTTGACACTGTAAAGAACATTTGAGGCTGGTTTTTATATACCCTAGCACCAAATGTTACTTACAAACTCATAAAAACGCGCCCTCGGATAACTCTGCGTTTCTTTTTTTGAACAGTATATATATATATATATATATATATATATATATATATATATATATATATATATATATATATATATATATATACCACTCACATACACACACACACACATAAGTGACGACAGTTAGACGCACAGGCGTGAAAACTATAACAATGGAATATATATATTTTTGGAACGAGCTGACCGACACACTTTGATAAGTTTCTGTAAATTTTATTTATCATAAGAAAATTTACCACAACACATAAATTTAAAGATCAAGCACATATAATACACATAAGGTAATGAATTACTAAAAGGATAATAGACTATAGACCCATAGGTGTAATGCTTTCCCCCTCTGTTTAGCCCACGATCCTGTTAGAAGAAAAGTTATAGCCCCAAAGAGTCACATATACCTTGTATATACGCTATGGTCTAAGATTTCCCTCTATAGTGAAGAACAGAGTTGGTACATTAATCTATTCTAAGAGGAAAACATCATTAGCAACAAACTTGCATAAATGAAATTTCAAAGTGGATGCACAAATCATATCATAAAGGAATCACTCAGTCCTGCATTTTCTCTATTCATTCAGCCGTGGCCACGTGCATACTTTCTTACCTACAACTTGTGTAGTAACTTCTGGAACAATACTCAGGACACGCACATACAGCAACTGCCGTGTTATTTTTGGCCAAGGGAACCCCAGCTCCATAAAGACAGGTTGAATTCACTTCTCCAGGGAACGTCCCCTTGGGTATTATTATTATTTAGGATTACTGTTTATGTCACATTTAAGTTGTCCAGGCAAAGAAAGTTAACAGCGAGCACAGTGTCAATAGCTTGAGGTTTCCAGTAACTTAGGAAATGACAGGTTGGTATCTTCTCTCAATATAAAATTCTTGGTCACACCACAATTAGTCAAAACGTCGGAAACAATGTTATTGTTAGTAATATTTTCCTCCACAGGGGCTGAATGTACTAGAGATTTTAGGAAGAAATATAATCTGGCTCGATAGGCCCAGTTACTTCATTTAGTCTTAAAGTTCGTGAGATGGGTACTCTGTCTCTTTTTCTGGATGCAAACACAATGCCAGACAGGTTCTAACTTGTAAACCCACGTATTTTAGACATAAAATGTTTCTTCAATGATTAATCTCATATGTACTAAAACAAAAACCGCTGGTAGATTTTGGGCTGACCCAGATGCTCAACACAGACTACTAAGACTATTTTCTCCAACGCAAACTGAGAACTTCACTTTCATTCATTCATAACCCTCCACTCCCAAAGGAGCATAGGCCTTCAACAAACACATGCCAAGTCCTCTTGTCACGTGCCATCATCTCAAGTTCTTTCCACGTTCTCCTTATCATTTTCACCTCTGTTTCCAGCTCTCTTCTCCATGTGCTTCTTGGTCTACCTCTGCTTATCTTGCCCTGGGGGTTCCAGAACAAGGACTGCCTTGTAATGCTATCAACAAGTTTCCTCAGTGTGTGTCCTATCCATCGCCATCGTCTTCTTCTCATCTCTTGTTCCACTGGCACTTGTCTAGTTCTTGTCATCAGTTCCACGTTGGTAACCTTGTCATACCATTTTAATCCCTCTATTCTACGCAAGCACCCATTTATGAAAGTCTGTAGCTTTTTGGTAGTTGTCATGGCTGCTAATGACTTTTAGCACCCTCGCTCTGATTTACATATTATCTTGGCTTCTCTGCGAATCAGAGGGATTTCTTCACACTGAAGCCGACCCGACTCAGGCCAGATGTACCACTTACAGGAAATCTCGGGTCATAAAACGAACTATAGCGAGCCCCTCTGTTTGATCTCAAATTTCTTTCACCGTGAATATTTAACCCACAGGCGAACAGATCAAAGCGAATTGATAGACAATTGTCTCCCTCTGGTTTCCAAATAATCTCACCTGATCACTGTTACTACGATTTCGATCTTTGACGTTTTAAAATTAAATGAAAACCGCTCGCGTTACCAATTACTTCTGCTCGTAAACCTACATCAAAGAGAATTAGCGTACAGCAATTAAATGCTTGCTAATTCGGAAAAGGAAAATGACAAAGGTATGAATGGGAGGGTTAAGTTCCAACAAGCGTAGTCGAAAAAGAAACGGTAAAAAAAGCAAAAGACAGGTAAAAATACAAGTGTAAGATAAGAATAGATATCAGAAATTTAATAATCATAATATCTGCCACAGTATTCTCTACCAATGAATTAAAATTTATTGACAAAATAATTTGCACTTCATATTTGTATCTGGTTATGAGCTGAAGAACCATTAGTATTTCTAAGTTATGATAATGATAAGATGAATAAAAGTGTTAATAGTGTCATGAGTATATTTTTTTGTTTGTGATTTTATTTTTTTTGGTAGGGTTATTTTGGCAAGAAATTTTATACTGAATGAAAAATGACATTTTTTTTATTGTTTCCTCAAATGTCTCATGAAGACGATTTTGGGCAATCCATTTGATTTAGAATACTCAGCCAGAAACACTGACGTTTCTATGTTTTTTACAATTATTATCAATTGATATATGACCCATTGACCAAGTTTCATTATGTTCTGCACACTGTAATTTGTGACATGATCCAAGTGGATAATTTATTTTTTAAATTAAAAAAGTAAATAAATACAAACTGAGGTATTGCATGCAAACCACTTTTACCCAGCTAATTATGAGATGTTTTGAAATGTACAATCAATTTTAAAGCGTACAAATTACACACGTTCTCACATTCATGCGTGCATACAGATGAACAAGCAACCTCATTCATATATGTCATTTTAAAATATGTTTACCATTTTCCAGTCGGGATGTATTTTATCTACTCCCATATACTGCACAAAACTGGCAAATCCCTCATTCAGCCAGAGATCATCCCACCATGATGGTGTCACAAGATTGCCAAACCACTGGAAGAAACCAGAATATGAAATGGTGAAAGTCAAACAAGAAGATGAAAGAATATGGAGTTGGGGAAAAAAATTAAAGGCAAGAAAGTCAGAAAATTAAAATATTTCAGTAAAAATTTAGGAGAAATACGGGAAAGAAACTTGACATAGAGAGACATAACTTTTTTTTTTTTTTAAAGAAAGATTATGATGAAAAGAGGAGAAATTAAAGAAATGGAAAATGAGCAAATTGTACCTGATGAGCTAGTTCGTGAGAAACAACAATAGCTACTCTTTCTTTGTTGGCTTCATTTGACACTCCTTCTTTATACAGCATTTCAGTTTCTCTATGACAGAGGGAAGGCAAAGGATATTTGTTAAATTTAGAAATTTGATATTTGTTATTGAGAAATTGAGTAATATTTGTTATAATGAGAAACCAATTGATATTTGTCATAATTAGAAATCAAATGACATTTGTTGAAATTAGGAAACAAGTGAGATTTGTTATAATATGAGAAACCAAGTGATAATTGTTATAAAAAAACAAACAAACAAAAACAAATGATAATATACTATTTGTTATGCATTGAGAAACTAAGTGATATTATTTTATAAGCCGTTAGAAGATCTCAGCCAGGAGTCAGTCCACAGCGCCAAGAATATTCAAGTTGATCTGCCTGATGATGATCTCACACACTTCTCGGACAGGAAAAGAGATGCCATAAAGTCTCCACCTGCCAATGCAAAAGGGCTTTGGGGACACCTGGACGAAGCCTTGTCGACAGAGTTGGATAGCAACCTGACGCAGATATCCTTGGGGAAAAAGCTGGAGAACTTCTGCGACATAATTTATCTTCGCTGCCGCAAAGAGTTTGGAGTCAGGGAGGCAATGAAAAGTAACCCACCACAAAAAAGTAGAAGACAAGTTTGGGGGCATCTGAAAGGCCAACATAATGCTCTTTGTACAGCAGAAAGGATGTGCAGAAAAAGAAGGAAAACATGGAGGGAAAGGGAAAGATTCTTCAGGGAGCCTTTCAAGTTTGCCAGTTATGAGAACATTAAACATCGGGAAAGAAGATCTGAAAGAACACCTTACAATGACCTATTCAAACGGTTGCAAAGAAGATCCTCTCAACAGCATGGCAGGCCTTATATGGCCTAATAAGCCAGGAGCTGAATTCAACACCAAGCCCCCAACAATACATGAAATAGAAAGCATTGTCCAGAAAGCATGCTGCAAGTCAGTTCCAGGTCTTAATGGTGTCCCACATGTTGTATAATAGGGGATGTCCTGAAGTTCTCAAACGATTGCTGCGTTTGCTGAAAAATGCTCGAAGACACCAGCTCGTAAGCAACAATTGGAAATGTAATCTTGTTGGATCTAACTAATGCATATGGATCCTTTACATGCCAGATGATGTGGCACACCCTGGTAATGTATAATGTTCCACAAGAAATTGCAGCAATGTTGAAGCTGTCTTTCTAAGGGTTCTGTCAAATTTTCAACCAGAGAGTACACGACGAAGTGGATTGACCTACGAGTTGAAACTTTAGACGTACCATCTCTCCTATACTATTCTATGCAGGTAATTTTCAAAGCGGCTGAAAGATTTGCGAGAGGTCCAAAGCTCATTGGAAGGTGTCACATGCCACTGCTTAAAGCATTCATGGATGACACAACAATTCTAACATCAGATGAACATCAGGCCTGGAGAATGTTAGTGTTCCTGGAGGAACTAATTAGCTGGTGCAGAATGAGCTTAAAACCTAAGAAGTCTAGAAGCCTATCAGTCAGGAAAGGGAAGACATCTGAGGTCACATTCGTTGTTTCAAACCAAAGAATCCGTACTGTCACTGAGGAACTTGTTAAAAGCCTTGGCAATGTGTATGATGCTTCATTAAGACTCAAAGACAGCTCAGCAGGCAATAGAAATGGCAGACAGAGGACTGCAGATCATAGACCAAAGCAGAAAGTTCAAGCTGTGGTGCCTCCAGCTCATGATGATCCCTAAATTGCTATGGCCACTGGTTATATATGAAATAAGCACAAGTTAATAATGAAAAAGGCAAAGGGTACCATCAAGTCTGTCAGACACAGCCCTGTACTGCAAGAAGGCAAAACCTGCGCTTCCTTTCAAGTCAGTTGTGGCAGAATACAAAGCAGGAAAGGTGAGGCTCGCAATGATGCTGTGCGAATCAGCAGATGACGTAGTAAAGTCCATTCAGCCCGCACTGAAAATGTGGAAGGAAGTGGAAAGTGGGTGAAGTTGTTGGTGCTGCCTAAGAGTTGCTCAAGCTAAAGGAGGTAATAAGATACACACAGACTAATAGACTGGAATTTGACCATTGTGACATCCGCTGGTGGTCCAAGGCATCAAACAAGGAACGCAGAGACTTGATAATTCAGGAAATTCGAGAAGCTGAGAATGATAAGCTGATGCAAAAAGCGGTGCAACAAGCCCAACAAGGCCAATAGACTACATGAGAAGGAGCAATACAAAGGTCCTTGACATGGAATAATTTATGACATATGGCACCTCTTAGACTCAGCTTTATTATCAGATCAATGTATGACCTCCTGCCATCAACCACAAACCTTGTGAGATGGGGAAAGTCTGATGATGCTTACTGCCCCCAGTTATGGGGATGCATACATACTTTCTGAGAGCAGGAAAGTCAGCACATCCCAAACCAAGTAAATCATGTAGCAGTTTACCATCTATTCTTGACTGTGCAAATGAATGGAGTAATGATAAACTTGGTGAGCAAGGTCAAGCATCACAAATGATAACCACTAGCACAGAAGAGGAAACCAATTGTGATGAAGATAACGTAAAGATGGAAGAACTGAAGGCAGCACTGGAGAAAATCAAGATAGGCAAAGTAGCAGGGCATGATGGTATAACACCAGAAATGGTTAAGTACATGGGAGCATCAGGCGACCTTTTACTCTTTAGGGTCCTACAGGCAGCGTGGTGCAACAAGACCATACCAAAGGATTGGAGATTGCCATCATAACACCAATTTTCAAAAAAGGTGACAATCGACAATGTGGAAACCACAGAGGCATATCCCTTCTCAGTTTCCCTGGTAAAATCTACTCTAGAATCCTAGAGCAGAGACTCCGACGCCTAGCTGAGCCACAATTGGATGAGATCCAGTGCGGATTCCGAGCAAACCGAAGTACTCAAGGCCTAATCTTCACTCTCAGACAGCTGAGTGAAAAGGCTCTTGAGTATAATAGTGAGATCGATCTTTGTTTCATAGATCTGGAAAAGGCGTTTGACAGGGTCCCCGGGAGCAAACTTTTGGACTATTTGGCAAGAACATTCCAGCACCTCTGATTCATGCTATACAGAGCTTCTACAAGTCTTGCAGAAATTATGTGAGGACAGCAAACGATAAGTCAGAAGAGTTCAGGACCACCACTGGTTTAAGACAAGGTAATATCCTGTCACCTTATCTTTGCATACTCCTCATGGACGATGTTATCAAGGCATGTAAGGAGAGAACAATAAAGCATTCAGTGTGGTACTGGAAGATATGACAGGTATGTATTTCAGAGCTGGCATTTGCTGATGATGTTGCCCTGATTGCTAAATCTGAGGCACATCTCCAATCCAACCTGCAAGTCTGGGAGGAAGAGCTGGAGAAGATAGGGATGGTCATAAGCAGCTCTAAAACAAAATCCATGGTGATATCAAGAGAAGAAAGAAGTAAGCTGGGAGAACAGGTCCTGGAGCAGGTCGACCACTTTAAATACCTCGGAGCTATTATAGACCGAAAGGGAGGCATCAAAGAAGCTGGGAGACGTTTTCAGGCCCATAAATCGAGGATTCCTCTGCAAGAGAAAGGTTGGTAAGAAAACGAAGATGGCTGTATACCGCTCCACCTATGTCCCAGTCTTGACATATAGATGCGAGTCATGGACAATGACAACAATCCATAAAAGCCAGATCCAAACCTCAGAAATGAGGTATCTGAGGAAGGTGGTTGAAGTAACAAGAAGAGACATGGTCCGCAACCAGACGATACGTCAAGGCCTAAAATCCCACCCCCTGCAGACCCAAGTAGAACAGTCTCGACTAAGATGGTTTGGCCATGTCTGCAGAATGGAAGAAGAACGGCTACCACGACAAGCATGGGAAACAAAGAGCCAGGGATCCAGATCCCCAGGACGACCCAGAGTCCGCTGGGAGAACAACATTAGACAATTTTTGAAGGGCCGAGGACTAGAATGGAACCAGGCCAGGAGGAAGACAGCCGATAGGATAGTCTGGCGCTCTCTCTTCCAAACCTCTACACCTCACGGTAGAAGGGGAACGACTAAGTAAGTAAGTAAGTAAGTAAGCAAGCAAATGACTGGAAGATGGTAGATCTACCTGGGCAAGGGACATATCTAGAAAGTATCAGATATCTCGAAGATGGCCAGATATAGTGCTACATTCCTCATCATCACACTAGATTATAATGATCTGGCTGACCGTGCTGTTTGAATCCTAACTGGATGAGCAACACTCATTCAAAGTGGCCAAGTATAATGTTGAGGATTGTTGCATGGTTTGCAAGCATCGGAATTTGAGCTCGATTCGGATGATTGCACCATGGAACACCTCAGCTGAATATATACTGAAGCACATTAAAAACGCACCACCATTATATATACTGATGCCGAGAAGCTGGAAAAAAAGTGTAGGAATGGATTTTCCCCGTGTTTGTCATGAGGTAGAGAGCTAATGGCTGCTGGAATGGAAAGTGCATGATTCAACCCACGGGTTTGTGTACAGACTACATGAAAACAAAGAAAGTTACACGTGCAACACGATTCCCAACAGCTTTGACCCTGAAAATGTGTACGCGTTGTGGCAGTATAGTCGGTATAAAAAGGCCATTGAGACAAAACACCCAATGCATGTGCTTGAAATGCCACGACTATCTGAAAACGACCGCTAACGAGCCATTGGTATGTTAGACACCAGAATGAGCTCGCGGGCCATTGCCAGAAGGATGAATTGCTACCACAGCACTATTGTACGTCTCAATGAACGTTACGGAACCACTGGCAGTGCCCGGATAAACTTCGGAGTGGCCAACCACGAGTTACTACCCCTGCGCAAGATCGTCATATTGTGCTGAGTCACCTAAGGAATCGTTCTCTCCCGGCAAGTCAAACAGCAAGAGCAATAGTGGGTAGACGGGGGCAAGTCTCTCGAATGACAGTCATACGACGACTCAGAGATACAGGCCTTACTGCAAGACGACATTATGTGGGGCCAAACTTGACTCACAGACATCGTCAGCAGCGCCTGCAATGGGCAGAGCAACATGTCAGATGGACTAGACTGCAGTGGAATGCTGTCCTATTCACAGACAAGAGCAGATTCAACATATCCTTTGCTGATGGACGTATGCGGATTTGGCGACGGTGTGGAGAGCGCTTTGCAGATTGCTGTGTTCGTCAGCACAACCGATTTGGAGGTGGCAGTATTCACATTTGGGGAGGATTCAGTTTTCAACATCGCTTGCCTCTTCACGTCTTCCGTGGAAATGTTAATGCTGTGACATATCGAGATGATGTTCTGGATGCATTTGTTGCTCCTGCGTTCACAAATTATCCAGACTTGCAGCTTCTCCAGCAGGATAACGCACGTGCGCACACCGCATGCATTACGCAGCAATATCTACAGCAGCAGAACATTGTGACGATTGATTGGCCTGCCCTATCACAGACACGTCCCATATAGAACATCTGTGGGACGAGCTTGGACGCAGAGTCTACAGGCAAGGTTCTCCAGCTAATCTGCAACAGCTCGAAGCTGCTCTTACACGTGAATGGGACTTGATTCCTCGGAATTTCCTTCAGAGACTTGTGCGTTTTATGCGGAGCCGCTGCCAAGCTTGTTTGCAAGCACACGGTGGACATACCAGATACTGAGGATAGTGTGAATGAAGTTTTTTATTGGTTGCATTTTTGGTTTTCTCCCTTGCCTGCACAGAATGCAATGAAATTCATAACAATCAAATGTACAAATTAATGACCAGCATGGATTCATAGGAAAATGAATAAAGATTCCAAATATGTAAACCTGCAAACACTTATATTTACATTTCACACTCTGTTCCTGGATTATACAGGTGGTGCGTTTTTAATGTGCTTCAGTTTATATTAATGACATAGATAGCGGATATCGAGGCATGACGCGTTATACATAGTATCGACAGTCGATGTGTGGCTTTCAAGCCAAATGGCAGCGTTTAAGAATGTGTGGCATGGCCACTTAGCCAAAGTGTTTTAAAGAGTTGATATACCCACTAAAGTTTGATAGTGTATAACTAAAGATTATATTTAAAGTATAAAAAAGTCTAGAGACCGTGAGTCTGAATTATATAAGACGGCAATATTAGCCGCAGTGATTTATTGTTAACGTAAGTCGTGATGATACGAAATGCAGTTCGAATATGTAGGGCTGATTTTAGCCTGGCTTTGAATGCCAAAAGAAAATTAATATATTAGATAGTGTATCTAGTAGAACTAGCAGAATGTTTAACTCTGTATAAATGCAAGAATTATGCCAAACAGTTTTGGCTGAAATAGAATCGACCGTTAATTATAACTATGAGTTATCGGACATGCAATGTCTGGGAAAATATGGACTCTATGCGATAATGTACACAGTATTATTGATGTGAACTATATTAAGTATTTTTTGTGATTCGTCATGGAAGAATAAATCCTTATTAAATTATTGTGTCGTCAAAAAACTGGTCTTATTAACATGACTGTTTATTGATAAGCCTGACCAGTGACCTTCAAAGGAATACACACGCTGTCACACACTGGTTATATTAAATAAATGAAGATAACACGGTCATTCAAATTTATATATATAAACTTTAATTGAAAGCAAGTTGAAGTACAAAAAGTATCAAAAGAATGGCTATAATCAAAGATCGATACCGGGTGAAACACGAACAGAAGATCAAAGAATTGTACGAAACATAATACAAGATGAACCCTCTCAAATAGAAGAACGTCCTCAACATATAATGATCTGGTCATGGACTTGAGACATGACAGGTTCACTGCGAGGAGTCATGGCTGTTGAGGTAGGTGCAAGAGGTCTAGTGGCTGTCTTAATATATGATCTACTGAAACAGTTGCGTTTGAAAGGACAATCAAGATCACAATGCGGAAAGGGCATCGTGCTGGCTGTGGAACAACCGCAACGAGCTATATTATTCAGGACAGTAATTTATTTTCAACATAGAGATTACTTTCACAATTGCCTCCAGCTGGCAGAAAGATAGAGTGAAGTTGAAAGCTGCAACCAAGGTGCAATGGGTTCATTCTCTGCACAAGACAACAGGATGCTGACACTTGGGAGTCATGACCCAAATCGGCTCGCCCCCTTTGAGTGTAAATGAGATTAAGGTGCCGAAACACTTGATTGATGGTGGGGGGGGGGGGGGGGGGATTCTTCTGGTGATCAGACTGCTTCCTGTTGTATTGCTCTGTTCAGAGTTACCTATCTTATCGTATATTTGTTATAATATGAGAAACCAACTGATATTTGTTTAAATTAGACATTGAATGACATTTGTTATAAAATGGGAAAAAAAGTGATATATTATAATGAGAAACCAAAAGATATTTGTTTTAATACGAGAACCCAAGTGATATTTGTTCTAATATAAGAAACCAGCTGATATCTGCTACAATATGAGAAACCAAATATTTGTTAAAATATAAGAAACCAAGTGATATTTGTTGTAATATGAGAATTCGAATACTTAGGATCAATCATCAACAGCTCTGGCGACTGTGCAGTAGAAATTAAAAGAAGACTTGCAATTGCTTCACATAAACTAATACAGATGAAAAACCTATGGCAAGGCACAAGCAAAGAAACAAAGTTACAACTGATCAGAGCATGTATATTCCCAGTAGCAACATACGGCTGCGAGACTTGGACACTCAATAAAACAGTTGCAAAAAAAGATTACATCATTCGAAATGAAATGCTACAGAAGGATGTTGAGAATACCCTGGACAGAAAAAAGACCAACAGAGAAGTACTGCACTCACTAAACGTATAGGAACATTGGCTCCTAAATACCATCGCAATAAGGAAGCTGAAATTTTTCGGTCATATAAAAAGACATAATAGTCTGGAAAAAACAGTGATGGAAGGCATGATCCCTGGAAAAAGGGGAAGGGGTCGACCTAGACGACGGTGGACCCAGGACATCACAGAGAGTCTGAACTTGTCTTTGGCTGATGCAGGTCGACTTGCCCAGAATCGTGATGCGTTCAGAGCAGCTGTAATGGAGACAACGTTCTGGAAAGAATACGTCACATGATGATGATGAGAAACTAGTTGATATTTGTTTTAATATGAGAAACCAAGAGATTTTATATAATGTTATAAGTAAATCTTCCTTAATAAAATGGGTTGCTGACCACTAAGACAGCAAATACATATTTATATTAAGCAAATACCTGTAAGTAATAAGACCCCAATTCTCCATGGCTCCAGCAGCAAAGTCAGGTATAGCAATCATATCTGAAATAGATCTTTTAGGATACTGATGGCAGTAATGATGATGATGATAGTGAGTATGTAATGAAGGAGATTCAATTATAATTGTTATTAATAATCATATGTGTCTGTGTATATACACACAAAACAAACATACTACATATACAGTCATGCGCCGCATAACGTCCGTTCGGACAACGTCCGACCGCATATACGTCCGTGATTCCATAAGGTTATAATAGAGTTCAGACATCCCGATCGGAGAACAGGACGAAGCGGACGTAACCGGACGTAACGAAAGCAACAGCTTCCCGCACGCAACACGTTTATCTCATGCCTCTTGTATACACTACAAAGCGATTGCAATGCCAGGCGTATAAAGGTACAGTACATATATAACCTATAATACAGTACATATGTCTTGATGGTCATAATAAACGCCTGTGTTACTGGCCTATGTATGTACTGTACTGTTCTTACTATCGTTATTTTAATGTGAACTTTCGAAAATACATTACCGTGAAGTGCATCATTGCTCCCAAACGCAGCACAACCAGTTCTAGTGATAACAGCAGCAAGAGACAAAGGAAAAGTATCGATTTGGAAGTGAAATAAAAGGTAATTAAACATCACGAAGGTGGGAAACCAGTGAGTGCTATAGCTCGTGCTTTGGGCATGTCGCACTCGACACACACGACGATCCTTAAGAACAAAGAAAAAATTCTCAAAGCTGTTAAAGGATCGGCTCCACTGAAAGCTACAAAGCTTACGAAAATGCTAGAGGGACCTATATCAGATATGGAAAAATTGCTAATGACCTGGATTGAGGACCAAACACAGAAGCGAATTCCTCTCAGCACGTTGACGATCACTGCTAAGGCACGAAGCTTGTTCGAAATGCTTAAAGAAAAAGCAGGACCAGACTACAATATTGAGTTTAGTGCTAATACTGGGTGGTTCAAGCGCTTCAAACAAAGTTTTTCGCTGCATAATGTGAAAGTGAGTGGTGAGTCTGCGAGTGCTGATGCTAAGGCAGCAGAAGATTTTGTCGAAACCCTAGATAAACTAATTGCAGAGGGAGGTTATTTGCCCCAGCAAATTTTTAAAATGGACGAAACCTCCTTATTCTGGAAACGAATGCCTGACAGGACCTTCATCCATAAGGAGGCCACGTCAATGCCAGGGTTTAAGGCTTTTAAAGACAGTACATTAGATGAAATACAGTACTGTATGTGTACAGTATCTTGACTATTTAGTCAATACAGGTACACTACAGTATCCCATATAACTTTGCTAAGTATAAAGTATGGTGTTCGCACAACGTCCAAATCGCATAATGTCCTATTTCATAGAACGCATCGTGGAAGTTAAGCGGCGCATGACTGTATATATATATATATATATATATATATATATATATATATATATATATATATATATATATATATATATATATATATATATATTCTTCTTCTTCTTCCGTCCTTAGCCAACGACCGGCAAAGCAGTCAGTGGCCATTACGCCTAGTGGCGTCTTAAGGGCAACAGCGAATAGATTTTCTTTGCCGTTGTTCCCATCACGCCTAATGGCGTCTTTAGGGCAACGACAAATCAATCCGTTTGTTGTTGTTTCCGTAATCAAAGTGACTGGCAAACGGGTGATCAGCCCGTTGGGATATATATATATATATATATATATAGAGAGAGAGAGAGAGAATGAGAGAGAGAGAGAGAGAGAGCGAGAGAGAGAGATATATATAATTATAATAATAATAGCCCCTTCAGTCATAACTGACAACGGCAATACACCCTTGAGGTGACAGTCCTCAGCTGCTTATTTTCCTGGTGTTACTTTCTAAGTAACTTTGTTTCTAAGTGCATAAGGCGTATGTAACGGTCTTGTGCAGGGGTGGTAACTCGTGGTCGGCCACTTCTATGGCGATCAGCAGTGGATCCAGTTTGGTGGAAACGAGCTTGAATGCGTGATATAGTGTTCCTGTGAATATTGAAATGTTGTGATACAGCTAATATAGTCGCTCCAGCAGCTAACATCCCTATAGCTATTGCTCGCTGTTGTTGGTTCAATCTTGGCATTGTCAAAAAAGATGTTTCTGTTGGACTCTTGGTACTCTCTATTTCAACGATTACGTTTTCTATATATATATATATATATATATATATATATATATATATATATATAGAGAGAGAGAGAGAGAGAGAGAGAGAGAGAGCGAGAGAGAGAGATATATATAATTATAATAATAATAGCCCCTTCAGTCATAACTGACAACGGCAATGCACCTTTGAGGTGACAGTCCTCTGCTGCTTATTTTCCTGGTGTTACTTTCTAAGTTTTCTCCACTCTTCTGCTTGCCGTGAGAGCTTCTTTTTGCCTAATCTGAGGTAGCGACGTAGAGAGCATCGCCACTTGGTGTGATCGGCAGCTTCACCCTCCCAGGTTGCTGGCTTTATGTCCAGTGCCCTCATGTCTCTCTTGCACACATCCTTGAACCTCAGCTGCGGTTGCCCAACTGTTATTTTACCATCTGCCAGTTGTCTGCAGAAGATATCTATTGGGATGCAACCATCTTCCTTACTTCAGACACTGTCTAAGCAGTGTAGGCTTGTTTTGAATGCCAGCGCGTGACAACACCTCAACATTTGTCACTTTGTCCTTCCACGAAATACCAAGGATGTGGTGAAGACACTGAAGATGGATGGTTGAGCCTTCTTTCTTGCTTAGTATAGGTTGTCCATGTCTCGCTGCCATATAGAAGTGTAATGGTGATGCAGGCGTTATATACCGCAGCTTTGGTTTTCGTTGTGAGTTTGGACTTTCCCCAAAATACGCGTTGTGAGGCTGGCAAAGGTGGCTCCAGCTTTGCCAATGCAGCTGTTAATTTCTGTGTCCAGAGAGAGTTTGTCATTGATGGTAGATCCCAGGTGTGTGAAGTAGTGAACGGCTGCCAATTTATAGTTATCGATAATGATAACTGGTGCAACACACACATCCTGACCTAGGACATTTGTTTTGTTTAGACTTACTGTGACGCCAAAGTTCTTGCGTGCTTGCGACTCATCAAGCTCTGAAGCTCAGAGAATTATTCACTGGATTATTAACTTTGAGAAGATACGAGTGTAGAGGATAAGTGATTTGCAACCTCAAGCTAAAGAATTTTATTGGTCGCATTCACTGAAATTCACATTCACTAAAATTCACATTGAAATGAAAAACTCAGGATACAGTTTTTCAATATGTCTCCTCGTTGGCACCATTTGTAACACATATAATATCCAGTCGATAATCCAGTTTCCTCCCAAGAGGAAACGCTGTAGTTTCCTGACGGAAAAAAATGATAGCGAGTAGTTCCCGCTCCATGATAGGATACTTTTGTTCTGTGGTGGTAAGCTTTCTATTCACATACATGATTGGAAGCAAGTGGCCTTCAAGATGTCGCATCAATTTTCCTTCTTTGTCGACATCGCTGGCGTCTACCCTTAGAGTAAACGGTAATCGAATATCGTGGAAACGGAGTCACCCAGGTCATCAGCACTTCTGTAGTAGATCGCTTCTTGATCAAAAACGTGTGGACTCTAAGACAAGAAGGAAATAAAGCGAAATGTAACTTCAAGTCTGATGAATTAGCATAACAGCATCTCATACATATAAAGCCACATAACCTGTATGTAATACGACAATACCATCCATCGAGTTCCAGCCTATCGACGAACACAGAACTGAAGTACAAATTTAAAAAAAAATTAGACAAGAGTTGTCTATAGAGAAACACCCCGTATAAAGAACAGCGAAGCTATAGTATAGTTCGAAAAATTAAATTCTCGAGACAGAAGAATCCTCTAGATTAAGTAACGTACTTAACACCTCGAGACCAAGAAAAGAGATATTTATGACTCTTATTTTGGTTTTAGAAAGTTACAAGGTAAGTAGTAAGATACCAAAGACGTAAGGTATTCAAAAATGAATAACATCGGATAACATGTGTGATAAATTTAACCGTGATACAACGTTAAAATATCTCCAAAGATAAAATGTAGGGATAAAAATAATGCGTAAGCTACTAGAAGACATGATCGCCCATGCCGCGGGTCACCACCCGCCATGGAAACTAACTTGTTAGACGTAAAGGCAAAACGTTTACCCTTGTAGACGGGATGAGAACGGAGATCAAAAAGAAAAATATGACTGAACACGTGCTTGAAACTAGCAAGGCTAAAAAGACGCAATTGGTGGGGAAAGGAAACAAAAAAAAATTCACGTCCCCAAGTTGACACAAGGTAAAGAAATGGACAAAAGGGACCTTAGCTATTATACGCAACAGTCATTTCTTGGACGCTTTTACGATACTTAGTCCTTTTATTTGAATTCAGCGGCAAACGCATTACAGAAGATGCTCGAACAGATTTAAAAAAAACAACTAACCTTGAAAAGTAACTTTTTCTTAATAATAATGTTAGGAATATAAAACCTAGCTGGCCTGATGGCCCATCTTGAGCAGAGAAATAATATGCTTTCATTTATACAGACGGATAGATAATAATGAAGATATTGACAAAAGACTGTGTTGTTCATATCAGCGAGCGACTGCATTGAAACAAAAAAATGTCACTAATTTTCAAAAAAATTGCGGCCTTGAGACTCAAGTGCTAAAATCTAGATGAATGAAAGAGAGGGGGAATTAGTGGAAAGTTGTGGCTAAAAATAACTCTAGAGGCAGATTCGTGTAGGAAATGCAGGTATAAACAAGTGTGTTTTTGAAAAAAAACGCAAGTAGAGACAGACGGACCAACAGACAATAATACATACTTGACTGAGGTATGACTGAATTGACTTTTGGTAGGAGGTTTGAAATTTGAAAAGGGGGAAAGGCGGTGATTGGCCACAGATAAACATATTATCGGCGCTCAGACGCGCATTTTTGCCATTCATCATAAATTGTCCAGTAGTAGACACAGTAATTCTTCAGTGGTGTAATTCCCAGAAGCTAATTGCAATATTTAGAGGGACGCCATACTAGAGCCAGCAGCTCAGCTGAGTTTTGCTAGCATATAACTGTGTTCTCTATTCATAATTCTTGTAAGACTGAAAGTATTTCTTTGTGTATTTTAATATTGTTTAATGTTTCGAGTGATTTGATACTGCCATATCAAAATCTATCCCTTACAACAAGTAAGGATTCGCTCTAGATCCCCAGCCCCAGTTCAGGGTCTAGAGACAAACAAAATACATAAACGCCAGCAAGGATTATGAAGGGCGGATCAAGTGTTGAGATCAGTGGAACATATCACCTATCCTATTCAATGGCAGGAAGCTAATGAAAAATTTCAGAATACGTAGTCTTGGGGAACTTATACTATGTGAAACCAACTTGGTAAGATGTGCTGTATGGTCAGAGAGATCTGACCCCGTCTATGTGGTGTTGTTGTTGTGTAGTGTTGAGTGTAGAAGTGGCTCAGGAGGTAGAGTTCTGACACATGACCCAATACTTTTATTTCAGAACTGTGAGTTTTTTATTTGGCACCAAAGTGGTGTCAAATGCTATGTTGTAAAATACAAGTGAGGACCCGTGCAGTATAGTATTTTGGCAGAGCAGCCTTATATTGCCCCCAAGCACGGAGAGGTGGGGCCACCAGATTCCAGCACCAGAACTACTCAGTCAAAGATACGTGAGCGTCTGGCCTGCTGGACATTCACCAACTTATTTTCTAACTAACACCCCAACTATATTTCCATCAACTAGAACATACCATGTTGGGAAATAAAACTTGTATTCCTCCCATCAGTAAATGGACAATGTTTGGTAGTCATAGACTGGGAGTGATGAAGCCACCCCAACAGCACATCCATTAATCGTTCTCCCAGATAAATTACAAATATAAACAGTAGTAATATTAACTAGTCTTGTAAAATACATATGTACACACCTTTCATTTATTATGACATATATTCATGCATTTCATTCATAATTTCAAAACCTTTCATATGTTCTGACCAAAATAAAACCTTGGTTCAGAACAAATAAACTTAAAGAAAATTTAAATATCAAAATTTTAAACAGCTTGAGTTAGTTCAGTGTGTTATAAAGTTTATTAATATTATTAGACTTATTAAATATCTGTGTGTGTGTGTTTGTATATACTACTACAACACCTTACATTTCAGTACCCTAGATTTTTAACGTAGCCACATTCATTAGTAAAAAAAGATATGTGTGAGGTCGTAAGTGGTAGCAAGAAGGGCCTTCTGTAAATTCACAGCTACATTTATCTCAGGAGCCTTCACAGCTGACCTCATGCATCACACTAGGTAATATCACAACCATACAGTACCATCAAATCCACTACAACATGTTCCTCTTACATAGATGAAAAACACTATCATCAACGTATGTAATATAGTGACAAGGAACAGAGAGAATCTGCCGCTAGCTGCGACTAAAGGTAGTAGTAGATATTCCTTACCACAGAGAAAAAACAAAGATATAGTCTCAGTATAGTATATTGATGAGTGTAATCTACCTACACCATCATTTATCAAAGAATATGCATGTATCCGGAAAGGAATATGTATACTTATTACGCAAAAAGTGAACAAGGATCTGTAACACCTGAAAATGAAAGAGACAATTTCATTAAAAACGCCACACATCTCAAAGTAGTGGCTAGTACAATCCGCATGTGATCATGGGATGTGAGTATCTGAAAGAACATAATGGCAAATTATTACTATCCATGATATTACTTTCTAGAAGGAAGAAAATACATATTAGCAATACAATTGCTAGACGAACACGAAACCGCCAAATCAATATTTGGACTGAATACTACACCAACAAATCATATTCAACACAAGACTTCTTCAGACATCAACAACATCTAGTACAACATCATTAATAATAGATGTGTAAGGTCTCACATTAAATCATTGTTATCACCAAACGTGGATAACATAACCTCCGTACTGTGGGTATTATAAATTATAAACTGGACATGGTGGATTTTATACCAACACCCAGTGAATTACTCAAGACAAAATAAGCCATCTGATGATTTATCAACAGACTGACAATCATCAATTGAGTCTACAATGATGTAAGGAAGCGATATTCCTTTAAAAATTCTCATTCTTAATCACCATGCAATTGAGCATGTACCATTTTAAGAGACAGTGCTCTGGTAGTACTTATCTAGGCATGTCGTTTCAACTCCTACTTCACAATATCATAATTAGTACATCTATACTGTACATGGACAATTCATAAAATAATCCCAAAGCCTGGTATGGAGCAAACCCATACCATAGACATGCTTGTAACCCACTGAGTATCTAAAACACTACTGCAGTGGAATAATAGTAATACTCGTATATACATAAACTAGTAATAATAATAATAATAATAAATTCTTTAAGCACCAAACACGGCGCATAAGGCAGAAACCAGTGCTCTCCAGGTTGTTCGTTGTGACGCCACTCCTCTTAGCTCTTGCACATTATTTAGGCCCAACGTTCTTCCTTCTCTTATTATTGTTCTTCTGAGTGTTTCTTTTGGTCTTCCTTTTTTCCTCTTACCCTCAGGAACCCAAGTGAGCGCCTGTAGTGGTATTCTGTTGTTTTGCATTCGTAGGACATGACCGATATATGACCATCGTCTTTTTCTTATATAGTCGGAGACATATTTCTGCCTAGAGTCTTCTCTTATTTGTCGATTAGTCTTGAATTCTTTCCAACTGATGTTCATGAGTTTTCTAAGACATTTGTTCTCGAATGTATTCAGCTTGTTCTCCAATGATTTTGTTATTTTCCAGTATCCAATTTTGAAAATCTCCTTAGCCCCCAAGATATTAGAATGAGTCATGTTTACTGTCGAGCCTGGTTCTGTTTCGGTAACAATCGATTGTTTTACGATAGTGACTTGTTAACTCTCTGATCAACCCTCCTATCCAACCGACCGATTCGAGGGTTTCGAGGTCAGTTATAGGAAAATATCTACACCACTAGATACTCTGATGTATCTGTTATTCTATAATTTAACATAACATGGTACAATCCATCGAAATATACACATTCCTGGTGTTTTTCTTTCGGCGTCTAAGGTGAGAACAGAATTTCACCTCCATCTTGGAAGAGTAGATCATAAACTAGTAGTTCACACAAAAGTACCTCCAGTTGAAAAAGTATACTCGTGGAACAAAGTAAGTGTGCAACACTTTATAGGGCACTGTGCGTAATTTCATGGACGAAATGAAATAAAAGTTGGCACACAATGTGGTTGAATATTGAATAAAAGACCAAGTGATCACTTTGATTTTAGTGAAAGTGTCATGAAAGAAAGATAAAAACTAAAGTCAGTGTGGAATCCCCACGAAAAAATGAAATCTTGATTTCAGTACCGTGTATGTCCACCTTGAGCTGTTATCACTACTTGACAGCGCCTTCTCATCGAGCCAATGACACGTTGAATCTGTTGTTGGGGGATGTTATTCCATTCTTCTTGCAACGCTTGTGCTAACTGGTGGTGGTTTTCAGGAGGATTTTGTCTTCTTCGCAGCCTACGCTCCAGTTCGTCCCGCAGGTGCTCGGTGGGAGAAAGGTCCGAAAAAACAGGTCTTAAACCTGGAATGTTCCTGGCAGTCCATGTTGCCTGAATAAACCTGTTACGCAAGTGCATAAGGCGTATGTAACGGTCTTGTGCAGGGGTGGTAACTCGTGGTCGGCCACTTCTATGGCGATCAGCAGTGGATCTAGTTTGGTGGAAACGAGCTTGAATGCGTGATAGTGTTCCTGTGAACATTGAAATGTTGTGATACAGCTAATATAGTCGCTCCAGCAGCTAACATCCCTATAGCTATTGTTCGCTGTTGTTGGTTCAATCTTGGCATTGTCAAAAAAGATGTTTCTGTTGGACTCTTGGTACTCTCTATTTCAACGATTGCGTTTTCACATGCTTGTGATTAGAGCTACACACTTACCTTCCTTTTATCTGTGATAAATTCTCCCCTGCGGCACTTTGCACGTGATTTATCTTGCACCGTGATTATCTCCCCATGAATAGTGCGATCCAATAGTAATTGCACGGGTAAGTGAACAACACTCACACAGAAATGTGTGCCAATTTGCATTTGAGTTCACCCAAGAACACACGCACAGTGCCCTGTTGAGTGCTGCACACTTACTTTTTTCTATGAGTATACATTATAGTCAGAGAAATTAGTGTTGTTTTACATGTTCATACCAAGTTAATAATCATTTTGAAATGGATGAATACAACCATGATACACAACAGCATTACAATCTGTTTGAAGATGCATGATGCATCAACTGTACCTCAAGACAATGGTCTTGAAAATAGGTATCGTTGTCACAATTGACAACCCTGCGTGCATCACTATGTGAATAAAAATAAACAAGAGCTTCCCTAACATTATAATTGTTAATAGGTAAAAGCCTTACATATTTCACATTTGCAGTGAATTGAAAAAATTCACCTAGTGCCTGCCAAGTCGAATTTGGTGGCAGATTTTGCACTAGAATGGTGCGTGAGTATGCACATTTATTCACTTGATAACTGAGGACATTATTCCTTTTCCTGGATGCACGATGCTTATTGTAGGGTACATCATGCTAGGGTGAACTGAGCATGAGACCTCTTCCTATTGGCATATCGAAAACATTTTTCCCAGATGCATTGGTATTAGTTGGCATAGGGCAGTTATTTTCATAATCCATATCGTTAGACGGAAGTGCCACCCTATGACTCTCATCAGTAACTCTAGTGTCATCTTTTACAACATTATCTATACTCTAAAGAGTAGGTAAACTGTTAGCATGCAGTTTACACAGAGGATGATGGATAGTCTCACCATCGGCCTTAATTGTCCTCTGATGATAAAATTGGGTATAGTAGTCCTCATCAAAATACAATGAACCAATCTGAACATCATCAGTCATGTTAGGAACCCCCTGAACACACTGGTCTGTCCTTTTACGACTTAGGTTCAGCCCTTGTGTAATATTTTTAGCATTGATGCCAGACTTCTCAGGCCCAGATGTAACCTCATTCTGTTGTTTAAGGGATACAGTTTTACCTGTGGGCAAAGAACGAATTGATAAATCATTTTTCATACTGTTTATACTGCTGTTGGCATGTCGCCAAGACTTACTCTCAGACGAAGCAGTATTAATGTGGGCAGAATCACTATTATCAAAGTGATGTCGAGGGAAGTTGTACCTGCCTCGACACGATCTCATCACTCTATCTTGATGTGATGACCTGATCTTATCACCTTTAGTGGGCCTGACATTTTGTACACTAGTGTTCCCATAACTAGTGTTTGGCAATAAATTGTTGTTTAGCACAACATCAGGTAAATCATCCACTCTCCTTCTAGATTTAGCAATTTCTAAATCTTTGAGTGCAATTTTATCACTCTGCCTCTTATTAACATTATCAAGCTTTAAAATTTTACTCTTCTCTTCAGTGAGCAATTTCATAGAGGTAGCAACCTCATCCTGAGTCAAACTTTTTTGTTGACCCTGAAGACATTTTAATTTTTGAATCTCAATATCACGTTCTAACACTTTACTTTCAAACTTTGCTTCCAACATGGCTCTCATTTTCTTTGCCATTTTCTTCAATTTCCTTATATTTGCCTTCTCCATTTGAGGCTGAAGTATAGCAACTTGAATCATAAGACCACGAATTCGAGCAATTTGTGCTTGAATTTTGGCTTCCAAAGCCTATTTTGCTTTATAAAAAAAAAAAGTTAGTTGCTTATCCTTTACAGAACGTGGCAATAAACCCCAGCTTTTATTGGCTGTTTGTGATTTTTCTAGGCAGTTTTTACGTTCAGTAGTTTGCCATTGCTTTCTGAACGGTACGGCGCTTATACCATTGTTAAAAATCCACACAAAGCGATCTGCTACCAAACCGCCTGCAGCAGGTTTCGAACCTGGTATATCTGGATTATGAAACTGTGTTCATATCCATTCGGCCACAGACGCTTTATAAAACGCATCTTTAATGGCAGTAATTTTATCAGCA
The DNA here is from genome assembly GCA_024509875.1 of Oreohelix idahoensis. Taxonomy (NCBI): domain Eukaryota; kingdom Metazoa; phylum Mollusca; class Gastropoda; order Stylommatophora; family Oreohelicidae; genus Oreohelix; species Oreohelix idahoensis. Next base: position 69,882 of record JAMPIV010008910.1, on the reverse strand, counting down.
CAGTCATCACTGATTTTATAAATTTTAATCTGACATGCTGCAATGTTATCTTGCAGTAACAGAACCTCAGAGTTCAAAACTTTATTCTCTCTCAAGACAGTATCTAAGGACTCCTTACACTTTGAAGAATCAACTTGTAATGATCTAAAATTAGATCTATCCACATCTGATTGGGATTTTAATACTCTCACCTCCTCATTTAGCTCATCACTCAATCTCTCCCTATCATCAATGAGTCCCAACAACTTATTTTCCTTCCAATATAAATCTCCTTCCAATGAGAACTCATCACCTCCTTCAATCTCTACCTCCTTCAAATTTTCCATAATAAATTCTTGAAGGGCTGGTCCTTGTAACCCAGACTCCTTTCCTTGCCTAAGAAAATACTCAATGGCAGACATAATTCTCAATTATTGTGACAACAAATGGTCCACTAATACTTTAAATATAGTATGAATACAATGTGAGTCATGTATTCAACACTTATCTCAACACTTCAAAATCACCCAAGTGTATTTCACAATCACCTAACTTCACTTCAAAATCACCCAACTTTATGTAACAGTGGATAATACTATGGATGTTATAGCTTATGGAGCATGAAAAGAAACGCACAAACAAGAAGACAGAATACAGGAATTAGAGCTAACAGATGTAAATTCAAATAGAAAACTTAGGCAGAAATATATGACCAATAGAACAAACAATTAAAATGTAGCTCTATTCACACTTATGACAATACCGTACGATTTTTACAACATTTATGACATGAATTAAATAAAGGATATTCAGGTAAGGTGTACAATTTCACGAACAATAGTGGAGAAAACTGAAGAAAAAATTATATAGAACTTGACTACAACCACAAATTGAAACTTAACATTACTTCACAGCTAACGCTCAAAGGTCATGATTATTTCAATAGCAGCAGATTCACACAGCATTGTAAAGTCGGCGCCACTATTTGAAACAATCACATTCCAAACCCTAAGGAAACGCTTATGAATCTATCGACCAGTCGAAACGGTAGGCCTTTTGATAGAAACATAAGTCCCGCCTACCACCCACAATTAACATAGAAACAAAAAATTACGAAGATATCCATTATAAAAAAAAGGAACTCTGGCAAATAGCATTCTCGGTATCACACACCGTATGTAACTAGAAATGTACTTATCTGTTCTGCCAGACAAACAGATCCTCCTGATAGTTTCGCCTCTTCCTTCAAAAGCGATGAAAAATCACCATCGGTAAACCAGGTTAGGTTTAGCGTTCACGCACATCTGACTTGTAAAGGACACAGCCTTGGTCCAACGTCTTCATATCAAATCACCCTCATCGGGCAGAAACTGGAACTAGTAGCATGATAATCACTGGACAAAAGACCGCTCACTAGGTCTAACACGTCGCTACAGCTGACTCGATTCAGAATACACTTGATTCATCGACGCCAGAAAAATTCGCCATCTTTGGCAGAAAAACAGATGATGACATACATCAAGGATGCAGATATAATAATCTTGAATACTTGCTCTTTGGAGACTTGCAGACATGAAGGACTGTAACGTGGAAAACTGTTTTCCGGCCTTTTCATATTCTAGCAGACGACAGACACGCCATTTTAAAAAACAGGGTTGAAGCACGATTTCTTATTTTTAAAAAAGTTGACGTAATGTCTTTGAACAGAAATGTGGTGATCATCGGCTTGTAGCTTCCAAAATGTAGTCAAACACCGGCTTGTAGCCCCCAGAAATGTGAGGGAATAATACTTTATCTGATAGATGGTACAGATACTTCTTCCCTCTCCGAGTTCATCTAGAGTATTTCAAGTAGTCTAGGGTAGAGTTTAATTTGAGCCCAACATTTGCAAAGTCCACAAAACGTAAGGCTAGTCTTCAACAGTAGAAAACTTCATAATGCCTGATTGACGTTTAGTACAATATGTATTTTAATCAACGAAATGTAGCTCTTCAATGAAGGCATCCATAAAATAGACAAAGGCAATCTCTAGCCCGTCCATAACATCAGTCCATCGTCATGTAGACTACGGGAACAATTTCAGAGTCATCTTGCTGAAGTATTTAATATAATATTTATCACTCCTTCCTCTCCTTTCAGCACTGACAAGTCCGTATAAATATAATCACGCTTAGGCTCCAACTGTTGGACGACCTAGCTGATATGAAGAACATAAAACTCTATATCAAGAGTACAATTTCTGGAGCACGTTCAGACACGTCTTTCTCACACAGAGAATACACAGCCAAAGAGACCGAACTCCAACTCAAATCCTCCAGCTGAAACCGGCAACGAATCGTCTGCTTAAAATCAGCAGACTATGTGACGTACTTACGGGGTAGTCTGGGCAACGCTAGTCAACAATGAAATGAGAACATAAACCAAGTTGAGTGCGACATAGAACCTGTTATGAATTTAGTCATAACATTTATACACATTATGACATCTTATTTCTTAAACTAAAAGAAAAGAAAGAAAAGTATTTCTTTACCTTCCTTAGGTAATGGGTATTTAACTTGAAAGTAATCTTCAAAATAGTCCATTACATCCACGCCTACCTTCAGGGAATAGTATGTTTGGTCTACATATTGTGGTGAGGCCCAAGCTTTGAACTGTTAGGAGCACAAAACACGCAACTAATTGTGCATAAAAAAAGGAACACAAAAATAATATTGCTGATACTAAGGCTGGCTGCGGCAAACCAGTATCAGTTATTGTCGTAATTTTTATATTTGAGATAGGTCTTAGAAATAGTGGTCCCGTCTGAGTGGAGGATGATAGTGAAGGCTCTGTGATAGTAAGGGTTTAGAAATAGATAGTTGATTCACAAAGGTGCTGAAAAGAGGAAGGACAGTCTCTGAATCGTGTAATTCATCCGATTCGCCTATCTTACGACAATTTTATTTATCTGTAGACTCCTTACTCTCCTGGCTAAACAATATTTGCCAGTTTCTCAACACTCATGTACACACACCAATTTGGTGATACAAACGCACAGACGTGAATACAAACTACATATAACAGATATGGGTTTATGGGTCGGCCAACACAGTAATTAAAGGTTTATGGTGTTTATTATCATTTAAACCAAAAATCACAACATTGAGCATGTTACATTTTTTAAAAAGACATAGTTACAGAAATAAAACAGGAAAAGGGGGGGGGGGGGTTAAGAATAGTAGTATCCCAATATGCCCTTCCCTCTTGTATAGGCAAAAACCCAGTCCAAAGACAAGTGGTTATCAGAAAGATACAATTAACCCGAAGATAGATTATTTTATTCTGATAGGGGTATACAATACTCAGTATGGGGTGTAGGAACAGATTCCTAGTATTCTCAAAATTATCCCTTGACTAAGCAGATTAAGGGATGGGAAATAAGAAAAATGTAAACAATCCCACTTAGAGAAAAAATACAAGGAATTTGTGTATTTATATTTACCAAGTAAAAGAAAGTTACAAAAAAATTATATAATATCCTATTTATTCAAATGCACGCTCGCGATGGCCATCACACACGTTCTCACTTACCGATCGTTGAATCTGGCAATCCATAGAATAACATAAACAGCTATTTAAGTACTCAACTAATATGAGTCTCTTTCTTCTTTTTCCAGCCCCGGACTAGCGGGTTTGCGTTCAGCTAATTTTCCGTAGTCGCTGAAATTTGAAGCTTTTAGTGTTTTTTTTTAATCTAAAGTTTCTATGGGATGGCACTGTCACAGGTATCTATGAGAAGGTAGTGGTCTCCTGGATCTCACCGTTGGTGGTTGAGACTTCTTTAGCGTGATGAACACAGAGTGATGGCAAAGGCTGATCAGTGAGTTTTGTTTTTCTTCAGGGGTTTTAATCCAGTGGAAATAACGTGACTGTCAGTGTACATAAATGATATATTCTTTTCCACATCAGAAAAGTAAAAAATTATATGTATCGCTTCTGGAAATTGTTCTTCTCCAGTTATCTTTACAGAATTTATTGATTTATGAATTTAAATGTTCTTGGTTGAATTACTCTCATGAAATTTGAGAGCGGGACCACATAGGGGCCACAACACGAAGATGTTATAAGAACCGAGTCTGGAGGACTCTATGGAATTGCAGGGACGCAAAGGTATTTTGTTCAGCCTATGTGAAAAATTAGAAAACATGTAATCAAAATTCCAATACGAATCATATTCTGACGCGCGAAAATTGACAGTTAAGGCTATTTTAACCACTCGCGTATTCAATTATATATATTTAAAAACTCCCCGCGAGTCTCTAGTAGTTAGAAAAACACTCATATAAACAGAACTAAACTGTATTAATCGATTATCAATCACCTTGCGGCTTATAAATTATTTTAAGCATCTTTCACCGTGGAACAGACGGGTAATTAAATTTACGTTATTTCTAGAGAAATTTTCTTAGATGTTTATTTAATACGTTTTAAATACACACAGATCCCAGTGAAATAAATGAAACATCATACGATTAAAATCACTAGATGCTAATAAATATATTTTTACCGCAAACCACAGAAACTTAGAATTTAATTCTCCGCGAATTTCCTGCAGAAATCTGATAAATTTAGACTCCGAAAACTGCGCGCTAGACCATTCTAGAAATCGAGATTTGCAGACTGACACAGAATTAAATGGTCCGGACATTATATTCAAAATTGCTATTCTTTCATCTCTCGTTCGGAGTTTTAGCACCTTTGTTCGATTTAGGGAAGTTTCCCTGGTCGATTTGCTAATCCGCGTCCATCATTACGTCTTTTTTCCCGCCTGGCTGGCGCTGCTTTCTTTAATGTCCGTTGTTCGATGGTCCTTTCGTCCCTGTGCTCGCGATCAAAGAAATTGCGTTCGGTGGGTAATCCACGCCCCTTTCTACGCAATAACCAGACCATTAACTCTCTAAAACTACACAAACTCTAGGCGCCGTCCTTCCGGTCTTTTGGTTGACGTACCTGACAGCAGGTAACCCCTTTCTCAAGGAAAGACGGATATGCATCTATATATCTGCGTTCAAAGTGCATTGAAAACAAAGGCAGGAGGCGTGGCTAGACTAAGAATCGGACACTGGCAACAGAGACGCTTTAGCTTCCACGTGTTTGCCTTTACATACTAATTAGCCAGCGTGGGAAATCCAACGTGTTTGTTGCTTGTCCAAATAATGAGGGCTCGCGACGGTATGAAAGAGAAAGCGATAATTGTTAGCCATGTCCATCCATCCGTCACAGTTATACAGTAATTATGGTGACGAGGATAGGTCAGACTATCTTCTCCTGCAAAACTTTACGGAGCTCTTTTCAGATGTGCAGGTATATATTAATGTTGTTCAGGGGGACAGAAACAATGATTAAGTCAGGATAGTGACAAAAGCAATGAAAAAGGTGATGACGTGGGATATAATATAAGTATCAATGAAGAAGATGATGATGTTTGAAATGTTACAAGTATCTGTCACAATGTAAAAATGATGATCACGTATGGTTGTCCGAGCGTTTCACTGCACTTTAGCAATTACTTAAGATTATCTATAGACCAGGTGTTGTCAAATAAAATATAAGGATTACCGTGTGTTACCACGCATGTTACTAGACCAATAAGGAGGGTTTTGCATATGGCTAGCAACCTCGTCATAGCGGTTACAAAAAATGGACATTCATTAATTCATTTTAGCAACAACCACTTGCGTCAGAAAAGAAAGGTTTGTAGGTGTCTTCACGTGACGAACACTGTCACAATAATTAACAACAGCTGATATTATCTTTAGCATAACCATTAAAATAATGTCAGCATAAAATGTATGATGCCATAACTGACAAAATTAATTAAAACAGTATGTACCTACCAGGACATTTTGTTTGGTAACATTTGATGTGTTATTAAAGTCGCAGACGACGAAGGCAAGAAGGTAAGTAGACATTTTAGGTGTTGTTGCGTATACATCTTTCACATATTTTACTCCATATTCTTGGCTGAGAATAGAAAAAGTTTATAACATGTATTGTTGCTCTTAAACTTCAGGATCATTACTAATAAATTATATGATTTTCTATATGTTAGTAACAACCTGATTCTTTGCAGAACTAATCAGTTACTAAGTTGCTGCACATACGCAGCTCCGTGGTATGAGTTATTATAAGTACAATTGAAAAACAAGCAAAGAAAAAAAAACACAACTTTAATACTTCTGTGAGACAAAAATATATGAATCTAGATGCATTCTTGTCACGTTGTACGTTTTTGCCGAGCAATGTACGGTTTATATACTTTTACACGTGTCATCGTCATCATCAGTTGCCATCTCCACAACGAAGGTTGGCTGTAATGGATCTCCAACGTCTTCTGTCTCTTGTCTCGGTGGTGCACTCTGATAGACTCTTTCCTGTCCATCTCTTGATGTTATCTTCCCACTTATAGCACTGTCTTCCCCTTGCACGTTAGCCTTCAACTCTTCCTTCTGTTATGGTCTTCTGCAAGGTGTTATTAACCCATGTTTTTCCATTTACTTATAACCACGTTTTAAAATCCCGGGATTTTTCGGCGTCTGTTTTTAAAATGAGATATCTTCCAGCAACCAATCAAATCCTTTTATACCCAACAATTTAGCAGTAAGTTTGAATTCGGCCTCATACATTTTGGGCTCTCATGCGCCATTTTAAAAAAAAAAAAGCTTAGCATTTGATATTGTACTTATAACTTGGTTAAATATTGTTTTATTTTTAAATTTTATAATGAGCAATATCCCACTCAACCTCTTATGGTTTATAATTGGGATATATACTGTTTTCAATTCTAAATAATATAAAAATTTGCCAATACGGGAAAGTGCTGTCAAATCACTGTAAATAGGGCAAATCAATTTGGCGTATATGTAAAAAAAAAACTAACAAAACACAACCAAACAAAAACATCAAACAAAAATAATATTCAAGGGGATGCGTATAAAGGCCTGGTATTTCCAGTTAGATATTTAATTGACTTTCACTTGCCATAAGTCACATGTAGTGTAAGAACAACCTCAGTTCTTCCCCATCCCAATTACTATATTAGTAGATGAAATGCCAGGAGTGGCCATCAAAGCAGGTTCATGTACAGAAAATAAATAAAACTTACTTGGCCAAACCCATAACAGATAAGAAATATCAGCAAGCCCGCAAGGAAGATTCTGCAGTCAAGCTGCCACAGGATGGAGATTTACAACAGTGTAGAAATTACCCAGAAAAGTACTCCATCTTCTCTGTGAATCGCTAACAAAGTTATTATTCCCAAACGTCTTACGTTGCTGTTCTTAGTGAACAGCTCAAGAAATACTCTACCGATTCTGATAATGTTTTTGAAATTAAGAATTTTGCTACAAAATTGTGGATCAACTTCAGATTTGAATTAAATCAGGATATGAAGTAAAGTCAGGTTACTTGAGTTACAGCAGCTTCAGTTTGAGACTGTATTTAAAAAAATATTAATGTTCGGACGATAATCCATTGGTTTGTATAAGTTAGTTTTAAAAGTCACATTATTTCATTTATCATGGAGAAGGATAACGGTGATGGAATTTTTAGTAGATTTTGTGGTAAATGATTGAAAACATAGTTAAGTTAGCTACATACGCTTCAAGCATAATACAATTTGGCCATGGTTTGATTCATTGTAGAGTCAAATTCTTCTTCTTCTTTGATCCTTAGTCTTGTATGTTAGTAACAATAACATGATACTTTAATTTATTTAATTAGATTTTATTGTATAACATTAATCTCACATTACATTTAGTTAATAGTTAATTAGTTTTAGATCTTAACATTGATTAACACAACACACATTTATTAGTTATATAATATAAGTTTAGTTACATACATAATTATTTAGTAGGTTAGCTGACAATTGACATTTATTTAGTTGACTTATCACATTTTAATGTACTTTATGACAGTTACTATATGTGACTACGACCTAAATGAAATCGACGTAATAATAAAGCCTTAGTGGCATCATAATCACCCGCTATTGTTGGATCAACATTCTGAGCTGCACTTGCGGGTGCACCATCTAAAAATTCACTAAGTTTTAGTGCCCATGCAGTTTTATCTAATTTATTAACCTTACATACCTTCTCAAAACGTAGTAGCCATGCTGCTAAATCATCAACATTTAATTTGAATGTTGGTAACTTGAAGTGATAATTGCTTTTAGTTTGGTAAGGTGAAGACATATCTTGGGAATTATCACCATGGCTAGCAGCAGCATTTTGTGCCTGTAATTTTGCTGTTTCAAACTTAATAAGTGCCAATTCTTTTTCTTGTTGCCTTATAATTTCATCTTGCTTCCTTTCATTTTCCTCTATTTCTCTTATTCTGTTTTCTTGTTCAATCTCTTCCCTTTCCTGTTTTGCTATCCTTCTTGCTTCTTTTGCCTCAAGTTCTTCTTCTTGAAGCTTCAATTCAGCTTTTCTTTCAAGTTCCTCCTGTTTAGCTATAGCTTTCTGTTCTTCTAATTCTCCCTTATATTTCGTAAGTTCTTTTTCTGCATATTCACGAAGTTCTCGTCCTTTCATATTAAACTCTTTCCCGAGTTTTACAAAATGGTCTAAAGTAAGCATCTTGTAATTAATAATCTATTTATTTAATCAACTATATGTATTAATCAATAATATACTGTAATCAATTACCTATGTGTAACCAGTGGCCAACGTAGTATTATAACTAGAATAATGTATCAAGTACTCTTCACTATGCCTATTATATTCAAGGTAAGTTATAGATTTATAAGCATTTATTAATATATTATAACATCATGCCTTAGTCATGATGTATAACCAATACTGAATTGGACCAATAGTGCAAAATGTTGCAATCATTCCATCCAGTCACTTTTTTTCTTCAAAATTAATTAAAATATTTATATCATATTATTACCTAATTAATTTACACTATTATTATTACATAATCAATTTATAATTTAATAAATACAAGACAAATAGTCAACTTAAATGTTACAAGACACTAGCACATCACAATTGACAAATGTACACATAAAATGATTATACGAACGAAATATAACAATCTGAAGCACTCCAGAAAAGGTCAAGGTGGACCAAATGTAGGTTGATACCCATATACACAAAAAATGGTGACGTCACAGGACTCATAACTGACAAATATTTTATAATTATAAAATAAATGATAGACAGATGAGAATGAACAGGATAGTTTACGAACAAGTTACAAAATGAATAAAAATGAAACTTAGTACTGCAAAAATACTACAAATATAACGTCACTTTACAACTAAAACATCTTAGGTCGAATAATTTCAGAAGCAAACACAGTATGCTGCTGGCAGATCTCAGCAGATGCTTCGCTAATAGAATTACTCAACTAATCCCTATTAGAACGGTTTTAGATCTACTGACCATCTGAAAAGAGGTATTAGTTGATCTAAAACTCCCAATCCAACCGAACCCGCTTACATGAATAACAAACAGACAAATAACGACAAATAACAATTCATTGCAGATAAACATGCCCAAATAAAATCAAATGGACTACTTTTAGCATTATGAACCGACAAAGGTTTTAAAGGTTACTTATCTTTTTGTGCCCCGAGATATTCTTCGGTTAATGCTAGTATGCATCAACGGCCAACTAGGTACGGTGAGCTGAACTTCATAGTTTGACGGGTTTCTTCTTGATATATTCCTTGCATCGAAGCTTGTTGCAGGACATTAGGTTTGACATTCATAAAAACTGCCAACGGCTGTCATTGATTTTGATCGAAAGGGCGATGACGTGTATTTGACCTCTAGTCATGCGCAGTATGTCATAAAGTCATGTGCGCGCATTGTGATTGTAAACAGTCTTGTTACGATGAAACTTGTCGCTAGGTCTAACTTGATGAAGAAAATTTTTTTCGTATCCCCGCGCTGGCTAACCACTTTTGTTATGGCTGGTTTTGCTCTGGCAGTTGGTTAACCTTTTTACCGTCTTTAAACAATCCTGTTATTAATAAAACAGTGTTCATTCTTTCTGGCCATGTCCTGAGTTTGTTCTTATATTATTATGACTTGGTTTCTGTTGAGCAATCGTACTGAAATAAAGGTTGCGAATGCGTAGTCAAGACTGTCCAAACTTCAATAATGGTAGATATTTGACAAGTCCATAGGTGGTTCGAGTCCACATAAATTACGTTTTATTTGACAGTATTCAAATCACGAGACATGACATGAATTAAGCATACATTAAGTTCAAGCATATACGTAAACAGCGTCTTCTGTCCTTAGTCCATTAATCGTTACAACGTCTGGATATCTACACGCGATTCCGTATGTCGGTAATCCGGTAATGGATATCCAAAGCTGATCGATCTTTACAATCTGGATACTAATAATTATAATAATATACTCCCTGCGACTATTCTGGTACTGAAGAATTAGTCATCCATAAAAATGAGACATTATATGTATCCATTTGAATTCGGCAGACCCTAGTGCCACATCACCTTGAAAACTTCTGCACCATTACTATTATACACGGGAGTGTTGAAATTTGCGTCTCGCTAGGACGGAATATAAATTACAAAGGGTACACTTATAGTGTCGTCACGTGTTAGCATAACAACGCAACACGTCATTATTAAAACTAAGCAATTCTATCAGTTCTCGTTCAACTCAATAATTATTAATAGCATTTTAAAACCTTCAATGTGTAAACTTAAACGAGCTCACTATAAAAATGGCTAACATTATAACACCTACCGTAACAGTGACAAACACACATTTTTGTTAACAAAAGTGAACATGTTAATGATATACGTACAAACTGGCACTTGTGCTGACTATGGGCATATTTGAAATTGATACACGGTCAACTGGTCTAACCAGGGTAATGTTAAATGTTGCCTTGATAGCTGGTTCATCAAAACATGGGAAAGCTCTCCTGGCATGAGTTGGCTGAAATTGTGTAGTGGCCAAATATCTGTAAGAAGTTATTACATTAAGGATGAAAGTAACAATGTTGGCCACTGTGCTAATGATCTAAGCCTGTCAAGTATTTTACCAAAACAATACATTTAAGAACATTATTTACTGCAGCTCTAGGAAGGTTAGGAAAGACTATGAGTACAGTTTTAAGTGCCACAAAACCATGATTTCAAATTCAGTGCTCTTTCTATTTTAGAGAAAGTTAAATAAATATTACAGCAATAAAGAAGAAAAACAGTCTCTTATTGCACGTAAACAATGTTTCACATATTTTTACAGCTCATTCTGCAAACTGAAAGACGTCTTAATGACTGGGACGTCCAGAAACTGGAATTCAGTGCGACTGGTGTGTGACCGGGGTGACAACTGGCTGTGATGACACTTGACCCTCATGTTAGTCCCCGAAACCTGGTAAGGTGCTTGCAATGTCGACCCTTTCAGCACCTAAAGACTCACACTAATTACACCACATACTATCTTTTGTAAATAACATTATGATGTAAATCTCACACACACACAATAAAATTACAATGAATACCCTACTATAAATATTCATTGAGTGGTTGTGAGTCGGCATGTTTTAGTAGTCTGTTATCTCTTCTGTCATTCAATGAGTGGTTGTGAGTCGACATGTTTTAGTGGTCTGTTATCTCTTCTGTCATTCAATGAGTGGTTGTGAGTCGACATGTTTTAGTGGTCTGTTATCTCTTCTGTCATTCAATGAGTGGTTGTGAGTCGACATGTTTTATTAGTCAGTTATCTCTTCTGTCATTCAATGAGTGGTTGTGAGTCGGCATGTTTTAGTGGTCTGTTATCTCTTCTGTCATTCAATGAGTGGTTGTGAGTCGACATGTTTTATTAGTCAGTTATCTCTTCTGTCATTCAATGAGTGGTTGTGGGTCGGCATGTTTTAGTAGTCTGGTATCTCTTCTGTTTTTCAATTGGTAGCTGTAAGTCGGCAAGTTTTAGTAGTCTCGTATCTCTTCGGTCATTCAATGAGTGGCTGTGAGTCGGCATGTTTTAGTAGTCTGGTATCTCTTCTGTTTTTCAATTGGTAGCTGTAAGTCGGCAAGTTTTAGTAGTCTCGTATCTCTTCTGTCATTCAATGAGTGGCTGTGAGTCGGCATGTTTTAGTAGTCTGGTATCTCTACTGTCATTCAATGGGTGGCTGTGAGTCGGCATGTTTTAGTAATCTCTCTTCCGTCATTCAACGGGTGGCTGTGAGTCGGCATGTTTTAGTAATGTTTCTCTACTGTCATTCAATGGGTGGCTGTGGGTCGGCATGTTTTAGTAATGTATCTCTTCTGTCATTCAACGAGTGGCTGTGAGTCGGCATGTTTTAGTAGTCTGGTATCTCTACTGTCATTCAATGGGTGGCTGTGAGTCGGCATGTTTTAGTAATCTCTCTTCCGTCATTCAACGGGTGGCTGTGAGTCGGCATGTTTTAGTAATGTTTCTCTACTGTCATTCAATGGGTGGCTGTGGGTCGGCATGTTTTAGTAATGTATCTCTTCTGTCATTCAACGTGTGGCTGTGAGTCGGCATGTTTTAGTAATCTATCTCTTCTGCCATTCAACGTGTAACTGTAAGTCGACATGTTTTAGTAATCTGTTATATCTTCTGTCATTCAATGCGTGGTTGTGAGTCGGTATGTTTTCGTAGTCTGCTATCTCTTCTGTCATTCAATGTGTGGCTGTGGGTCGGCATGTTTTATTAGTCTGTTATCTCTTCCGTCATTCAATGTGTGGCTGTGGGTCGGCATGTTTAAGTAGCCTTATCTCCTGTCATTCAATGGGTGACTGTGAGTCCGCAAATTTTAGTAACCTAATCTCTTCTGTCATTCAATGAGTGGCTGTGAGTCGGCCTATTTTAGTAGTCTGTTATCTCTTCTGTCATTCAATGAGTGGCTGTGAGTCGGCCTATTTTAGAAGTCTGTTATCTCATCTGTCATTCAATGTGTGTCTGTAAGTCGGCCTATTTTAGAAGTCTGTTATCTCATCTGTCATTCAATGTGTGTCTGTAAGTCGGCCTATTTTAGAAGTCTGTTATCTCATCTGTCATTCAATGTGTCGCTGTCTTCTTCTTCTTTTTCCTCGTTCGTCCTGAAAAGGACGTTGGTTGCGTTGTGTCTGTTTACGCCGGAGCTGTGATATCTGTACCTTTCGGTTGACACATCCGACTTCAGCACGGCAGTTTTTGGGACCGGGTTTGCCTTCCCTCTGCGATCCCTACTCGCTCAGCCAGACTGCAGTGATGCAGACTGTTTCCTGGACCACCACGTGGAGGTGGAGTAGGGTCTTGATCATCAATTAGTGCCTGTGAGTCAGCCTATTTTAGTAGTCTGTCATCTCATCTGTCATTCAATGTGTGGCTGTGAGTCTGCATGTTTTAGTAGCCTTATCTCTTCTGTCATTCAATGGGTGGCTGTGAGTCGGCCTATTTTAGTAGTCTGTTATCTCATCTGTCATTCAATGAGTGGCTGGGTGTCAGCCTGTTTTAGTAGTTTGTTATCTTTGCTATCATTCAATGAGTGGCTGTGAGTCGGCATGTTTTATTAGTCTGTTATTTCTGCTGTCTTTCAAATGGTAGCTGTGAGTCGGCATGTTTTAGTAATCTGTTTTATCTTCTGTCATTCAATGCGTGTTTGTGAGTCGGTATGTTTTCGTAGTCTGTTATCTCTTCTGTCATTCAATTGGTAGCTGTAAGTCGGCAAGTTTTAGTAGTCTGGTATCTGTTCTGTCATTCAATGAGTGGCTGTGAGTCGGCATGTTTTGTAGTCTGATATCTCTACTGTCATTCAATTTGTGGCTGTGAGTCAGCCTATTTTGGTAGTCTATCTCTTATGTCATTCAACGGGTGGCTGTGGGTTGGCATGTTTTAGTAATCTATCTTTTCTGTCATTCAACGGGTGGCTGTGAGTCGGCAAGTTTTAGTATTGTATCTCTTCTGTCATTCAACGAGTGGCTGTAAGTCGGCATGTTTTAGTAGTCCATTATCTCTTCTGTCATTCAACGGGTGGCTGTGGGTCGGCATGTTTTAGTAATCTATCTCTTCTGTCATTCAACGGGTGGCTGTGAGTCGGCATGTTTTAGTATTGTATCTCTACTGTCATTCAATTTGTGGCTGTGAGTCGGCCTATTTTGGTAGTCTATCTCTTCTGTCATTCAACGGGTGGCTGTGGGTCGGCATGTTTTAATAATCTATCTCTTCTGTCATTCAACAGGTGGCTGTGAGTCGGCATGTTTTAGTATTGTTTCTCTTCTGTCATTCAACGGGTGGCTGTGAGTCGGCATGTTTTAGTAGTCTATTATCTCTTCTGTCATCCAATGTGTGGCTGTGAGTCTGCATGTTTTAGTAGCCTTATCTCTTCTGTCATTGAATGGGTGGCTGTGTAACATGTTTTAGTAATCTGTTATTTCTTCTGTTATTCAATGCGTGGTTGTGAGTCGGTATGTTTTCGTAGTCTGTTATCTCTTCCGTCATTCAATGGGTGGCTGTGAGTCGGCATGTTTTAGTAGTGTGGTATCTCTACTGTCATTTAATGGGTGGCTGTGAGTCGGCCTATTTTGGTAGTCTATCTCTTCTGTCATTCAACGGGTGGCTGTGAGTCGGCATGTTTTAGTAATGTATCTCTTCTGTCATTCAACGGGTGGCTGTGAGCCGGCATGTTTTAGTAATCTATCTCTTCTGTCATTTAATTAGTGGTTGTGAGTCAGTGTAACAGTGTAGACTACTACGTCCTACAACTGTTAGCCTTATAGTAAAGTACTTATGAATGACTAGTTAGAGATAAATAAACCACTAGTCAAGAATCAATGACATCATCAGTCATGACTGTCGTGGAATATTCTAATCCACATATATAAATTATCAAGTAAATATAAAGCCTAATAAATACATATAATAAATAAAGGAAGAAGAATGGTAAAGAACAGTGCTGTCACAATGACAGTACTCGAAATCCCCCGTGTTTTCTGCTTCGTCTGCAAATTGTAACGCTTTCACGTTGATATTAAAGGCCTTCTGCAACATACACGCGTCACATAAATAAAATAAAAAAGGAAGCCTAATTAAATACATATAATAAATAAAGTTTGGTAAAGAACAGTGCTGTCACAATGACTGTACTCGAAATCCCCGTGTTTGTTCGCTGCCTTTCTAAGCGTTTCCCAAAAACCTGCTGCCTTTCTAAGAAAAACCTTGAAATATGCAAGTTGACCTAAATTTTAAATTCCATTCATGTCTTTTTCTACACTATGTTACCAAAAACAAAAGACAGATGGACTAAAGGATAGCGAGAAGGGAGAGGCAGTAAGCCGAACACTAAACACGCGTCGCGCGATACACAAATGCTGCCATCACGCGTGTAAGACTACATGCACTAACTTTTTTGGACGAACAGTGATAAAATACACTACCCTTCCCAGAGTTAGGTTTTAAAATCATAAAAAACGCTTATTAGGAAAGATAACAATAGATGGGTTTACGTTTGAAAACATTACAGTACCCAGACAGCACATCTTCGAAACAGGAGGTAGAAGGAATTGCATATTTTGAACGCAGCCACGTAGCTCTTTTAAATTTGGATATTTGGGTTCCTTAGGGCTTGCTGACAAAGAATATGTAAAACGTTACGCAAATAGTCCAGGAATTAATAAATTATAACCAAAATAAAATAGTGGGGATGCCTGACAACATAAAATCATTTCTGCTCATAAAATTTTTTTATAACGTGTTTGAACAAAACCTTACGTTACAGAAATAGCCTACCATGTAAACTCCAAATTGATTGGAGCGCAACAAATGAAAGACTAACCACGATTGGTCGGGCTATAAATACTATCTTTCGTTGTTAGGGGAGACGTGAAAAGGTAACATTTTTTCAAACACTTGTCGAAACGTGGCTCCATTGGCTAGACTCGCTGATATACTCACTTAGGAGCGTTAGTTCGAGACCACTAGTGCAAATAAGCTTGATAAAGCCACAGTGCGTTGAAGCCAGCTCATATTTTGCTAATAAAAGCCTGGAACATAAGCAGATGGGAATTTGTGCCAGAATTCATTGCTAATCAACGTATCTGTGTTTATTCTATGAATTGTGGTAAGCTTAAACCATTCAGTATCTTGTAATGAAAATTGAATGTGAATTGTTAATTTATGCCTGTATATATGTGTAGTTCAGTAGCAAACATGATGTAAAACCTATAATGCTCCCGCCTGAACAGAAGGTGTCGGAGGAAAGTAAAACTGCATGGAATGGCCAAACAGTACACTGACACCTAGATTATTGATTAGACAGAAATAATGCTGGAAGTGCAGAGGCGTGGTAACCATTAAGGAGGTAAATACTGGTATAAAGTATTTCAGATGAAGCTGACAGTTGGCCTAACGCTCTGAACTCAATGTTTGTGATGTATTGTGCTCAGTGTAAAAAGAAAGTATAAATTAGTTATGAAGTAGAAGGTACATCCTTCTTGTTTTCAGGGACCGTGGTCTTGATGGTATTGAGCAGCACCTGGTTAGAGCTGTGCTGAATCCAGAGTCGGACAGCATACTCCTTGGTCCATCTAGCTATCAGTGAGGTGTCTCCAGAGCCCAGGGGAGAATTCGAGCAGAAGAGTCTTTTCCTGCCGCCATCACGCAAGATAAGCTGATTTGGCCAGCTGAGCTCAACATTATGTCCCCTCATCTTGAAATGACTTTGTAAAAATAACATTCAGAGGGGAATTTAATTGTCTTAATATCAGGAACTGAGAACATCTCTAATACTAGTCCCAAAAGACAAACTATTGAAGTCATGATGACAAATACCAACAGAGCTTGAACAAAACAAAACCAGTATTACCTCATATTACTACTACACAACTGACACACATAGGATATTTTTAATAATATATGTCACTACAATATTCATATTGATAAAGTCTGTACATATACTTGTAATTAAAATTGATTGTGATTCCTGGTTCCTTTGTATTTGAATCAGGACACATATACCTTTATGACAACAATGAATACATATTGTTATTTGAAAAGTTATCAGTGACTCCTTAAGATATTCTCATAGAGTGTTATATGTATGTGAGTGTCACAGTGTTGTCAAGAGTAGTGGATTAAATTAAATTGTTTATCTGTCTGTTGTTGTGACTTACACTTCATCATACACATACCCTAGACACATAACGTAGTCATCACACTATTCCAGAATAATTCTGACTGAGATATATAGATATGTGGCAGCAAGTAAGGTTATCTATAATACACTACTCTTAATAGATATAGATACCTTCACAGCTGATCTCAGTCAGTACACTAAGTCCCCCTATAAATATTTATAACATCCCACTTCACCACATATATTGGGGTCTCGCTCTTGGGATTTTGAATCTTTCCCTATTAAAAATATTGGGGGTAATTCACTTCAGGGAATATAAGAATTAAAAGGTATCCTTGGGTGGAATAAAATAAGGTTGAGCTCACGGTGCCTGTGTTGTCCATTAGATATATTTAGAGATTAAATTGTTGGTTAGACATTGTAGAAATTTACCTGATAGACAATGGCGGACCTGGCCAAGTTTCGATCTGCTGCTGTTCAGACTGCAAAAGAGTTAGGATTAGATGGGCAAGTTATGGTTGCCTATGTCACCACGGAATGTGACAAATTTATTGAACGCGAAGAAAGAAGATTAGAAAAAGAGGCCGAAAGAAAGTTAGAGGCTGAGACTAAGAGGTTGCAATTGAGGCTGAGGCTGAGACTAAGAGGTTGCAGATTGAGGCTGAGGCTAAGAAATTGGAAGCAGAAGAAAGAAGATTGACTGCAGAAAGAGAAGACAAGAAATTAGCTGCAGAAAGGGAAGCAGAAGAAACAAAATTAGCTGCAGAAAGGGAAGCAGAAGAAAGAAAATTAGCTGCAGAAAGGGAAGCAGAAGATAAAAGATTACAAAGGGAACATGAGTTACGACTCAGGGAATTTGAGTTTCAGGGCCATGCTCCTGAAAATGGTGCCAGTCCCTTTGCCTCTGATGCCACTGCTAGCCAAGGAGCCTCAACCTCAGCTATGAATTTTCATTTAGATCATTTTGTTGAGAAAGACGATGATATAGAGAGCTACCTAAATAGGTATGAACTATTAGCTACCACGTATGGGTTAGAGAGAGAAAGGTGGAGCTTAAAGTTATCTCAGGGACTTCGTGGGGCAGCTTATGAAGTTTTTGCAAAAATGAGCAGAGGTGATCAGGAAAATTATGACATGCTAAAGCAGGCTCTTTTGTTAAGGTATGAAAAGAATGCAGAATTTTATAGGAAAAAATTTAGGAATGCTAAACTACTGTCAGGTGAAACCTATCACCAGTTCTCTGCACGAATAGAGACATACTTGGAGAAATGGACTTCTCTGGGGAAAACCCAAGATCTTAAGGAAATGGTCCTTATAGAGCAATTAAGAGAGTCCATGGCTCCAGACCTGAGAAAGTTTCTCATGGAACAAGGTGCAGAGAGGCTGGATGAGTTGCTAAATGTTGCTGAAAGGTATCAAGCAGCTCAAGCAGAGGTAACAGGTAATAAAAAGAAACAAGTGGATAACTTTAGGGCACCACAGAACTTTAATAAATTTGATCCTAAGGATCAAAATAAAGGTAAGCACCAATTTGATAGGCCACGGTATGAAAATAAAAATAAATTCCCACAATTCGATGAAAGGAAATATGATGAAAGAAAATCTTTCAACCAAGGAAAAAGGTGGTGTAAAAATTGTAAGATGAACAATCATGACACTGACCATTGTAGAAGGAAACCTCCTCATTTTGCTGCTATGACATCGGGGAAAAAGGAAAAGAAGGGCAAACCTGAAGAATTACAGGAACCATACCACCCCCCCAGTGTGTGAAGATGTCATCTGTAATGGTGTCACTATAAGATGTTTATATGATACCGGTTTAGATTACGATTCCGTTGTGAGTTCTCACCTGGTGCAGGCCGATCAATACACCACGGAAACAGTGGAGATTCAAACTGCAACCAAGGATGTAGCTACCATGACACTTCCCGTCGCCCGAATAAAAGTGAAAACGCGATATGTGGAAGGAATCATAAAAGCAGCAGTGATAAATGAGCCAATCTACCCTCTAATATTGGGGTGTAGATATGTCTTCTTGGGGAATCCCAAGAGACCTGTGATATTGGCAACAGTGCAGACCAGATCACAGTCAAAGAAGGAGGAGGATAATCCCATAAATACTCACCCAGATGAGATGAGGAAGGCACAGGCTGAGGACAAAACACTCAAGCCATGTTTCAAGAAGTTGCCCAAATCTCATACACCTCCAGGCAAGGGAGAGTTTTATATGAAGAACAAACTGATATATAGGAAGGCTGGATCTGAATCCAATGGTCACGGACAGCTGGTCCTTCCCACTTCATATAGGACTAAAGTGTTGGAACTAGGGCATGCGATTCCCTTCAGTGGTCATATGGGAATCAGCGCAACAGGACAGCGAATAGCTTGTCACTATTTCTGGCCAGGAATAACTGAAGATATCAAACGATATGTAAAATCCTGTCCAGAGTGCCAACGAGTAGCACCTAAACATTGGACTGCACCAGCAACTCTGGGGGAAATGCCCATAGTGGGAACACCCTTTGAGAGAGTTGCCGTGGATCTTGTGGGACCTCTCACCCGAACCAAGAGAAGGAACAGCTACATTCTGACTCTGGTGGACACTTGTTCTATGTGGGGAGAGGCAGTAGCCCTGTCATCGATTGATTCAAAACATGTGGCAGAGGCATTGCTCACAATTTTCACAAGGTTAGGCTTTCCCAATCAAATCTTGACTGATAATGGCTCTCAGTTCAAGGGGAAACTAACTGAAGAAGTTTTCAGGATCTTCCAGGCCAAACACTTCCATTGTAGTGTGTATCATCCCCAAGGGAACGGCCAAGTGGAAAGATTTAACGGCACATTGATGTCGATCCTGAGAAAGTTGGCACACGAAAAACCAGATACATGGGACCAGTACCTGCACGCCGCCCTCTTTGCTTATCGGGAGGTACCCCATAGTTCAACCGGTATGGCCCCGGCAACATTATTGTTTGGAAGGCCAATAAAAGGTCCACTCGAAGCTATGTTAAGAACGTGGACTGATGAAAAGGCAGAGGAAAACATTACATCTTCATACCAATATGTGAATGAGCTGACCACTCGGTTAAAAACTGGCTGGAAACTTGCCAATGAAAATTTGAAACAAGCCAGGAAGAAACATGCTGCCTATTATAACAGGAAGGCGAAAGACAGAAATTTGGCTGTGGGAGAGAAAGTACTGCTTCTTTTGCCCGGGAGTCAGAATAAGTTACAAATTGGATGGCAGGGTCCATATACAGTTCTAGAGAAGGTGTCTAGAACAAATTATAAGATAGATAAGAAGGGGAAAGAAAAAATCTATCATGTGAATCTCCTGAAGAAATATTTGGAAAGAGAACATCAGGAGAGACACACTTGTTGACCTTGTCCATCGCCATGGAGATGAAAAAGGAACCACTTTCATCATTTGAATATCCATTACACCCCTGTGAGACAGCAGCACAGGTGAAAATCAGTACACATTTAACGAAAACTCAGAAAGAGAGAGTGCAACAGGTTCTAAATAATCATGCAGAGGTGTTAACAGACCGACCAGGACATACAAACCTATTGGAATATGATATGAAACTAATAGACTCCACACCTGTCTGTATGAAACCATATTCGATTCCGTTTGCTAAGGAGAAAGCTTTGAAGGAAGAGATAGACTATCTATTGAAGGAAGGAATTATTTCACACAGTGAATCTTCGTATAGTTCCGGTGTTGTACTCTTAAGGAAGCCCTCTGGAGAACATAGACTCTGTATAGATTACAGGAGACTGAATGCTATTACAGAAGGACAGGTGGATCCATTGCCGGATACAAATCAGCTGTTTGCCAGACTAAATAAAGCTAAATATTTCTCCAAAGTGGATCTGAGTAAAGGATATTATCAGATTCCAGTAAAGCCTGAGGTTAGACCATACCTAGCTTTTAGTACCTCAGAAGGACACTATGAGTTTAATAGATTGCCATTTGGATTGAAGAATGCGCCTAGTGTCTTCTCTAGAATGATGAGAAAATTATTGGATCCTCTGAATAATCCCTGTATAACAAATTTTATGGATGATATCCTTATAGCAACAGAAACATTTGAGGAACACATTGACTCTCTGAACATGCTGTTTGATCGACTTAGGGAGGCAAATTTAACAGCCCGACCAACCAAATGTTGCGTTGGATGTAAAGAATTGGAATTTTTGGGACACACAGTTTATCAGGGAAACATGACCCCTGACCCAAAGAATTTAGAGAAACTACAGAAAGCCCCGAGACCACAAACCAAGAAGGACGTGAGATCCTTTGTCTCATTATGTGGTTTCTACCAGAAGTATATCAAAAACTTTAATTCCATATGTGCACCGTTAACTGAATTGACACGTAAAGGACATCCAGATCGCATTACATGGACACCACAATGTGAAATGACTTACCAAGAATTGAAGGAAAAGCTCACAAGTAAACCCATTTTGAAATTACCTGACTTAAGTAAAGAATTCATAGTAAGGACGGATGCAAGTAATATTGGGTTAGGTGCAACTCTACTACAGAAATCAGATGCATTGGATGGGGAATTAAGCCCAGTGGCATATGCTAGCAGAAAGTTGAATAAAGCTGAAATCAACTACTCAACTAGCGAAAAAGAATGTCTTGCAGTAATATGGGCGATAAAGAAATTCAATATTTATCTATATGGGAAGGCATTTAAGTTGCAAACAGACCACAAACCTTTATCGTTTCTAGCACAGGCTAGGCATGAGAACTCCAGGTTACTCCGATGGTCTTTACTTTTGGCTCCATATAATTTTAGCATTGAGTATATATCTGGAAAAACCAATTTGGGAGCGGATTTTTTAAGCCGCCATCCGTGTGATGAGAATCACCGTAAACCCCAGAAATAATAATAAATTTCTCTATGTGTATATAGAATAAAGGACTGACATATAATGTCTGTTTTAAGAGGGGAGGTGTCGTGGAATATTCTAATCCACATATATAAATTATCAAGTAAATATGAAGCCTAACAAATAAAATTAATAAAGAAAAGAGCAATGGTAAAATAACAGTGCTGTCACAAGGAATGTACTCGAAATCCCCCTTGTTTTCTGCTTCGTCTGCAAATTGTAACGCTTTCACGTTGATATTAAAGGCCTTCTGCAACATACACGCGTTTCCCAAACACACAATAAAATGTGCTGCCTTTCTAAGAAAAACCTTGAAATATGCAAGTTGACCTAAATTTTAAATTCCATTCATGTCTTTTTCTACACTATGTTACCAAAAACAAAAGACAGATGGACTAAAGGATAGCGAGAAGGGAGAGGCAGAAAGCCGAACACTAAACACGCGTCGCGCGATACACAAATGCTGCCATCACGCGTGTAAGACTACATGCACTAACTTTTTTGGACGAACAGTGATAAAATACACTACCCTTCCCAGAGTTAGGTTTTAAAATCATAAAAAAACGCTTATTAGGAAAGATAACAATAGATGGGTTTACGTTTGAAAACATTACAGTACCCAGACAGCACATCTTCGAAACAGGAGGTAGAAGGAATTGCATATTTTGAACGCAGCCACGTAGCTCTTTTAAATTTGGATATTTGGGTTCCTTAGGGCTTGCTGACAAAGAATATGTAAAACGTTACGCAAATAGTCCAGGAATTAATAAATTATAACCAAAATAAAATAGTGGGGATGCCTGACAACATAAAATCATTTCTGCTCATAAAATTTTTTTATAACGTGTTTGAACAAAACCTTACGTTACAGAAATAGCCTACCATGTAAACTCCAAATTGATTGGAGCGCAACAAATGAAAGACTAACCACGATTGGTCGGGCTATAAATACTATCTTTCGTTGTTAGGGGAGACGTGAAAAGGTAACATTTTTTCAAACACTTGTCGAAACGTGGCTCCATTGGCTAGACTCGCTGATATACTCACTTAGGAGCGTTAGTTCGAGACCACTAGTGCAAATAAGCTTGATAAAGCCACAGTGCGTTGAAGCCAGCTCATATTTTGCTAAATAAAAGCCTGGAACATAAGCAGATGGGAATTTGTGCCAGAATTCATTGCTAATCAACGTATCTGTGTTTATTCTATGAATTGTGGTAAGCTTAAACCATTCAGTATCTTGTAATGAAAATTGAATGTGAATTGTTAATTTATGCCTGTATATATGTGTAGTTCAGTAGCAAACATGATGTAAAACCTATAATGCTCCCGCCTGAACAGAAGGTGTCGGAGGAAAGTAAAACTGCATGGAATGGCCAAACAGTACACTGACACCTAGATTATTGATTAGACAGAAATAATGCTGGAAGTGCAGAGGCGTGGTAACCATTAAGGAGGTAAATACTGGTATAAAGTATTTCAGATGAAGCTGACAGTTGGCCTAACGCTCTGAACTCAATGTTTGTGATGTATTGTGCTCAGTGTAAAAAGAAAGTATAAATTAGTTATGAAGTAGAAGGTACATCCTTCTTGTTTTCAGGGACCGTGGTCTTGATGGTATTGAGCAGCACCTGGTTAGAGCTGTGCTGAATCCAGAGTCGGACAGCATACTCCTTGGTCCATCTAGCTATCAGTGAGGTGTCTCCAGAGCCCAGGGGAGAATTCGAGCAGAAGAGTCTTTTCCTGCCGCCATCACGCAAGATAAGCTGATTTGGCCAGCTGAGCTCAACATTATGTCCCCTCATCTTGAAATGACTTTGTAAAAATAACATTCAGAGGGGAATTTAATTGTCTTAATATCAGGAACTGAGAACATCTCTAATACTAGTCCCAAAAGACAAACTATTGAAGTCATGATGACAAATACCAACAGAGCTTGAACAAAACAAAACCAGTATTACCTCATATTACTACTACACAACTGACACACATAGGATATTTTTAATAATATATGTCACTACAATATTCATATTGATAAAGTCTGTACATATACTTGTAATTAAAATTGATTGTGATTCCTGGTTCCTTTGTATTTGAATCAGGACACATATACCTTTATGACAACAATGAATACATATTGTTATTTGAAAAGTTATCAGTGACTCCTTAAGATATTCTCATAGAGTGTTATATGTATGTGAGTGTCACAGTGTTGTCAAGAGTAGTGGATTAAATTAAATTGTTTATCTGTCTGTTGTTGTGACTTACACTTCATCATACACATACCCTAGACACATAACGTAGTCATCACACTATTCCAGAATAATTCTGACTGAGATATATATATATGTGGCAGCAAGTAAGGTTATCTATAATACACTACTCTCATTAGATATAGATACCTTCACAGCTGATCTCAGTCAGTACACTAAGTCCCCCTATAAATATTTATAACATCCCACTTCACCACAATGACACACATGAACCCATGATGTCATCAAACCTTGTGTGGCCTCCATACAAGTAAGACCGGAAAACATTTAGATTAGAGAGAACTTTGAACAATGGTTGGTCATCGTCACTTAGAAACAATAATTTTAGACTAGAGGTTTCGTAGTTAGTTAGGTTAAAGATTATTTCAACAGTCAACTAGGCCCCAAAACCAATCAAAAGAAGGTTTCCGGTCTTAACTCCAATGAGAAATATTTCATCTGGCAAGCCATGGTACCAGACTAGTATAAAGACTGATGCATCATAGTAACCAGTCAGAGCTTGAGACAGTTATCTCAGAGCTAGAGTCAAACCAACATAATGCGCTCTCTAGTCGAGGTGTGGAGCAACATGGCGCATTCCCTACTAAGAACACAAAGCCTTTGACTCATACGGTTAGGACAAGAATATAACCGTCTAGAGATCACCTACCAACCAGGGTCGTTAGTGACCCAGCACTAACCCCTGCCACGATTATATTGTGGTTTACTCCACTATTCGTAAGTTCGACTTAGTTTTAATCAAAGTCTCGTTCGAATTTTTATTTCGCTAGGATTTCCACAGTGTATAGACATGCTTTTTTTTTAATTTCCTCGCATGAGGTTGCATATTTTTTCCTCGCATGAGGTTGCATTGGCCCCGCCCCAAATCCGGCCCTGGTCAAGACCACATGTCCCAACACAAGAAGACCCAATGACAACATGTGTCATTGTAGTGGTCTTCTGTGTTCTTACACAAAGGACCTAATGACATGAATGTCACTACTGGTCCCTGTGTCTAGACACATGATCCTAGCCAAAGGCCAGATATTAGGGCGTTGGGTTTCACAGCGTTATTTGCGCTGTATAGACATGCCACGAAGCGACTATTGAGGAGCCGTAAGCCTTTCGCCTTCGAGGCTAAAGCTGGCAGTTTTTCCTTTCCTCCCCACCAAAAATAAGCTTGGAGCTTTTACATTTTTCTACTTGGAAACAAAACGAAATAAAGAATATCTTTTATAATAATTTGGACTTATGAAATACACTGCATTATTAAAATTTCACTTGACTGTTAAAGTTGCTGTTTATAGTCAAACCTTCAAGTTCAGTTTTAAAACCACACAGTCACTTACAAGTACCCTTTATTACCTGGGTTGTTCCTTACTTCTGGAAGCAACATCTCTGGTGTATAACCAGTCTTACACAGAAGAACTACACTAAAGAAAGTCTTGTGATTATTTCCCTTAGCACAAGCGATCTACAGATTTTCCTCCCTTTCCACAAAGCTGCATAGTCACACAGACTTGATTTGGTGCAGTAACACATTCTCCTCCTCCCACGGTCACATCAGCCTGTTTTAATAGCCTTATCTCTTTTGTCTTTCAGTGAGTGGGTTATGAGTCAGCCTGTTAAAGTAGTCTGTTATCTCTTTTGTCAATCAATTAGTGGTGTGTGAGTCTGTATGTTTTAGTAGTCTTATCTCTTCTGTCATTCTTGGAAGCAGTTTTCTCGCCTCTTTTCATTTAGTTCATTAGGGTTTATTTCATTGCTCCGGTAATTATTCTCCCGCCCTGTTCTCCCAGGCTGTTCTATCGATGTTTGATTTTGGTTGACCAGGCTGGTATTCTATATTCCAGTGCTGGTCCAATAGTTCCTGTACACAGCAGCATAAGTATTTGAAGGTCTGCTTCCCAAAGCAGTTTGTGAATTTTTTGTGTTAATGAGATCATATGATTTCTAGGTTTTCGTTGACAGTTATTAATTTGATTTTAGGTAAGTCCATGGTGTGCATTTGTTTTCTTATTTTCCTGGCAGCTCCTATCCATAGTTTTAACATGACATTTTGCTCATTATTTGTGTATGTCCTTTTCTTCTAATTTATGTTTAGTAAGCATCCATTTTTTCAGTTTTTTAAGGCTTCCTGAATCCTACTGCTGATGTTTTGGTGCTTTCTTCTGCTACCCATAGGTGCTTGGTTGTCAGTGTACAAAGAGCTGGGGACCTTCTATGGTATTTTGTCCACCATGTCACTGATATGGGTCAGGAAGAGTGTAGGTTACA
Organism: Oreohelix idahoensis; assembly: GCA_024509875.1. Taxonomy (NCBI): domain Eukaryota; kingdom Metazoa; phylum Mollusca; class Gastropoda; order Stylommatophora; family Oreohelicidae; genus Oreohelix; species Oreohelix idahoensis. The sequence continues at coordinate 43,354 of JAMPIV010008910.1, read as the reverse complement.
TCATTCTGCATTGAGCTCATCCTTGTCCTAATTTTATTTTACGAATAAGATGTTTCTGCACTTGCCCTCTGTCATACCTTAAGCCATATAAATCGTTCTGGAGTGAAGATGTAAAGCTCATCTCAATGAAGTAGTTCTTTCCAACCTGAAAATAGCCAAGATCAGAACATGAAGATTCATGAATAGGAATATGTCATGATTTGCAAGGAAAAATAGTAAAGTTTGTAAAAGGTGATATGTCAGATGACATATTACAGTGTGGAAACAGTTATGTCGGTATAAAAATAAAGTGTATTTGCTAAAATAAAAACTTGTGGAAGGAAACCATGCAGACTTTTAGTTAGTTCTTGTTTGTTTTAACGAAAAAATATCTCGTTCAACACTTGATGGGTTATAATTAGGATATAAAGTGTAGTTAATTTAAGTTATCATGATTTCTGATATCAAAATATGGTATGATCTCCTCACTCCACTCGGTCCAAATAGAGTAAATAAAAAATATGAAATTGTGTTAAAGGAAAGATATGAAAATATAAACGAGAATCTATTAAAGGCAATAAAGAAAGTTCACGAATGGAGACTTACTACATGAAATAAGGACATTGTGAAAGGATATTTGTATAATTAAATATTGACATTAAACATATGTAAGAACAAGCCTTGTGGAGGACTTGACAACTCCTTCCAATTTATTTACCGTAACAGTAAAAGGCGTCAACTAATAAACTATATGCCATCTTCATTGTATACTCAATAAATATTATTATTCTTATTTACCTACTTCTCGTGAAATTGTTACCATGTAGATAGAACTTTGTTACCGTCATTTTTGTCGGTTCCAGAAGATGTAAATCTATTTTATATTTTTGATAATCGAAGGTACAGAACTGTATGTTAACTCCCTGAAAAAGGTTGATTAGGGGTTACCTTCCCTGTGTTTATTCTTTCTTAAGACGGGATAGTTAACTGTTCTCAAATCTGTTCTGTCTACGCATGCGCTAGCTTTTAGGCGAACCGAACAGACTTCCGTCTGGGAGTTATGAGCTGGTTTTCTGCCGGACGAAGATGTCCGTTGTTCTTCTTCTGCATTATCTGGGGAAAAGATAGTCTTGTCATATTAGTGATTTCCCCAGAGTTATTCTGTTCTTCTGGAATGACGACAGGTGTTATTTGTGTAGTGTTTGGACCTCTGTCCAAGGTAAAATTACTTTATTATTACGCAAAGTTTGCAGAACATTTAGTATGAACCTGTGAGTAGCGCTCACAGTTCTTGTGATCCAGAGTCCATTATGTGTGCTTGACGTAGCCAGTTAGGTCTATTCGTTGAAGTACTTTATAGAAGCACAATAACCATATATTGTTATGAAACCCGCAGGATGGCGGTACGTTTCAGCATGAAAGATAATACATGCCTATGGAAAAATGTACAGTTGTTTATCAACCATTATAAGGCCCGTCATTACGGCCTATAACCTTGAGCAGAAGAAGAAGTACCTGAAGTACCTGAAAGGTGAAGCCAGATAAAGTCTTGACTGTATTACCAAGTTCACAGACTTCCATATTAAGCAACTATATTTGTTTAAGGACTACCTGACGCGTTCAGTCAGGGGGGCCCTGAGTTACAGTATGAAAAGAATGGGTTGTCAAGCCAGCGTTATTAGCATCATACCTATGAGCTATACGGAACTGATGATGTTCGATGTTATTAATTATTACCACCTATGAACAGTTGTTAAAGGTGTAACAGATGTTTTGCCAGTCATATCCAATATACATGATGTGTCTTGATTCTCGTCCATTTGACTGTACCTGTTGATGTCACTGTGTCACGTAATTAAATGGTTGAAAGTTCCAGCAGTTTTCTACAATTACTGACTACTGCATGTGAGTGAGTGGGTGCCTTGTTTACATTTCAAAGATCCTATACGCATTCGTGTCTCTACACACCCACCTCACTTGTCAACCATACAATCTTCGAGTACCTTACATACAAGAAATGTCTGATGTTCGAATGTCAACATGACACCCTTTCAGCGCCTCAACGCCTGGTGAGCTATTCATGCATAACAAAGCTGCTTAGTCCAGGTCGGACGGACTGCAACAGTACACAGCAAGGAGATTGTTACGTTCCTACATATCATACGTAAATCCCACCTTAACATTTGTAGTGGTCACATAAAAAAGGACATAACATTCGTGGTGGCCGTAAATATATGGCTAACATTTGTGGTAGGCCAGATCAGTGGGTCTAAAGCTGTTCTTTGAACTGAGTGAGAATATTATTTGATGATGAACTACACATTGGAAACTGGACAAGCTCATTTATACTGTTCAACACATAACAGCAACACACCTTCAACAGTTTGAAACTCGTCGATGACCTTCATTGTGAACGATCACGACTCGTGTTTACATTCAAGTTCAGCTGTTGTGACAATTCTCATCACTGTAATTGTCAACGGTGGAGCTTCCTCGCATTGCTGTATATTGTCAAACATCATTGTTGACTAAGGCCAGGATTATATCTAAGATAAGTGGCGGTTATTTTTTGAAACTTGGTACCGTTATATTATGAATAACTGAGCCTTCTTTCAACACACTTTATTAATGCATTCTTTGTTTACATGTTCTTTGTTTACATGTTATGTTAGTGTGTGTTTCGCGGGCTGGTTGGGCAGGTGACTCCGTTAGAAGATACCACGTAAACAGAGGTTCTATCGAGAGCGTTTTCTATAGGGACGGCGCATATGTCCCACAGCGGGAATTGCGAGCGACGCGTGTTGCTACTTTTCATTTTTTTTCTTAGCTGTGACGAGATGTGTTAGTGTCGTTTTCGTTAATTTTTTTCCATTCTTTGATTTTTGGATTTGTTTTGTTTGTATCTGTACGCCTCTCCTTCCATTACATCGTCACCCTACTTGTTTATCATACACAGTCTATATATATATATACTTGGTCATGGACTATTATTGTTGATATGATACACTTTTCAGATAGAGGTTATTTATGATCATATTATTATAAGGAAACAAGGTGATCATACAAGTTTTGATTAAAAGACTTGTCTCCCACGGAGATTGGGATAGAATAAAGTGAAGTGAGTATACAAGTCTAGGATTACAGACTTGTCTCCCATTGAGGTTGGGATAAGGTAATTTATTCAATTTTTCAGGTGTAATCTCATATTATTAGACAGGATTTCTACATTAGATGTCTTTATTGAGCAAGGGAAATCCCTTGGCAAAACTGGTGACAAATTGGAAGAGTTTGCACTTGCTCAATATGCCAAGGCACAGAAGGCTGAAGTGAAAAGGATGCAAATGCAGTTGAACAGAGATGCTGAAGATAGAAGAATACATCAACAAAGAGAAGCTGAAGAGAGAAAACTTCAAGCTGCTGCTGAAGCTGAAAAAAAAAGATTAGACAAAGAAGCTGCTGCTGCTGCTGAAGAGAGGAAATTTCAAGCTGCTGCTGAGGAGAGAAAACTTCAAGCTGCTGCTGAGGAAAGGAAAGCACAAATGGAACATGAGGAAAAACTATTAGCTTTGGAGTTGGAGAAATTAAAGGTGATGAATATGAGTGCTCCTCAATCAACTTCGGGTAAGATAAAGGAGAATACTTACAAGGTTAAATTACCCCCTTTCAACCCTCTAAAGGACGACATAACCTTCTACCTGGATAGATTCCAATTAACATGCGTAGCGCATAAGGTAGATAAGGAACAATATGTCGGACAACTGATGGATTTACTTTCAGGTGAACCATTGAGTACTGTAATGGCAGTAGAAGAAACTGTTAGAACTAATTATGATGTTGTCAGGGCAACATTACTTAAGAGATATCAATTAAAAGAAGAAGATTATCGTCTTCGTTTTAAGACAATGCTACCAGAAACTGGAGTAGAGTTCTCTGACTTTATTACTAAGATTCGTCTTACATTCACACGTTGGATTGAGCTGTCTAAAACAGAAAAAACATATGAAGCCCTTATGGACTTATTAATTCGAGATAAAGTTATGTCATCGGTCAATGAGTCTTTCCTTGCTTTTATTCATGAGCGTAAACCTAAAGACATAAAAGACATGGAAGAATACTGTCGCCAGTATGTAACTGCACATCCCCGTGCTACTGTTAGCAAAGCTAGGGTGAAAGAAGAATTGCCGGTTGCTTCTGCAGCACCATATGGCCCTAATTTTATGAATAAATTCCAAGGAGCTCAACACAACTTCAATAAGAAGAGCAATCGTAAATATGATCAGAATCAGGGTAACACATCACATAATGGGTCTTCTTCAAAGAACTGGAGGCGATCTGATAGTCCTCGTTATTTCGGGTCTTATAATTATGGAAATTTGCGGAGAGGTAGTCACTATAGACACGTTCAAGGCTATCCTTCGCGGGGGCATCGTAACCAAACAGGTAAACACTATGATCATTGGAGTAATGACAATAGTGATTATGGAAACTGGGATTCGAACCAGAGCGGTGGTCAAGGTAGATCAAACTATGATAATTTCAGAGGGAATAATAATCGTGGTAGATCTCAGTACAAGAAAAAGAGATCACATCACCAGGGAAACTCTGTACAACAAGAGTCTCATGGTGCCAATAATCAAGTGAACGATAATAAAAATTCTAATGTTGTCACTTGTGCTGCTTTTGACTTTGGGAGAGCATCTAAATGCACCCAATGCTCAACATTATTTGAACCAACCACGGTAACTACTTTGAGTTGTGGTCACCTTCTGCCCGCTCTCCCTGCTGCAATTGCGCATGATGGGAGAGGATCGCTTATCTTGCATAGAGGTCTCGTGGATGGTAACCCAGTCTCATTACTATTTGATTCTGGGTGCACTACTATTGGGGTTAAGCAATCGCTTATAGATCCTCGCTGTGCCACAGGGAAAATAGTTAAATGTGTAACATTTGGTGGCACAGTTGAAAAGTACTCGACCGCTATTATTCACATTGCTACTCCTTTCTTTACGAGAGAAGTCCACGCGTGTCTTCTACCTAACCCTATTGCGGATCTTATAATCGGGCGTATTCACGGGGTTAAGGAATGCAACCCGCAACAAATTGCTGCCTGGGAAGAACAGAATATGCAAACAGCCAATGCTGTGGTAACAAGAGCACAAGCTCTTATTCCTCAAACTTCATCTACTGAAGTTAATGAAGTAGTTAGCCAAGATGATCACTTGGAGATTTCGCATGACTCGTTTGTGAAACTACAAGAAAAAGATCCTTCTTTAAAGAAATTCTTTCTTCTCGCTAAAAACGGTGATCCGAATCAGAATACAAATTGCAAATCATATATTACTATGAAGAATGGTATACTAGTGTGTATGGTACAACACTCAGACGCGACTATGCATTCTCAAATTCTCGTGCCCAAAAGTATGAGAGCTTTAATTCTTCAACATGCACACGATTCTCAGTGTGCTGGACACATGGGTTTTTCCCGAACTAAGTCGAGAGTTCTGGGATCTTTCTTTTGGCCATTTGTCAATAAAGACATACGAATTTATTGCCGATCTTGCAAAATATGTCAAGAGGTAAAGTCTAGAGGTCCACGGCATGCTGCGCATATTCAGGCTGCAGACATTCCCATCCGGCCGTTTCAGAAGATGGCCATAGATATCATTGGCCCTTTTAAGACTAAATCGGCCAGGGGACATCAATTTATCCTTACGTGCGTTGATATGTGCACGCGTTGGCCGGAGGCTATTCCTCTTAAGAGCATTTCCACTGCTGATATCGCAGACGCTCTTGGCTTATATTTTCACGTTTAGGTTTTCCTGGGGAAATATTGTCAGACCATGGCACACAATTGATATCAGAGACAATGTCGCAGGTAATGTCTACTCTGCACATTAAGAGATCTCTGAGTAGTATTTATCACCCAATGTCTAATGGGTTAGTTGAGCGTCTTAATAGGATACTCAAGAACTTACTGGGGAAGATAACTGAGGATCATCCTCAGGATTGGGACAGGGTCCTACCCACGGCTCTCTTTGCCTATAGAGAGGTCCCCAACGAACATACAGGATTTTCTTCTTTTGAACTTGTCTTTGGCGTGCGACCGCGCGGTCCTTTGTCTTTGCTGCATGATCTTATAACTGCTGATAATATCGACAATGACACACAATCTTCATATGAATGTGTCATTGCTCTCAGAAAGAAAATTATTGAAGCATGCAAGCTAGCAACTTCATCATCCGAATTTGCTAAGGAAAAGGCAAGGCTATTTGCTAATAAGAAGAGACGCCTACGTCAACTTTGTCCTGGAGACAAAGCGTTTGTTTTACTTCCTTCTAGTGAGAACAGACTGCTTATTACATGGAAAGGTCCATATACTATAGTCTCGAAGATTTCCGATGTCGACTATGTTGTCGATATTGATGGAAGGCATAAAACCTTCCATATAAATATGCTTACGGAATATCATGAGCGACCAGACTATTTCCAGCCTTTTTTCAGGCGACGGACGATTCTCCAGTCCAACAAGGTCATATCTCATCCCTGTCGGTTATACAGGATGAGGAAACTACTTTTTCAGATGTTAACCTACTTCTTCCTATGATTCCACTTACTTCTACGGAATCAAGGAGAAACGTTACTGTTTCTTCTAATTTGTCTTTTGAAGAACAGCGACAAATATCTTCCAAGCTACAAGTATTTCAGGATGTCCTTACCGACATTCCTGGACACACACATGTCATTGAGCATGACATTATACTTACTGATCATAATCCGATCAGGGTAAGACCATACCCTATTCCTATTCATTTTCAAGCACAAGTCGAGAAAAAATTGGATGAAATGATACAATTAAAGATAATTGAACCATCCACCTCAGCATACTCTTCGTCCATGGTTATTGTTCGAAAGAAAGACAATAACATACGTCTTTGCGTAGATTATCGCAAATTAAACCAAGTTACGAAGTTCGATGCTGAACCTATGCCTTTATTAGAAGATCTACTTATTAGATTTTCTAACTCTAGATTCTTTACTAAGCTTGACTTGTCAAAAGGCTATTGGCAAGTTCCGTTAACTGAACACGCCAAACTTTTCATTGCTTTCTCAACACCTAGGGGTTTATTTCAGTGGAATTTTATGCCTTTTGGGCTTATGAACGCCCCGGCTACTTTCGTACGCATGATGCGTCGAATTCTCTCATATCGTTCAGATGTCATTGCATACTTAGATGACATCTGTCTTTTCAGTAATACTTGGGAAGATCACTATTTGGGGTTAAATGAATTACTGTCAACTCTACGCGAGCATAATTTGACTGCGAAACCCTCTAAAGCCTTTGTTGGGTTTAGCAAAATTTCTTTCCTGGGTCATCGAGTTGGTCATGTTCTATTGAAGACAGAGGACCAAAACATTTCTAAGATATTAAATATCCCTGTGCCCAAAACAAAGAAACAAGTACGTAGTCTTTTGGGATTAATACAATTCTACAGAAGATTCATTAAGAATCTATCCTCTATCCTGGCACCACTCTCAACCCTATTGAAGAAAGGGTCTCCTAACATGGTGCGCTGGTCTCAAGAATGTCAAGCTTCATTGGATCAGATTAAGAATTTGTTCTCATCCCCACCTATCTTAAGGCTACCTATTGCTGATAAGACTTTTGTTCTTCGTAGTGACGCCTCATCCACAGGGATCGGAGCGGCACTAATGCAAGAGTATTCAGGAACTCTGCATCCTGTAATGTATATTTCTAGGAAGCTGAATGCGGCAGAAAGGAATTACTCGGTTTTAGACCGTGAGTTGTTGACTATGGTTTGGTCAATCCTTAAGTTACAAAGATTCCTTCTTGGTGCGCATTTCATTGTGGAAACAGACCAAAAAGCCCTTACAGCTATTCAGTGTAAGAATTTGAAGAGCTCGAGATCTACTCGATATGCTATTGCTCTTCAACCTTTTCATTTCACGGTGCGAGCTATCCGTGGTCTGGATAATGTGATGGCAGACATACTGTCTAGATGCCCACATGAGTCCACTTAAGTTTTGTGTCCCAGTTTTTTTTATTGGTTACACTGCTAGACATATGTCTCTTCACTATACCTATATATATTAACACATTTGTTGTCAACTTAGAGTGGTAAATTAATTGTTTTCTTTCTCTATTACCATCTTTAGTGTAATGGAGAAGGTTGAGTTGACATAATATAAAGGTCGAAAAAAATTAATGCGGCCACATGTAACATGTATTAGTAATTATAGTACATTATAGCATGTTGCTAATTGTGTTATTTATATTGTTCTCAGCGCAAACTAGTACCAGGTACGGAGTGCTTTTGAGAATCATGACGATGCTGCTTACATGATCTACCACATACAGAATTGATTTATACTTTGTGGATGTCATCTTCTATTTTGTTAGAGTATACACTTGAATTGTCACATGTATATAGAATAACTATACAAACTTTGATTATGTCCATCCATTAGATGATAGTCATTATATAACATGATACTTTTATAGATATGTTTGTATGACTTTGCAAGATATGTTATCATTCGCATTACTATAACATTGCAATTTTTTGATATGTATGTGATTTTTATTAGCATCGCCAGATGTTTATTTGATGGTACCTCCCGGATATATTTTACTTGGAGAAAATATTTTCTCTTATTTTGTGAGGTGAACTTTTGTTCTCACTAGACGCGCTATTGTGCGTTGATTGGGTCTGACATTATGTCATTATATTTATTGATCCTTTCATCGGCGCATCATTCATGCGTTATGAGCTTGTTGCATCTCGCTCATTGATGTATTTCAAAAAAAAAGTATCATTTTTTTTAATCCGGAGGGGGTGGTAGTATGTTACCGTCATTTTTGTCGGTTCCAGAAGATATAAATCTATTTTATATTTTTGATAATCGAAGGTACAGAACTGTATGTTAACTCCCTGAAAAAGGTTGATTAGGGGTTACCTTCCCTGTGTTTATTCTTTCTTAAGACGGGATAGTTAACTGTTCTCAAATCTGTTCTGTCTACGCATGCGCTAGCTTTTAAGCGAACCGAACAGACTTCCGTCTGGGAGTTATGAGCTGGTTTTCTGCCGGACGAAGATGTCCGTTGTTCTTCTTCTGCATTATCTGGGGAAAAGATAGTCTTGTCATATCAGTGATTTCCCCAGAGTTATTCTGTTCTTCTGGTATGACGACAGGTGTTATTTGTGTAGTGTTTGGACCTCTGTCCAAGGTAAAATTACTTATTTATTACGCAAAGTTTGCAGAACATTTAGTATGAACCTGTGAGTAGCGCTCACAGTTCTTGTGATCCAGAGTCCATTATGTGTGCTTGACGTAGCCAGTTAGGTCTATTCGTTGAAGTACTTTATAGAAGCACAATAACCATATATTGTTATGAAACCCGCAGGATGGCGGTACGTTTCAGCATGAAAGATAATACATGCCTATGGAAAAATGTACAGTTGTTTATCAACCATTATAAGGCCCGTCATTACGGCCTATAACCTTGAGCAGAAGAAGAAGTACCTGAAGTACCTGAAAGGTGAAGCCAGATAAAGTCTTGACTGTATTATCAAGTTCACAGACTTCCATATTAAGCAACTATATTTGTTTAAGGACTACCTGACGCGTTCAGTCAGGGGGGCCCTGAGTTACAGTAGGAAAAGAATGGGTTGTCAAGCCAGCGTTATTAGCATCATACCTATGAGCTATACGGAACTGATGATGTTCGATGTTATTAATTATTACCACCTATGAACAGTTGTTAAAGGTGTAACAGATGTTTTGCCAGTCATATCCAATATACATGATGTGTCTTGATTCTCGCCCATTTGACTGTACCTGTTGATGTCACTGTGTCACGTAATTAAATGGTTGAAAGTTCCAGCAGTTTTCTACAATTGCTGACTACTGCATGTGAGTGAGTGGGTGCCTTGTTTACATTTCAAAGATCCTATACGCATTCGTGTCTCTACACACCCACCTCACTTGTCAACCATACAATCTTCGAGTACCTTACATACAAGAAATGTCTGATGTTCGAATGTCAACATGACACCCTTTCAGCGCCTCAACGCCTGGTGAGCTATTCATGCATAACAAAGCTGCTTAGCCCAGGTCGGACGGACTGCAACAGTACACAGCAAGGAGATTGTTACGTTCCTACATATCATACGTAAATCCCACCTTAACATTTGTAGTGGTCACATAAAAAAGGACATAACATTCGTGGTGGCCGTAAATATATGGCTAACAAACTTGTAGAAAGGTAACCAAGAAGTGAATGAAATAACAAGTGATAAAAACTATTTAGTAAAATAACGAGATACACGTGAAATTTGAGAAATCATTTGAACCCCTCTGTATCATCTTCATTACCCTTTAGTCCCCTACAGAGCATGAGCCTTCAACAAATTCACGCAAAGTCTTCGTGTCCCGTGCCATCCTTTCAAGCTCTTTCATGTCTGTAGATAATTGTCTTTTCCATGGAATTGTAAGTTTCCGTTGACCTTTCTTACCATGGGGATTATAGAACGATGTAGACACACCATATAATGCTAGCGCAAACCACGGCACTCTTTTTGGTACTGACAGTCTTCAGAAAAAAGAAATGCATTCGATATCTTCCAATAAATGCTTACTCGCTGTTGCACACATGTATAAATAACTTGGTCTGCTCGAGGAATGATGACAGAACTTTAGGTAAAGAGCTTCTAGATTTGAGTTAGGGCTGATAAATTACCTCGACGTATCTGACAATTCCAGTTAAGAAAAATCGACATAAGCGGATTATTTGTTGTTGTTTTTTTTTTTTTTTTTTGTAAACAAAGTCAAAGATGGCAATTGCCCGGGACGTGCAGAATCGCTTCGAGTTACGCGAAAAGCGACTTGAGCGATATATATATATATATATATATATATATATATATATATATATATATATATATATATATATATATATATATATATATATATATATATATATATATATATATATATATATATATATATATACTGTTCAAAAAAAGAAACGCAACTTATTTGGTGTTACTTTTATAAAAGATATTCGCTGATTGGACTTCAGTCAATCTATCGACTGTGCCCACCTGGTTATTAACTTCTCGTGGTTACCTGAATTGTACTCACCTCATGAGGTCATGAAAGAGGTCAAGGTCAAAACAACATTTTTGACAATAACTCGTGACAGGTTCATGAGAATCCCGTGAAACTTACTGAACACAAAACTCTCTGACCATATTATTGAATGCCTATAAAAGATTGACGCTCCTCGAATAAATTCAGTTGAAAATTCAATGCGCAAGCATGGATTTGAGACTTTAGCTGCAGTAGCATAGGTTTGGATTTTCTTGTCCTTTCTACTCGGATTTCTCGTGCTGATTTTTGTGCGAGTGTGTGTGTTTCCTTTCCTAGTGGATATTGGTTTAGACAAATAACAATCCAACATGGAAATTCCAGAAATTACTCTAAATATGGATGAGGCTTTTGAGGGTGGTTTACTCCACAGACCTGGTACGCTGGTGTTAACAACCTCCGGTCCACAGGCAGCAAGGGCTTCGTACTCTTTTATTTCAAGTATTTTGACTGGACCAGCAGGAGTTGGCCCAAGAGGCATCGCAGCCCTTTATCGCTTTGCTGACCCCTTAAAGTGGTACGCGACTTTAACCACTTCGGCGCATATCACCCACTATAAGAATTTACATGGCAAAAAGTTCGAGTGGGACAACCCAAAAATGTCCATCATCATTGAACACCAAGAAAAGGAGAAAGCAAAGGGTGTGTTGAACTGGCTACCCCCAACGATTAAAAAAGAAGCAGTACTTTCAATCGTTGCCTCTGTCACGGGGGATAAAGAGGCCGCGGCCTTTCAAATTCAAAATGCGTCAGATAAGTGGGCTTTTCTGTAGAACCCAACAAGAGACATTCCCCATTATATAAACATGAAATTACAATCACAAGGCCATGAGAAAAACCTGAAAGTCTTCGTCACTATCCCAGGTCGACGCACACCATGTGCGATGTGTGGACAAGATAATCACTGGGTTAACCAATGCCCCCGGAAAAGAACCCAGGTAGCGACTCTCAATGCAGCTCCTGTCAAGGAACAAACTACAGAACAGGTACAACCTGTACCACCGACACAGGAGACCCAAACAACCATTATGCCAGTTGTCAACAACTCTTCAGAAAACATAAATAACGTTATGTTGTCAGAATCGGATTCTGAAAGCAATACCAATGACAGGTTCACATTATTTGTCAACAAGAGAAAACAAAACAAAAAGAAAACCACACAGACGAAAATCAGGAGAACAACACAGCCATCTTCTCAACCCATTCCAGGGACCAGCATTAGTCACCCCAGCATACAGAAAGAAAAGAATAGTTCAAGTGATTCGGCTCCAGACACGCCTTTCAAGCATTACACCTCCCCTCCCTGGGCTACACTCACAGCTGAAGAAGGTTACTACGACCCAAATTGTGATGAAACTGCCTTAAGGATGGATGACAACGAAAACGCACTTATACAAACTCAGACTTTTTGAAACATACAAAATGAACTCCCACTTAAGAACGTGGTGTGGTAAAGGGACGATGCGAACGGATAGAAAGGGAACTCGTGAATATTTAAAAACATTACTGATCTATCTTTATACATTCACAATTCCCTCTTGGGCACACTCAAGTTGTGTAGATATAAGTATGAATAGATACATAGTTAAATATATAAGCACAGGTGTATATGCAAGTGTCTGTATGGATTTCATGAAGGTAATGTTTGTTTTTCATACTCTTATAACTTCGAAACTTTGTATTATACTATGTACTAGAAAATTCGGTTTAAATAAACACAACAAAATTAATTCTTCCCAACAATGACAAGCATTCTAACCGTTATGACCCTCAATGTGAGAGGTCTCGCAAATAAGACAGATAAAATTGTAGCCCTAATACAAACATACAAACCAGACTTTGTTTTTCTACAAGAAACCCTTGTAAATGATGAATCACGTGCAAACCGCATCACAACAATCCTAGGTTTACGAGATACACATTTTAGCCTAGGAACATCACACACAGGAGTAGCTATCTTACAGACTTCAGATCAATGGGAAATAACACATAAAAATAAAGATAGAGAAGGTAGATTTGCAATAATACAAATAAGAAATTCAAACGAGCACACAGATACACACACCTTAATAAACGTTTATGCCCCAGCAGTCAGGACACGACAATTTCACTTCTACCTAACACTGTCTGATACGGTAACTCAACATTATAAAGGAAATCGAGTCGTAATAGGAGGAGATTTTAACTTTGTATTACATGAAATGGATAGAGTAGGAGCGAAAATACAGTCAAGGAACAAAGAAAGAAAGACAGAACATAAACAAATAGACATACTACAAGATATCTTAGAGGAACTCGACTTATCAGACGCATACAGGAAAAAATACCCAAAAGGAACAGAAACAACATACACAGATAGAACACACCCCTTTGGAAGTTCTTCGAGGCTGGACATATTTTATATACATAGTAGTTACACCATTAATAAAATAAGAAATATAAATCATACTACCAACTTTTCGGATCACAAAGCAGTCCTTCTAACGGTCAACGGAAAAGAACATATAAACCTTACGAAAAGATCTCCCCACTGGAAGTTTAACAATTCTCTATTACAAAATGAATTTTATGTTAAAACTGTGGCAAAACTCATTCAAGACTACGCCAGTAATGTACCAACAGAAAACATAACACAATACTGGGATTTGCTAAAAGGAACAATCAAAGAAGTAACACAGTCTATTGCAACGTTCATACAAAAAAGCATTAAAAAAACAAAAACAGATGCTAGAAAAAGCACTATTTCTAACTGAAAAGTTAGACAGAAACGCCCCACAAATTTTTTCACAACAAGAAGAAATATCAAAGTATGACCAATACACATTTAACGGGGCTCAAGCAAGAACCAGACCATACGCCCCAATGCAAGAGACACCGAGTAAACAATTTCTAGCAATAGAACAAAACATACAAAAAAGCAGACAAATACACAAAATTGCTGATAAAGAAAACAAAGAATTAACAACCACCCCGGAAATAACCCAAGCCTTTCACGAGTTTTATTCGCAATTATACACTCAGGACCCTACACAGTCACCAACATAACAATTCTCCCCAGCCTACAGCTCACGGTTGAATGACTACGAGAAAAACATTATGGATGAGCCTCTCACAATAAACAACCTACAGTCCGCCTTAAACACACTACAAAAACAAAAAACCCCTGGTCCTGACGGTCTATCAGTGGAATTCAACTTGAAATTTTTTCACCTACTCGGACCTCTCCTTTTAAAAACACTTCACGAAGCTTTTAAGAAAGAAGAACTCCCCGCTAGTTTAAACCAGTCCTACATAACATTAATACACAAAGTAAGTACAGACAAGAAATACATGCAAAATTACAGACCAATCTCTCTCCTTAATACAGATTACAAAATTCTTGCCAAGGCCTTAACATTAAAACTACAACCCTTTATGCATAAACTCATCCATCAGGATCAATAATGTGGAGTTAAAAACAGAAACGTAAACAAACATACACATTTCATTCGGGATATCATTCAATACAAGCATGACAAAAACACACCTGCAGCAATAATGTCCATAGATCAAGAAAAAGCCTTTGATAGGGTTTCACATGTATTCTTGCACAAAATTTTACAAGAAAATAATTTCGGCCAGTATTTCAGATCTTGGATAAAAATCATATACAAAGCACCGGAAAGCAGATTGCTGATAAATCACAATATATCTGAAACAATTCCTCTCACTCGATCAGTCAGACAAGGTTGCCCAATGTCTCCTTTACTATATGTACTTGTGTTGGAACCTTTATTAGAGAGCATCAGGAAAAATACAAGTATTAAAGGCGTCCATGTGCCAGGTATAGGTGAAAAGAAACTAATAGCATACGCGGATGACACAATCTTCTTCCCCTCAAGCAGATTATCAATAAAAAACATTTTAGATACTTTCGATAAATTTAGCATAGCTAGCGGTTCAAAAATCAACATTAAAAAATCACAAATAATGGGCATAGGACATTGGGCTAACAAAACAGACTTTCCCCTACAGCTAACACAAACTAACAATATGAAAGTATATGGAGTAAATTTCATGTCTATACCATATAAAACAAATAAAGAAATGTGGAAAAACGTAATCTTAAAAACTGAAAAGAAATTAGAATGTTACAAATATAAAAACGCTACAATATTCGGTAGGGGCATCATAGTAAACACATATATATTATTCCAAAGCTATTATATATATCCAATATTTTTAACCCTCCAAAAAGAACTCTAATAAAAATAAATTTTTTAATCAGACATTTCATTTTCCGTCACACAATACATAACATAAAACATAAAACATTAATACAGAACAAAGCAAGAGGAGGAATATCCATACAAGATATATCCACCAAAATTCAAGCTATGAGAATCAAATTTATAAGTAGTATAATAAATGAACCACAGGGATATCCTTTAGCACACTACTATGTTGGACTACCATTAGCAAAATTATGTAAATTTAACAATACAGCACCGCACCATTCCGGAGTCTTACCTAATTTCTATAAACAATGCGTCGCATGCATACAAGGAAAAGAAAAAACAATACACCGAACAACTAAAGAGATATATCAAGATTTAGTGTTAGCACAGGAACCTCCGCTTTACCAAAGAATAAAAAGAGGATATAAATATGGCATATCAGACTACTCGCAGGTTTTCTTTCAGTTACATAAAACAAACACATCACCAAGGGTAAAAGAAATAACTTATAGATTATTATTTAATTCAACACCAATCATGTATAGAGAAAAGAAAAAAATCACAGTACGAATAAAATGTAAACTCTGTAGATTAAACTTCATGGAGACAGAGGAACACATTTTCTTTTATTGCGACACAGTGACACAAACTGTGAACACTTTGAAACAGATATTACAAAAGTATGCAACAACAAAAGTAGATATGTATAAAGCAGTTATGCTCTGCATCCTTCCAAGGATGACTCCACACATTGAATTACATTTACAAACATTTTTAGCAGAATATAGACATCTGGCATGGATTTGTAGAAATAAAGCCCTCTACGAGCAAAGGGTCTTTAATGCAAAACTGTTTCTACATATTTTCACCCAGAAAACAAAGCCTTTAACCCAGCTGACGTAATCTTCAAAAAAAAAGACAAACACTATATTTTTTTTGCATATACTGCAATTGTATTTTAAGGGAAATGTATAAGTAGTGTACGTGTTAAAAAAAACGGAAAGTAATTTCAACCCAGAATTGACTGTACATGTGTTAAAAAATGATAGCCATTTTTGGCTTTATGGGTGAAATTTCCAATGTGTTTGTGAGCGAGTTTATATGGAAACTTTCTTTTAAGTGGGCCAGTGAGTGCGAGTACGAGTGAGTGGTTATATGTCCCAGTCTCAAATGGAGTTAAACAGGGGTGTGTACTTGCACCGACTCTTTTCAGTATCATGTTTTCTGATATGCTGACTGATGCTTTCAGAGACGGGGATACAGGAATCGACATCAGATATCGTATTGATGGAAAATTGTTTAACCTTAGGAGGCTTCAAGCAAAAACCAAGGTCAAATCACACACCATCAGGGATCTTCTGTTTGCTGACGATTGTGCCCTCAGTGCTGGCTCAGAGGCTGATCTGCAGCGTAGCGTTGATAGATTCTCCGAAGCCTGCTCCAACTTTGGGCTTACCATCAACACGGGGAAAACAGAAATCATGTACCAACCAGCTCCTGGCACAATTTATACTGAGCCAGTCATCAAGGTAAATGGTGAGAAACTGAATGTTGTGAACAGGTTCACATACCTTGGTAGTACACTATCCCAGAACATCGTCATTGATGATGAGGTGAACACCAGGATCTCCAAAACCAGCAGCACATTTGGCAGACTATACACCAACGTTTGGCATCGAAGTGGCATTAGTCTACAGACAAAGCTGAAGGTATACAGAGCTGCGGTGCTTCCAGTGCTGCTTTATGCATGTGAAACATAGACTGTATACAGGCACCACGTAAAAAAGCTCAACCACTTCCATACAGTCTGTCTCAGGAAGATAATGAACATCAAATGGCAAGACAAGATCCCGGATACCGCCGTTCTTGACAGAGCTGGTATCCCTAGCATCGATACTATTCTGATGCAGTCACAGATTCGCTGGGCAGGTCATGTAGTCCGCATGCCAGACAATCGACTGCCAAAGATACTCTTTTATGGTGAGATGCAGAAGGGTAGACGCTCCCATGGTGGCCAGAAAAAGCGCTTCAAAGACACGCTTAAGGCTTCATTAAAAAACCTTTGACATAAACCCAGACACATGGGAAGCTGCTGCGCAAGACCGAACTGCCTGGCGCACATCTCTTCGTAAAGGTGCAGTGGCATGCGAATCTTCCAGAAGAGCAGCAGCGGAACAGCGGAGACAAGCTAGAAAAGATCGTGAAATAAAACCTTCACATGAAGCAAACATTCCCTGCCCACACTGTCCGAGATCCTTAAAGGCCCGCATCGGGCTCATCAGTCACCTTCGTACTCATAGACTATCCTAACATCCTTGTCACCGTATAATATCTACACTTTCATGACATTGTCCTCTAAGCTCGTATCAAACTGCGAGAGGTCACACAATCAATATACTTGTAAACGCCATTCACAAAGCGTACACGAAGGCGTGCTGACAATCTCCCTTTTTAATAATAACAATGAAACACGTGGGAATTCAATAATAATAGCAATACAATGTCGGCAATAACCATATGACTGGATCAACAAGTCCTACTACCACTGGACTATACAACAAGGCTGTACAAAAGCCAGCAACCATAAAGAGAGCACGATTAATATGCAATGCGGCTTCTAAAGCCGGCCAACTGACATCTTTCTCTGTCAGGCTTCCTGTTCTCTCCATTCCATTGCACCCCTTTGCACCATTTTCTCTGAAAGCTGATGTGCGCACCAAAATATATGTTTATTCCACCAAAGTCCATGTGCGCAACAAAAGATATTATGTGACATCTACCCCCTTCCCCAGAAAAGAAAACGGAGTTTTCTTCTCTCTGAGAGTAGTAGATTGCACACCAAACAACAAAATATTAGACAAGTTCAACCCAAAAAAAATAATTTTACACTGGTGTACGTAGACGTCGTGCCTACGAACACATATATCTCATGTCCCAAAAATTACAATCTAGACAGAGCATCCGCCACGACATTAAGTCTACCCTCTAATGGGATAATTGTGAACTGGAACTGTTGTAGCAACAAGGCCCACCGAGTCAATCGTGAGCTTGTCGACTTCGAAGATTTCAAAAACAGTAGAGGTCGATGATCTGTCTGAAGTATAAACTGGGACCCTATCAAGTAACGGGACAGTTTTGACACTGCCCATACTATAGCCAGGCATTCTCTTTCGATTGTTGAGTAGCTGGTCTCTGCCAGTAACAGTTTCCGACTAACATACATCACAGGATGTAGTGTACCCTCGTGGTCTTGCATAAGACATGCGCCAATTCCCACAGATGACGCGTCGGTCCACAGTATAAAGGGTTTGCTCAAATCAGGCAAAAGAAGGATTGGTCGTCTGGAAAATAACTCCTTGATTTTTGATAATGTTTTCTCGCATTCTGCCGACCATACAACCCTGTTAGGCATCCCTTTAATAGTAAGAGAGGTTCAAGCATCAGAAATTGTAGAAAATTGAGGGATGAACTTGCGATAAAAATTGACAAGTTCCGTCAGGCTTCTGACCTGCTTCTTAGTCCTTGGCGCTTGTAGTTCCATAATTTTTGTAACCGTGCCAGTCTCGGGTTTTAATAGATTATTACCTACGATAAACCCCAAAAAACTCAACTCACTAAAACCGATACAAATCTTACTAGGGCGTGCCGTTAAACCATGCTTACGTAAACAACGCAACAGGGAAGACAACCCCGACATATGTTGTTCCCATGTTTCATGGAACAGGCAGATGTCATCGATGTACGTAATCACATCCGTACGATGACCTAGTAACTTTCTCATCATTCTGACGAAAGTTGCGGGTGCATTAACTAGCCCGAAACACATAAAATTAAACTGAAATAATCCCTTTGGGGTAGAAAATGCCGTCAAAGGTTTAGCCGACTCGACAAGAGGAACCTGCCAGTATCCCCGAGATAAATCCAGTTTACTAAAAAACCTGGCATGGGAAAGTTGCGAAAGGAGGTCCTCTTGGTTCGGTATTGGCTCAGCGTCAATCACAGTGACACTATTTAATTTACGGAAGTCGATGCAGACACGCAAGGATCCATTTTTCTTTCGTACCACGACCATAGGGAAGGAGTAAGTAGACTCCGATGGAGAAATGATCCCCAACCGTAACATGTCATCTAGTTCTTTTTCAATCGCCGACTTGAAATGTAATGGCTGCGGATACGGCTTTACCCTGATCGGTTGGTCGTCCGTCAGGGTGATATTGTGGCAGATCAAATCGGTACGTCCTGGCAAATCAGTGAGAACATCCTTAAACTCTCCAATGACCGATCGTGTCTCCGATTTCTGTGTTATCGTTAGGTCGTTACATATCTGCACATTCTCCCAAGACTCAGAAGGAGTAAGGGGAACGAGAGACAGCTGGAGATTAATATCATCTCCCATGTCACCCAATTCATTAATGACCACAGAACATGCCATCTTCGGGGTCTCCCCAGACAACCTAGTGTCCACCCCTTTTAGAGCCTCTGGCCGTTCCATATAAGGTTTTAGCATATTAATGTGGAATACCTTCTCCTTGTTCCGAACCTGGATTAAATAATCCACATCCGTTACCCTTTTAAGCACTTTAAACGGTCTTCCTTTGATGGCAGAAGAAGCCATACCTCTTCACCGGGAACCAAGAACAGTAGTTTTGATCCGCGGTTATCGTATTGTCGGTACTGCGCCCCCGCCACGGATAAATTACCACGTGCCACGGCACACGCTTTGACAATACGGTCACGCAGGTTTATGACGTATTCGTAACTGGAGACGGAGGACCCATCAGAACGCCCACCAACCATATATCTTTCAGAATGTGCATTGGGCCCTCGGATTCGCCCCGTATAATAGTTCAAATGGGGAGAACCCGGTGCTCTCCTGAGGTGCCTCTCTATAGGCAAATAATACTGCTGGAAGGAATTTATCCCACTCTTGGGGAAATTCAGCAGTGACTTTGGCCAACATATCCTTCAATGCACCATTAAAACGTTCACATACCCCGTTTGACTGGGGATGATAAGGGCTGGTGAACGATTGGGAAATGCCCAACAATTTAGTTATCTCGGCCATTTCCTTGGAAATGAATTGACGTCCCCTATCTGACAATATTACCTCAGGAAACCCAAACCTACTGAACAACATCTGCAACGCATCCGCCACAGCCTGAGAGGTGATAGTCCTCATTGGCACAGCCTCGGGCCATCTTGTGCACAGATCCACCATTGTCAGAATAAAACGAAAGCCTCTCTCTGATGCAACAGAAAGAGGACCAACGATATCGATTGCAACTTTCTGGAAGGGGCGAACCGACAAATCAACAACCTGCAACGGAGCCTTCGGTAATTTACCTTTATGTGTCACTGGCTGGCATACCCTGCAAGACCTGCAGTATACCTTAATGTCTTTGTTGTATGCCGGCCAATAGAATTGTGACAGAACTCTATGGCAAGTTCTTGCAACCCCCATATGTCCAGCAAACGGTGAATCGTGTGCCACCTGAAACACCTTTGATCTAAAGGCGACAGGCACAACCACCTGGCGCTTGAATTCGAATTGGCTGGAAAAGCATCTGGTAAGAACATTATTTTCAACTCAAACCAGTAACGTGCCGACTTCGTGCACTTTACATCACCATTTTGGGCCAAAGTATAACATTTCTGCAATGTTCCATCAGCTCGCTGCTGTTGGACAAAGTCCGATGCTGGTCCATCGGGACCCGTGGAGACAATACATGGGACCGCGTAAGATGTCGGTAGTTCCCGCTGTATCGCCAATGAATTGTCGTCTGCTCTGGTCTGCGCCCTTGTGACCACCACATTGGCCACAACTGACCGTTCGACCTGCCATTTTGTGATGTCGGCCTGAATACAGTCACGAACACCAAGCACGTTGCCTATTATCAAATCGACTTTTGGAGCCTCAAGAACACACGCCTACACCCGACCAGAAATAAAGGGTGTATCCACTTCTATAATGGCTAGGGGGTAATATTCAACATTTCCCCCAAATGTCACGCATCCGACAGTCTTACCAATAAGGCACGATTTGTCAATACATGATCGGCGCACTCCTATCGTAGTGCATCCTGTGTCCCTCAACACAGATACCAACTGGTTCTGAACCATGCCCTGGTGTAACTCTAAGCTTCCGCTCCCATCAAGAGAAGAGAGGCAAGGCAGAGTATGACCACAAATTAGTAATGGTCTGCCATCAGGTTCAAACAAAGGCCTACATCCTTCGCAATCTTCGTTATTAAAGGTTTTCAGAACGCATGCAGCATTAGCCTTTTCTGAATTGTTTGGACAGACTCTTGCAGCATGTCCCCTTCCGTCACACGCGCCACAACGAAGCTGACTACCATCATCTTTTTTAGGACTACCCTTTGGTGAATTGAGGAGTTCTTGCTCCCGTTTGTCATCCCTGTCATTCCTTTTACTCGGACCACTTCTTCTATACCAGCGGTGATCGGGATCGCTGGTAGTGTCTATTCGGACTTGCCTCCGAGTAGCCCTTTCATGCCTATCTCCCGTGTATCTAAACGGAGATCTATCCTGACGGTAGAACGATTGTTTTTTCGGAGATCTGTATCCCATAAAATTATCATAGTTCCCATGAGATCCATGCCCACTAGAGTATTGCCGATCAAACCTTCTCCTGGCAAACCTGTCCGCACTCTTGGACCGATGTTGCCGGAAAGGTTTCCCAATAACCTTGCCAACACATGTAGCGAAATGCTCAGTGACAAATGACTTGTGAATTGTCTTACCAGGGTGAGCGGTAACGTACTGCCGCCCCAACTCTGACATAGCAGTAATGTCTCTGGGTTTGCGTTCTTGAAAAAATGCAACCATATCAGAACAACATGAGGACAACACCTTGTCCCGCAACATGAGATCAAAGAGTCCATCAAAATCCCTAGTTATTCCCTCCAGCTCTGTCCATCTATTAAGGAGAAGTTTAATTTTGGTGACAAAAGAGCCGAAATCTTGGTCGGCACTAGGCATCGCATCTCTGAAACGAGAGCGATACCTTTCAGCTGTCAGCTTAAATTCTCTCAGCAATGTTACCTTTACGGTATCATAATTAGTTCTGTCAGCCACAGGCAAACTATATACGGTGTTTAAAGCAGAGCCGGAAAGCAAAGCAGATAAAAGTGAAGGTCATTCTTCCTTCCTTGCCCTCCAGGCAAGAGCCTCTGATTCAAATCTCTCCAAAAAGAAGTCCATGCTATCTACTTCCTCCCGAAAATTCGGTAATCGTAGCCTATAAGGGCGAGCTGGCTCCCTAGAAGTCGAACTAGGATTGCCAGAATCAAGCTCCAACTTTTTTATAGCAATTTCCTTGTCCGCCTCAATCTTCATTTTTTCTAGCTCCATCCGTCTTAGATCTGCTTCAATTTTTTTATTGTCTGTATCTGCTTGAATCTGTCTCAGTTCCTTATCTGCTTCAATCTGTTTCAGTACTTTATCTGCTTCAATCTGTTTCAGTTCTTTATCTGCTTCAATCTTCATTTTTTGTAGTTGACGCTCCTCATAGCGTTCTCGTCTGTCATCTTCTTGTTTTTTCTGTAACTCATACTCTTTGTGTTCGGCCTTTGCCCACTCAAGCAAAGAATCCCCCGACTTTCCTGTCTTCTCTCCAATTTCAATAAATTCCTTAAGGCTAGACATAGTTATAATCTATGTGCAATACAAATGCGGTGGTAAGCTACGAAATAAGTAAAAGTATGACGGTTCCCAATTCCTTAAATTGTACCCATACCGCTACAAAATAATAATAAATATATTGTTGCACACGCCCTATATATATTTGCAGACGAAGGGTACGATGTCCCTGCAGTTCTGAATACACCTGATTACAAAAAAAACAAGCAGGTGAAAACACAGTATGACAAGTCAGTTTAAAGTAAGGCATCCGGTGAAACGAATCCTTGCTTGTCTATACCCAATCAATGTCACGATAAAATGACACAAATCTCAAGCTCAAAAAGTGGTAGCTTTTGACAAGGACATCCGCATAATGGCTAAAAAAAATGATGTCCGTCTCTTATTTCACCAATGCGTGATTTTACAAATACATATCATATACAAAGGAAATCACAAATTCATATACTATGAACAGTACATATAATGATGAGACACGAACTCACTTGACAAACAAACACCAACAGTACGATAAGAAAGTGATGACAGATATATGAGATAGAAACACATAAGTATGTACAAACCGTACTGTTAACAAACGAGAACAAGGAGATTGTCAATATAACTTATGTACAAGATAGCAAGAAGAAAAAAGGAGAATACGACAGCAAAACATGACGAAAAAAAATACTTGCAAAATATGACACTATGCATACAAACAAGACAATCACCGCTAAGACACTGAGAATGTGCACGGTCAGTTATGCTGGACAGTCAACAAGGTCAACTCTCTGTGCCTGTACCCCACTGCAACACTGACAGTGTTACTGCCTAAAGAAATCAGTTCAACAAAATCCCTTTCCCATAATAAAAAAAAGAAAATGTTAAACACGCCACCAGTTCCACCCTCGAACCAATGTATTACAATAATAAGACAATATAGACGGCACGAAAACCAGTAGTGGACGGTGAAGCGACGAGGTCTGTAGCAAGGCAATATCAAAATGCAGAAAGAAGTCACACAAATAATTGAAATATGTAAAACAAATGAAATTGCAAATGAAAGTATCAGAGACAATGAAAAGAACAGATAATAAAATAGTAACAGAAAAGCATCATTGCAACTACCAGCATATGGAGAAACGAGCTAAACGAAAAAAATTCAAATGGATGAGCAGAGTAGACCAGTAATTAAAAACATGACGATACGGGAAACACATAAAATAAAGTGATGTCAAAAAAGAAAGTAGAACAGCAAGAGAAAAGAAAACAAGAAATATAACTAAATTTATGACTGTCTTTCTGTAAACTGAATCCTCAAATTTCCAATCCCAGCTCCTCAATCGAATGATGATAATGAATCACGAGACAAAAGCACGAATAGTACCAACAAATGTTATTGCCACAATCAGTTACGCTTAGTGCACTCTGCACTGTCCGATTGCGGCAAAATGTTCTGAACAAATTCAAAACCAAAATCCACAATCGGCGTCAGTTATTCTCGTAGCTGAAGCATTGAAACCACCAATGGATGTAGTAATAAGAAAATACATCAATGATCAGTATTTCCCATTCCGTTCCGCTCTCAAAAATCCACACCAATGTAACTGGCCTTCTTATGTCTGTGTCCAAGAAAGGCTATACCAGCATAATAAATGATAACTGGTAAACTCAGCGACGTCCAGAAATTATCATTCGTTATCGAACCATAGCTGCGGTAAGAAACGACATAAAGTCCATCAGCAAGACATCACGTCTTTTATCAGCTGCGTAACATAGACATGCATCAGAAAAGTGTCATGGTCGTATCCGCCATTCACGTACAATTAATCAGCACGACTACAATGTTCCGTCTCATCCAACGCTATATATAAGCATCAGCATTCACGGATAATGCTGCTCAGCAAATCACATATAGTTCCTCATCACGAACAGTTTCTCAGCACGACAATGATAGTCGGTAGTATTCACAAACGAGTTAAATTTTCATGCGGACAAAAGGTCACTGCAGCAGCGTCGCGCAATAAGCATGCACAGGCAAGGCAACGTATTCACGGTAGAGGCGAGCTGTAAGATGTGTACTGGCAGGTACACATGTGTAGTATCCACATAATTTGTTGTATTACAAATCCCAATGTAGGCGACGTCTTCGTGCTCTCGGCAGGTAGGCCACCACTGGACAACCGATAATCCAAAAAATCAGCAGGCAACTGCAACGACCGACAACTTTAAAACATCTTCGCCTACGCCTGGAAGGAACTAAAACCTCCTATTTTCCACCACAATTACGACAGACCCACAATTAGCTCTCCAAATCACTGACAATGGAACTAATCCAACAATAAGACGGCATCGTCGTCGCCCCAGCCAGACAGGAACTCATTAAACATTAGCTTCATAGTCTTCACACTGCGCAATGAGTCCATGCACGAACTTGTAGCTTGTTTTCGCCGACAACAAAACCATTGCAAAATGTCGTCATCAGAAAAAACAATCGCACATATAATGGGATGCAACCCAATCGCCAACAAAAGCCTCGACAACTGTAAACTTGCTATGAGGGAGCCCGTAATAAGATCAATACTACAAATATCCAGATACAAGCAGTCACTAACAAAGTGGAGCGCTAAAATACACCTGTATAGAGGACCACAGCCCCCAAAAATATGTCACAGTATAATATCTACACTTTCATGACATTGTCCTCTAAGCTCGTATCAAACTGCGAGAGGTCACACAATCAATATACTTGTAAACGCCATTCACAAAGCGTACACGAAGGCGTGCTGACAATCTCCCTTTTTAATAATAACAATGAAACACGTGGAAATTCAATAATAATAGCAATACATTGTCGGCAATAACCATATGACTGGATCAACAAGTCCTACTACCACTGGACTATACAACAAGGCTGTACAAAAGCCAGCAACCATAATGAGAGCACGATTAATATGCAATGCGGCTTCTAAAGCCGGCCAACTGACATCTCTTTCTCTGTCAGGCTTCCTGTTCACTCCATTCCATTGCACCCCTTTGCACCATTTTCTCTGAAAGCTGATGTGCGCACCAAAATATATGTTTATTCCACCAAAGTCCATGTGCGCAACAAAAGATATTATGTGACAATCCTAATAATTGGATGAACAGAGTGGTCTTCATCACCTGTGATGGACGAACAACAGGTTATATGTACTATAAAATTGTACTGGTTTTTAGTTTTAATTGAAAAAGAAATATAAATTAGGAATAAAACAGAACGAATGTATGTACGTGTGTGTATGTATATATCGGTATATAGGTGCAGATTCCAGGCTTCTTCTCTTCTTCAGTTTCCTTCTTAAATGCTTTGGCTCTTTTCGGAGTGTCTAATCAGTAGTTCAAGTGTACATGTAAAATACAAGGAACTAAATAGGATTTTACTTAGCTCTAAACCAATTCAAATTTTCTTTCTTCTTTAAAATTAAATCAACTCTTTTTTATTCCACTTGACTCTTTAAGCCTATATAAAATCTATATTACTTATTATCTTAATTTGTTTTCTAAGTATTTGTTTTTTCAATTATCCTTTTATTTTTTTATTTGTAACTTGTGTAAGTACATAATGGAAGTGTGAGTGCACACGAGGTTTCATATGTAACAAGCAATGCTTTTGTTTTTTTGCATTTCTTTTGTACTTCATGCAAAATGTACCTTTATTGTAAAGTGGAAAGAAAGATAAATAAAAGTTTAAAAAAAAAAAAAACAGAACAACGACTCATCATCACTGGACGTTTACAGACTGGACAGTCACAAAGTGTAGTGGCCAGACAATTTAATGTGGTTCATCATCATCTCAGCCCGTAACCCGTCATGGGTCGTAGGGGTGCCATGGTGGAAGCATCAGCAGACAGGGTCCTCCACTGCTCTCTATCCTCAGCAATGCGTACAAGTGTGGAAAAACCGTGTCCTGCCCATTCTTTGATGTTATCAGCCCAGGATTTTCTTTGCCTTCCTCTTCTCCGTTTACCTTCGACTGTCCCCTGAAGGATCGTTTTCGAAAGAGAGTCATGACGAGTTACATGCCCAAACCAGGCAAGCTTTCGATGTTTCACTATTGACAAAAGTGGTTCTTGGTGGCCTGCATAAGTGTTTATCTTCTCTCTAACATAGACATTTGTTTTGTGCTCTTTATAGCAAATGCGCAAAATTCTTCTATAACATTTATGCTCGAAAGCCTGAATCCTTCGCTCCGTATCTGCAGTGAGTGTCCAGCTCTCACACCCATACAAGAGAATAGATAATACAAGTGATTTGTATAATTTGATCTTCACAGGAAAACTGATGTTACTTTTCCAGATCACATTCAACTTTGTCATGGCAGCTGAGGCCATCTCAAGTCTTGTCTTGATTTCTTTACTTGATCTTCCATCACTACATATAGTGGACCCGAGATATTTAAAGGTGTTAACTTCTTCTAACGTTTGCCTATTTAACGTAATGTTGGTCGGAACATGTTTCTTATGGCTATTCACCAATATCTTGCTTTTTTCTATATTAATTTCCATCCCATACGTTCTTGTTACTTTCTCCAGTCTAGAGGTAAGGTCTTGAAGTTCTGATTCTGATCCAGCTATCAGATCAATATCATCAGCAAAACGTAGGTTGCACAGAGGTCGGCCTCCAATCGATATGGTTGATTTATAATCGTAGAGAGCCTCCTGCATAATATGTTCTAGATAAATATTAAAGAGCACTGGGGACAGGATACATCCCTGCCGAACTCCTACAGTTGTTTTGAAAAATTCTCCAATGTCGTTGCTTGCAAAAACAGCACTGCTTGCGTCCTTGTATAGTGCTTCAATGATATCTATGATGTTGGTATCAAAATTGAATTTTCTCATTACTTGCCATAAGCCTTCATGCCAGACTCGATCGAAGGCTTTTGTGAAATCGATGAAGTTATGGTATAAATCGTGTTGATGTTGGAGATGTTTTTCGATAAGTACTCTAATATTGAAGATTTGTTCTGAGGTACTTCTTTTTGGTCTAAAGCCAGCCTGTTCCTCTGACAAGATTTCTTCTGATTTCTGTTTTATTCTGTTCAAAAGTATCCTTAACATCACCTTACTTGGATGACTAATAAGGCTAATGGTTCTGTAGTTCTTGCACATTTTTAGATTTCCTTTCTTTGGAAGCGGTATTACTAATGACTGCGTCCATTCTTTTGGCCATTTTTTTGTACTCCATATCTTCTGGCAAATTGTTGTCATGATTTTTACTATATCTGGTCCTCCATATTTCAAGAGCTCTGCTGGGATATTATCCACACCCGGTGACTTCCCTCCTTTCATCAAACATATAGCCTCTTCCACTTCTTCCCGTAATATTGCTGCATTTCCGAGTTCCCTGTTTTCGCACTTAATGTTGTTTAATATGCCTAAGTCAGTATCAAGTTTACAGTTATATAATTCTTTACAATATTCTGTCCACCTTCTCATTACAGCTGTTTTTTCATTGAGCAGAGCCCCATTGCTATCTTCTATGACAGTTACCCTGGGCTGTTGGGGTTTTGATAGTTTTCTTAATGTGTCAAAAGCTGCCTTGCTGTTACCTTTTATTAGCCCCGTATTAATGGACTCACATTGATCAGCTACCCATTTTTCTTTGGCCTGTTTCATTTTCTTCCTAATATTTTTATTCACCATACTGTATTGCCATGCTGCTTCAGGAACCTCTTTCTTAACCTTTTTCATTTCCCGCCGTGTATCACATAACTTCAGAATGTCATCTGTAACCCATGGTTTGTTTATTTTCTTTCTTTTACCAAGTATTTCTGTTGCTGATTCAATGAGCACGTCTTTCATGTTCTCTGTGATTGAGTTGATATCATCCTCCAAAAAATTGAGAGCTGCGAATTTTCCTCCAACAGTTGCCTCAAAGATTCCCGCGATTTCTGGATCTTTCAGTTTGTCTAAATTGAATCTTAACTGAGAACATCTGTTTTGATTATAGTTCTTTTTAAGTTTAAGCTTGAGCGTCATCAATACCATGTCGTGATCACTACCAATGTCGGCGCCAGGAAATGTCCTAGTCTTGGCTTTATTAATACTAGACTTGAATCTTTTGCATACAAGAATAAAATCAATTTGGCCATGTATCTCAGTTTTTGGGGTGTCACGTAGGGTTTATATTCATTTAATTTCCTACATCTTCTTCCTATTCGTTCACCCAAATTCTCTCTTTTATTATCTCTGTATTTCATTTTTCCCGTATATTTTTTCATCCATTCGTTTTGCGAATATTATTTTCATATAATTCGCAAACTTTACCTGTTTCTTTCTCAAAACTGAGAATCGCGCTAGGACGATATTACGTAGATGTCAGGGCTGCAGGGCGTCAGAAGGCGTGATAAGTCGGTTCGCTGAACATAGGACGTAGCAAATCGTCTACATTCTCACCGAGCGCGCGAGCTTCTTCTCGGCATAAGTCCCGGTGAGGTGTGATACTTTACATCTGCACCGGTCAGTATCCAGACATTTGTCTGGAAAATCCCAAACTGACACGGCGCTCACTTGGGCCATGGTCAGCTGTAGTGTGAAAACTGCCCTGCAATGGAGTCAGGCTGTCTGGGATTTGAAACTGACACGCGTACATCGTGGTCAGTAGGTGACAGTTACGACACGCGTTAAGCGGACGTAAATGTTGGGAGTAGGGGAGATAATTTCGCTTGGCGAAGTAAGTTTGGGCCCTTTGTCTGATTTTAAGATATTGGCCAAGTTTGAAACTTTAATTTCATTCTCGCTCATAGACTCCACAGTAGATAGGTCGCTCGAAAACAGAATAGCTGTTAGCGAAGATCTCAGTTTGTTTCGGCAATTTGTCGAACTTCTAGACTTCCAGAAATATTTTCAGCATTTTTATTCTTAAGTTGTGCGACTACCTGTAATTCTGTGGTTGAGGTAATTAATATGATAGATATATAGATTTTGTGAGTGTTAAAGTGTTAAATCGCTTAATTCATTTTAATCTATTTCTTTAGCGCAGAAGAGAAATAAAGTGGTAGGCTATTATATTTTCTAGGGAAGCATTCAGTGGAAAGCAGAATAAAATTAAAATTTCTAGCTTATAACGGCAATTGTAGCTATTTATAAATTTAATTTAACTGCTAATACTCAGTCGAGTGTATTTTTTCTAAACTAACGTATAAACTCTAGAATCCAGCCTCATGAATGGTGACGGAATACGCACGTGTTCTTAATTTATGAGGATTGCTGATTTTTAAATATAACTTACGTCACGGGAAGTTTAAATGATAAGCAAAGCTCTCTGCTTGCAAGTTTAAATGTAAGTTTTAACCAGTACAGATTCTGTTTATTATATTATATGTGTTATTTTTCCTCCACACAGTGAAAGTTTTGGGGTGACCCTAACTTTACCAGCACCTAGTAGTAGTTTCCATATTTGTGAAGAAATAGACAGTCCTTATTTTGAACCACGTGGGTTTTCTCAAGTAACACTGATCTGACGGTGCAAGTTAGACAGAAATACTAATATCCCTATAACGGGTTTTCAAAGACTGTAATGATAAATACTGGACCTTGGAGCCAGCACTTAATTTCTTCTAGAAACTCTATATAATTTGCTGCCTGGTGGCGTGAATATTAACAATCATTTCCCGACTAGATTATATCTTGTGGACAAATCTGTGGTGTGACTAAAGTGAATCCTATACTGAGGGAAGGCACCGACCTGACATTCATCATTTTTTAGAAACCTACGCTATTGACACTGTGCTCTGCTAACTCCCGCGCCTGGAATAATTGTTAGGTGACTTAATCAGACATTTGAACAAATTTGCATACCCAAGTAGTCGTTCCCGGAGACTCCAAGTTAAATACGTCTTTTGGAACTGGGGACTTCTTGGCAGAAGACTGCATTTTTTGAGTCTGTGTGAAAATCTAAAATCAATGTGTTCCAAGAGGCAGCAAGCAAAGTCGTGAGTACAAGTATGATAAGCCATGGCGGAATGAATGAGTGTACGCTGGCTTGAGTGATATTTTTCACTATTTTATCTTTGACACCCTGTTGCTGTCCTAATTTTTTTTCAATCTGCATAATTTGTTGCTAAGGCTAGAGTTCTTGTGTTTTTGTCTTAGGTTAAATCAGATTTTTTTCAAACTCTGTGCATATAATTACGAGATAAAACATAGAAAAACTCTTAGACTCAAACCCTATGTATCTGTGACTCGGGCGCCATCATCTGTTCTCTTAACGGGGCCGGGCTAAACCTAGAGTTAACACTATAACGGGGCTATCATCCTTGCAACATTTCCTTGATTTTTTTATGACTATGTGTATATGTATTTTCCTTGATGTACTTTCTTTGATGTTGTGAGCCGATTTTTCCTGATAATAAAATCGCTCTTGAACTTAATAATCGTGTTTGGTCAGCTCGTTCTAGATAATATATATATATCATTGTTATAGTTTTCCCACGTCTGTGTGTTTACCTGTCGTCACGTGTATGTGCGTGCCTGTGAGTGATAGAAATATACGTAATATGTATATTGGTGTAGTCTGTCTGACGCTGTAACAACTGTTGTAGAAGATAGGTGAGAGAGAGAAGAATTCTTTTCGCTTTCAGAGACAGCCACTATATCAAAATCTATCATCTCACGTGTGTGGAAATTCTATTACCTTTCACTAACTCTCACTGAGTCTATCACCTATTCAAACCTATTCAGAAGGGACCAAACCTAGTCTTAATTCTCCTATCGGAAATCTACGACAAATGAGGGCTCGTTTCCGGTCTTTGAACTTAGAATAGGAAGACGAGTACGACAAATGAGGGCTCGTTTCCGGTCTTTGAACTTAGAATAGGAAGACGAGTACGACAAACGTGGACTCGTCTATCTGGATTTTGTACTTAAGATTCTGTATTCTGATATAGAGTAAGAGTGTGATGTCTTGTGAGTTGTTATAAGTTTAAATAATTACCCCCTAGACTAGCGATCTGTGTACGGGCGTGCTGACCACACAAACTAATAAGTTTTTTTTTTCACAGCATCTTTGAATAATATACATTTTGGTTACAGGTTGATTTTGTCGGGATATATGTTAACTGCTGATTGTAATACTAAATGCTGGTAAAGTGGTGAGTGTATAACATTCACTGGGTATTGAGGCAGAACGGCGTTTGAACTAAGTTAAGGAGTGTGTTTCGGACTTTTTGTCCAGATTAATTCCCTCCCTTACCCGATCTGACTTCAGGGGCGAACTTATAGTGGATTTTTAAAAATAAAGGGATTATTTTTCTCTTTAATTTTTGCAATATTCTTTTGCTTTTCCACTGTAGCAACTTATTTTTCAGTTGTAATCTTAACTACCATTTAGTTGGCGTAGTCGTGTTTTGCATTAAGTGCTTTATTGCCGATAATAGCAGCGATAGTTAGATTTTATTTTGGAGGAGGTATCCCAGGGTTAAATATATCATCTTTTGATTTTTGGTAATTTTTTTCTCGTAAGTGGTAGGAACCAGTGTATCCTTTTTCCTATTTTCTTTCTCCACTAGTCTCAGTCACTGACCTAATATGGCCGAGAGGGCAAAGCTTAGACAACTTCTCAGGGACGAAGCGAGAGAGGAGGGACTGGAAGGAGAAGAAGCGAAAGCTTTTGTCAGAGACGAACTTGAGAGATACGATGCGGAGAGGAAAGCAGCTGAAGCTAAAGAGCAGAAGAAGATGGACGAGGAAATGGAAATCCGCAGGGAGAGGGAAAAAGAGAAGGAGAGACAGCATGAGAAGGAGAGGGAGGAGAGAGAGGAAAGAGAGAAGGAGAGACAACATGAGTTGGCTCTTAAAGCTCTAGAACTTCAGAGCCGTGGGGCTGCCTCTACCTCCAGCAATGGAGAGTCTTCTCCTCATTCTTCCTTAACTGATCCTGCTAACACTCAATCTCTTCAACTAAATGCTATGTCTTTCACCCTTGAGTCTTTCCCTTGTCCAAATGAGAAGATTGACACTTGGCTAGAAAAATTTGAGAAAATTGCAAGTCTGTACGGTTTAGAGAGGTCGCGTTGGAACATGAAACTTTCCCAGGCCCTAAAAGGTTCTGCTTATGATGTTTATTCTAAGCTGGAAAGTAGCCAACAAGACGACTACGATGTGTTGAAGAAAGCGTTACTGGAGCGCTTTGAAATGAACGCTCGCAAGTTTTTGCAACTGTTTCGCAACAGCCGGAAAGAGAATTCTGAAACTTTTCACCAGTTCTCATCTCGTCTTAAGGGATATCTAACAAAGTGCCTTGAGCTTTCGCAGCTCCCCTCTACCTATGAAGGTCTTGAGGAACTTGTTCTAACTGAACAAATAAAGAACACTTTGTCTGCTGATACCCGGAGATTTCTCGCTGAGCAGGGGGCAGAAAAACTTGAAGACATTTTGGAAAAGTCTGAGCGTTATCACAATGCGCTGGCTGAACTACCGGCCACAAAGCGGAAACCGACAGAGGAGCATTTTCGAAAACATAACCTAGAGCAATCTTCTCAGGCTTCTAACCAAAACAACCACAGAGAAACTGGACCTCAAAACCCCCCTCCTGAAAAATCCAAGTTCTACAAGAACAAGTACCCCAACCACCCCAAACAGTCTGATCAACCCGACCGCCCTACATGGCAGCGTAGCCAGAAAGGACAAGGTGGCAAAGGGAGAACCCCCGAGCACGGGACATATGATCAGACCGAGCACACCGAGCCTAAACGCATCGGATGCTTATTAACAGTCTCGCAAGGCGGAATTATTGACAGTGATTCCCAACCTCTTGGGGATAGACCCTCAACGCGAGGTATTGTTATTTTTGAACGGTTCTCAAACTTCTTGCTTATTTGACACGGGGCTTTCTTACGATTGCATTGTTGCCAGAAACCTGGTTAAACCCGGTCAAGAGACAGGAGAGACCGTCAAACTTTGTGGAGTTCGTAAGAGTGATGCACCTACAGCGCTTCCCATCGCATTGGTGGAGATACACTCTGACTTTGTCAGAGGTGTGATCAAAGCGGCTGTTATGGATGATCCCATCTACCCAGTCATACTTGGCGGGAGATACGTGTGTATTGGGAAACCGGAAGAGCCGATTGTGGCAGCTGTAACTACAAGAGGGCAAACCAAGAAGGAACGGGAGCCTGCGCCAAATTTGTTACCTATGGAACTTAAAGAAGCGCAATACAAGGACCCTACTTTGGCACCCTGCTTTAGGAAACTGCCCATGGCTAAGGAACCCAAACAGCACGGGGACATTTTTTCTGAGGATGGCGTACTTTATCGGAGAACGGGCAAGCCTGACCAAGGTTACAACCAGCTCCTAGTACCGAAACAGTACAGAAGCCAAATCCTAGAAATGGGGCACTCTCTTCCCTTTAGCGGACATATGGGACAGAACGCCACAAACCAACGTATAACCACTCATTATTGGTGGCCAGGAGTAAATACTGATATTATCAGATATGTCAAATCCTGTGCCCAGTGCCAACGTGTGCCACCCAAGCAACGGACACCCCCAGTCCACATGGGTGAAATGCCAATAATGGGAACACCATTCGAACGGGTTGTGATCGACATTTTAGGGCCTTTCGAAAGGACTAAAAGAAGGAACAGGTTCATCCTGACCTTAGTCGATACATGCACTTTATGGGCAGAAGCTATCCCGCTAACATGCGCAGATGCCAAGCATATCGCAGAAGCCCTCGTGCAGATTTTCACTCGGTTGGGATTCCCTCAGCAAGTGTTGACGGATAATGGATCTCCATACCGAAACCTGTTGATGGATGAGATCGTTAAGATCTTGAGGACCCAGCACATCCACACTAAGCCATATACTCCGGCCGGAAATGGGCTCGTGGAACGTGCTAATGGAAACCTCACCATGATGCTAAGTAAGCTGGCACAAGTGAAACCTGAAGATTGGGATCTCTGTATTCCTGCAGCATTATTTGGCTACAGAGAATCTCCTCATACTTCCACAGGATTTCCGCCAGCTACACTCTTATTTGGCAGACCCATTAAGGGCCCGCTTGAAGCCTTACTTCAGTCTCTGACAGACGAGAAGGCGGATGAGACAGTCGTCTCAGCAAGTAAATATGTGTCGGTTTTAAAGGAAAGGTTGAAACTAGGGTGGGACCTAGCAACGACTAACTTTAAGCGAGCTCGCACAAAGCACGCTAACCGATACAGGAAAGTCGCGGAAGAGAGAGAACTGGAAGCAGGAGAGAAAGTTTTGGTGTTACTCCCTACTGAGAACAACCAACTGAAGATCGGATGGCAAGGGCCGTTTACCGTCCTGAAAAAGATTTCTAAGGCTAACTACCAGATCTCTATTGAAGGAAAGGAGAAGGTTTTCCATTTAAATCTCTTAAAGAGATACTTGGAAAAACCAGTGCCAACCTCCGACCATCTCCTGACGATCGCCAAAACTGACGAAGATGATGATAGTGGCAGGGATATTCCACCGCTATCACAGGAAATCTTTCAAAAATGTCAGAAGCGGCGACGCTCTTTCAAGCGCGCATGGGAGACATTCCGGGGGAAGGAAACTTTGAGGAGTGGACTTGAGTAGGAATTGGACAGAGATGGAGGGGGAAGATGAGAGGGAAGAGGACAGACACCCCGAAGCTACGGTTATAGGAAATTAAACTCCATAACGTAGACATGGAGTGCTTCCATATCTTAAAGGGGGGAGGCTCTGTCACGTAGGGTTTATATTCATTTAATTTCCTACATCTTCTTCCTATTCGTTCACCCAAATTCTCTCTTTTATTATCTCTGTATTTCATTTTCCCCGTATATTTTTCATCCATTCGTTTTGCGAATATTATTTTCATATAATTCGCAAACTTTACCTGTTTCTTTCTCAAAACTGAGAATCGCGCTAGGACGATATTACGTAGATGTCAGGGCTGCAGGGCGTCAGAAGGCGTGATAAGTCGGTTCGCTGAACATAGGACGTAGCAAATCGTCTACATTCTCACCGAGCGCGCGAGCTTCTTCTCGGCATAAGTCCCGGTGAGGTGTGATACTTTACATCTGCACCGGTCAGTATCCAGACATTTGTCTGGAAAATCCCAAACTGACACGGCGCTCACTTGGGCCATGGTCAGCTGTAGTGTGAAAACTGCCCTGCAATGGAGTCAGGCTGTCTGGGATTTGAAACTGACACGCGTACATCGTGGTCAGTAGGTGACAGTTACGACACGCGTTAAGCGGACGTAAATGTTGGGAGTAGGGGAGATAATTTCGCTTGGCGAAGTAAGTTTGGGCCCTTTGTCTGATTTTAAGATATTGGCCAAGTTTGAAACTTTAATTTCATTCTCGCTCATAGACTCCACAGTAGATAGGTCGCTCGAAAACAGAATAGCTGTTAGCGAAGATCTCAGTTTGTTTCGGCAATTTGTCGAACTTCTAGACTTCCAGAAATATTTTCAGCATTTTTATTCTTAAGTTGTGCGACTACCTGTAATTCTGTGGTTGAGGTAATTAATATGATAGATATATAGATTTTGTGAGTGTTAAAGTGTTAAATCGCTTAATTCATTTTAATCTATTTCTTTAGCGCAGAAGAGAAATAAAGTGGTAGGCTATTATATTTTCTAGGGAAGCATTCAGTGGAAAGCGGAATAAAATTAAAATTTCTAGCTTATAACGGCAATTGTAGCTATTTATAAATTTAATTTAACTGCTAATACTCAGTCGAGTGTATTTTTCTAAACTAACGTATAAACTCTAGAATCCAGCCTCATGAATGGTGACGGAATACGCACGTGTTCTTAATTTATGAGGATTGCTGATTTTTAAATATAACTTACGTCACGGGAAGTTTAAATGATAAGCAAAGCTCTCTGCTTGCAAGTTTAAATGTAAGTTTTAACCAGTACAGATTCTGTTTATTATATTATATGTGTTATTTTTCCTCCACACAGTGAAAGTTTTGGGGTGACCCTAACTTTACCAGCACCTAGTAGTAGTTTCCATATTTGTGAAGAAATAGACAGTCCTTATTTTGAACCACGTGGGTTTTCTCAAGTAACACTGATCTGACGGTGCAAGTTAGACAGAAATACTAATATCCCTATAACGGGTTTTCAAAGACTGTAATGATAAATACTGGACCTTGGAGCCAGCACTTAATTTCTTCTAGAAACTCTATATAATTTGCTGCCTGGTGGCGTGAATATTAACAATCATTTCCCGACTAGATTATATCTTGTGGACAAATCTGTGGTGTGACTAAAGTGAATCCTATACTGAGGGAAGGCACCGACCTGACATTCATCATTTTTTAGAAACCTACGCTATTGACACTGTGCTCTGCTAACTCCCGCGCCTGGAATAATTGTTAGGTGACTTAATCAGACATTTGAACAAATTTGCATACCCAAGTAGTCGTTCCCGGAGACTCCAAGTTAAATACGTCTTTTGGAACTGGGGACTTCTTGGCAGAAGACTGCATTTTTTGAGTCTGTGTGAAAATCTAAAATCAATGTGTTCCAAGAGGCAGCAAGCAAAGTCGTGAGTACAAGTATGATAAGCCATGGCGGAATGAATGAGTGTACGCTGGCTTGAGTGATATTTTTCACTATTTTATCTTTGACACCCTGTTGCTGTCCTAATTTTTTTTCAATCTGCATAATTTGTTGCTAAGGCTAGAGTTCTTGTGTTTTTGTCTTAGGTTAAATCAGATTTTTTTTTTTCAAACTCTGTGCATATAATTACGAGATAAAACATAGAAAAACTCTTAGACTCAAACCCTATGTATCTGTGACTCGGGCGCCATCATCTGTTCTCTTAACGGGGCCGGGCTAAACCTAGAGTTAACACTATAACGGGGCTATCATCCTTGCAACATTTCCTTGATTTTTTTATGACTATGTGTATATGTATTTTCCTTGATGTACTTTCTTTGATGTTGTGAGCCGATTTTTCCTGATAATAAAATCGCTCTTGAACTTAATAATCGTGTTTGGTCAGCTCGTTCTAGATAATATATATATCATTGTTATAGTTTTCCCACGTCTGTGTGTTTACCTGTCGTCACGTGTATGTGCGTGCCTGTGAGTGATAGAAATATACGTAATATGTATATTGGTGTAGTCTGTCTGACGCTGTAACAACTGTTGTAGAAGATAGGTGAGAGAGAGAAGAATTCTTTTCGCTTTCAGAGACAGCCACTATATCAAAATCTATCATCTCACGTGTGTGGAAATTCTATTACCTTTCACTAACTCTCACTGAGTCTATCACCTATTCAAACCTATTCAGAAGGGACCAAACCTAGTCTTAATTCTCCTATCGGAAATCTACGACAAATGAGGGCTCGTTTCCGGTCTTTGAACTTAGAATAGGAAGACGAGTACGACAAATGAGGGCTCGTTTCCGGTCTTTGAACTTAGAATAGGAAGACGAGTACGACAAACGTGGACTCGTCTATCTGGATTTTGTACTTAAGATTCTGTATTCTGATATAGAGTAAGAGTGTGATGTCTTGTGAGTTGTTATAAGTTTAAATAATTACCCCCTAGACTAGCGATCTGTGTACGGGCGTGCTGACCACACAAACTTATTAGTTTTTTTTTTCCACAGCATCTTTGAATAATATACATTTTGGTTACAGGTTGATTTTGTCGGGATATATGTTAACTGCTGATTGTAATACTAAATGCTGGTAAAGTGGTGAGTGTATAACATTCACTGGGTACTGAGGCAGAACGGCGTTTGAACTAAGTTAAGGAGTGTGTTTCGGACTTTTTGTCCAGATTAATTCCCTCCCTTACCCGATCTGACTTCAGGGGCGAACTTATAGTGGATTTTTAAAAATTAAGGGATTATTTTTCTCTTTAATTTTTGCAATATTCTTTTGCTTTTCCACTGTAGCAACTTATTTTTCAGTTGTAATCTTAACTACCATTTAGTTGGCGTAGTCGTGTTTTGCATTAAGTGCTTTATTGCCGATAATAGCAGCGATAGTTAGATTTTATTTTGGAGGAGGTATCCCAGGGTTAAATATATCATCTTTTGATTTTTGGTAATTTTTTTCTCGTAAGTGGTAGGAACCAGTGTATCCTTTTTCCTATTTTCTTTCTCCACTAGTCTCAGTCACTGACCTAATATGGCCGAGAGGGCAAAGCTTAGACAACTTCTCAGGGACGAAGCGAGAGAGGAGGGACTGGAAGGAGAAGAAGCGAAAGCTTTTGTCAGAGACGAACTTGAGAGATACGATGCGGAGAGGAAAGCAGCTGAAGCTAAAGAGCAGAAGAAGATGGACGAGGAAATGGAAATCCGCAGGGAGAGGGAAAAAGAGAAGGAGAGACAGCATGAGAAGGAGAGGGAGGAGAGAGAGAGAGGAAAGAGAGAAGGAGAGACAACATGAGTTGGCTCTTAAAGCTCTAGAACTTCAGAGCCGTGGGGCTGCCTCTACCTCCAGCAATGGAGAGTCTTCTCCTCATTCTTCCTTAACTGATCCTGCTAACACTCAATCTCTTCAACTAAATGCTATGTCTTTCACCCTTGAGTCTTTCCCTTGTCCAAATGAGAAGATTGACACTTGGCTAGAAAAATTTGAGAAAATTGCAAGTCTGTACGGGTTAGAGAGGTCGCGTTGGAATATGAAACTTTCCCAGGCCCTAAAAGGTTCTGCTTATGATGTTTATTCTAAGCTGGAAAGTAGCCAACAAGACGACTACGATGTGTTGAAGAAAGCGTTACTGGAGCGCTTTGAAATGAACGCTCGCAAGTTTTTGCAACTGTTTCGCAACAGCCGGAAAGAGAATTCTGAAACTTTTCACCAGTTCTCATCTCGTCTTAAGGGATATCTAACAAAGTGCCTTGAGCTTTCGCAGCTCCCCTCTACCTATGAAGGTCTTGAGGAACTTGTTCTAACTGAACAAATAAAGAACACTTTGTCTGCTGATACCCGGAGATTTCTCGCTGAGCAGGGGGCAGAAAAACTTGAAGACATTTTGGAAAAGTCTGAGCGTTATCACAATGCGCTGGCTGAACTACCGGCCACAAAGCGGAAACCGACAGAGGAGCATTTTCGAAAACATAACCTAGAGCAATCTTCTCAGGCTTCTAACCAAAACAACCACAGAGAAACTGGACCTCAAAACCCCCCTCCTGAAAAATCCAAGTTCTACAAGAACAAGTACCCCAACCACCCCAAACAGTCTGATCAACCCGACCGCCCTACATGGCAGCGTAGCCAGAAAGGACAAGGTGGCAAAGGGAGAACCCCCGAGCACGGGACATATGATCAGACCGAGCACACCGAGCCTAAACGCATCGGATGCTTATTAACAGTCTCGCAAGGCGGAATTATTGACAGTGATTCCCAACCTCTTGGGGATAGACCCTCAACGCGAGGTATTGTTATTTTGAACGGTTCTCAAACTTCTTGCTTATTTGACACGGGGCTTTCTTACGATTGCATTGTTGCCAGAAACCTGGTTAAACCCGGTCAAGAGACAGGAGAGACCGTCAAACTTTGTGGAGTTCGTAAGAGTGATGCACCTACAGCGCTTCCCATCGCATTGGTGGAGATACACTCTGACTTTGTCAGAGGTGTGATCAAAGCGGCTGTTATGGATGATCCCATCTACCCAGTCATACTTGGCGGGAGATACGTGTGTATTGGGAAACCGGAAGAGCCGATTGTGGCAGCTGTAACTACAAGAGGGCAAACCAAGAAGGAACGGGAGCCTGCGCCAAATTTGTTACCTATGGAACTTAAAGAAGCGCAATACAAGGACCCTACTTTGGCACCCTGCTTTAGGAAACTGCCCATGGCTAAGGAACCCAAACAGCACGGGGACATTTTTTTCTGAGGATGGCGTACTTTATCGGAGAACGGGCAAGCCTGACCAAGGTTACAACCAGCTCCTAGTACCGAAACAGTACAGAAGCCAAATCCTAGAAATGGGGCACTCTCTTCCCTTTAGCGGACATATGGGACAGAACGCCACAAACCAACGTATAACCACTCATTATTGGTGGCCAGGAGTAAATACTGATATTATCAGATATGTCAAATCCTGTGCCCAGTGCCAACGTGTGCCACCCAAGCAACGGACACCCCCAGTCCACATGGGTGAAATGCCAATAATGGGAACACCATTCGAACGGGTTGTGATCGACATTTTAGGGCCTTTCGAAAGGACTAAAAGAAGGAACAGGTTCATCCTGACCTTAGTCGATACATGCACTTTATGGGCAGAAGCTATCCCGCTAACATGCGCAGATGCCAAGCATATCGCAGAAGCCCTCGTGCAGATTTTCACTCGGTTGGGATTCCCTCAGCAAGTGTTGACGGATAATGGATCTCCATACCGAAACCTGTTGATGGATGAGATCGTTAAGATCTTGAGGACCCAGCACATCCACACTAAGCCATATACTCCGGCCGGAAATGGGCTCGTGGAACGTGCTAATGGAAACCTCACCATGATGCTAAGTAAGCTGGCACAAGTGAAACCTGAAGATTGGGATCTCTGTATTCCTGCAGCATTATTTGGCTACAGAGAATCTCCTCATACTTCCACAGGATTTCC
Organism: Oreohelix idahoensis; assembly: GCA_024509875.1. Taxonomy (NCBI): domain Eukaryota; kingdom Metazoa; phylum Mollusca; class Gastropoda; order Stylommatophora; family Oreohelicidae; genus Oreohelix; species Oreohelix idahoensis. The sequence goes on along the minus strand of JAMPIV010008910.1, from coordinate 1,780 downwards.
GCCAGCTACACTCTTATTTGGCAGACCCATTAAGGGCCCGCTTGAAGCCTTACTTCAGTCTCTGACAGACGAGAAGGCGGATGAGACAGTCGTCTCAGCAAGTAAATATGTGTCGGTTTTAAAGGAAAGGTTGAAACTAGGGTGGGACCTAGCAACGACTAACTTTAAGCGAGCTCGCACAAAGCACGCTAACCGATACAGGAAAGTCGCGGAAGAGAGAGAACTGGAAGCAGGAGAGAAAGTTTTGGTGTTACTCCCTACTGAGAACAACCAACTGAAGATCGGATGGCAAGGGCCGTTTACCGTCCTGAAAAAGATTTCTAAGGCTAACTACCAGATCTCTATTGAAGGAAAGGAGAAGGTTTTCCATTTAAATCTCTTAAAGAGATACTTGGAAAAAAAAACCAGTGCCAACCTCCGACCATCTCCTGACGATCGCCAAAACTGACGAAGATGATGATAGTGGCAGGGATATTCCACCGCTATCACAGGAAATCTTTCAAAAATGTCAGAAGCGGCGACGCTCTTTCAAGCGCGCATGGGAGACATTCCGGGGGAAGGAAACTTTGAGGAGTGGACTTGAGTAGGAATTGGACAGAGATGGAGGGGGAAGATGAGAGGGAAGAGGACAGACACCCCGAAGCTACGGTTATAGGAAATTAAACTCCATAACGTAGACATGGAGTGCTTCCATATCTTAAAGGGGGGAGGCTCTGTCACGTAGGGTTTATATTCATTTAATTTCCTACATCTTCTTCCTATTCGTTCACCCAAATTCTCTCTTTTATTATCTCTGTATTTCATTTTTCCCGTATATTTTTCATCCATTCGTTTTGCGAATATTATTTTCATATAATTCGCAAACTTTACCTGTTTCTTTCTCAAAACTGAGAATCGCGCTAGGACGATATTACGTAGATGTCAGGGCTGCAGGGCGTCAGAAGGCGTGATAAGTCGGTTCGCTGAACATAGGACGTAGCAAATCGTCTACATTCTCACCGAGCGCGCGAGCTTCTTCTCGGCATAAGTCCCGGTGAGGTGTGATACTTTACATCTGCACCGGTCAGTATCCAGACATTTGTCTGGAAAAATCCCAAACTGACACGGCGCTCACTTGGGCCATGGTCAGCTGTAGTGTGAAAACTGCCCTGCAATGGAGTCAGGCTGTCTGGGATTTGAAACTGACACGCGTACATCGTGGTCAGTAGGTGACAGTTACGACACGCGTTAAGCGGACGTAAATGTTGGGAGTAGGGGAGATAATTTCGCTTGGCGAAGTAAGTTTGGGCCCTTTGTCTGATTTTAAGATATTGGCCAAGTTTGAAACTTTAATTTCATTCTCGCTCATAGACTCCACAGTAGATAGGTCGCTCGAAAACAGAATAGCTGTTAGCGAAGATCTCAGTTTGTTTCGGCAATTTGTCGAACTTCTAGACTTCCAGAAATATTTTCAGCATTTTTATTCTTAAGTTGTGCGACTACCTGTAATTCTGTGGTTGAGGTAATTAATATGATAGATATATAGATTTTGTGAGTGTTAAAGTGTTAAATCGCTTAATTCATTTTAATCTATTTCTTTAGCGCAGAAGAGAAATAAAGTGGTAGGCTATTATATTTTCTAGGGAAGCATTCAGTGGAAAGCGGAATAAAAATTAAAATTTCTAGCTTATAACGGCAATTGTAGCTATTTATAAATTTAATTTAACTGCTAATACTCAGTCGAGTGTATTTTTCTAAACTAAACGTATAAAACTCTAGAATCCAGCCTCATGAATGGTGA
>JAMPIV010008909.1:335000-430835 GCA_024509875.1 Oreohelix idahoensis | reverse complement strand
TTTTCCCCTTCTACCGTGAGGTGTAAGGTTTGGAAGAGAGAGCGCCAGACCATTCTATCAGCTGTCTTCTTCCTGGCCTGGTTCCATTCTAGTCCTCGGTCCTTCAAAGATTGTCTAATGTTGTCCTCCCAGCGGACTCTGGGTCGTCCTGGGGGTCTGGGATCCTTGGCTCTTTGTTTCCCATGCTTGTCGTGGTATCCGATCTTCTCCCATTCTGCAGACATGGCCAAACCATCTTAATTGGGACTGTTCTACTTGGGTCTGCAGGGGGTGGATTTTAGGCCTTGACGTATCGTCTGGTTGCGTACCATGTCTCTTCTTGTTACTTCAACCACCTTCCTCAGATACCTCATTTCTGAGGTTTGGATCTGGCTTTTATGGGTTGTAGTCATTGCCCATGACTCGCATCCATATGTCAAGACTGGGACATAGGTGGAGCGGTATACAGCCATCTTCGTTTTCTTACCAACCTCTCTCTTGCTGAGGAATCCTCGATTTATGGCCTGAAAAAGTCTCCCAGCTGCTGCTTTTCGAGTGGCCAACTCTTCTTTGATGCCTCCCTTTCGTCTATAATAGCTCCGAGGTATTTAAAGTGGTCGACCTGCTCCAGGACCTGTTCTCCCAGCTTAATCTGATGTTTTCTTTCTTCTCGTGATATCACCATGGATTTTGTTTTAGAGCTGCTTATGACCATCCCTCTCTTCTTCAGCTCTTCCTTCCAGACTTGCAGGTTGGATTGGAGATGTGCCTCTGATTTAGCAATCAGGGCAACATCATCAGCAAATGCCAGCTCCGAAATATAGACCTGTCTCATCTTCCATACCCCACTGAATACTTTCTTGTTCTCTCCTTACATGCCTTGATGACATCGTCCATAAGGAGTATGAAGAGGTAAGGTGATAGGATATCACCTTGTCTTACACCAGTGGTGGTCCTGAACTCTTCCGACTTATGGTTTGCTGTCCTCACATAATTTCTGCAAGACTTGTAGAAGCTCTGTATAGCATGAATCAGAGGTGCTGGAATATTCTTCCTTGCCAAACAGTCCCAAAGTTTGCTCCAGGGGACCCTGTCAAATGCCTTTTCCAGATCTATGAAACAAAGATGCATCTCACTCTTATACTCAAGGGCCTTTTCACTCAGCTGTCTGAGTGTGAAGATTAGGTCTTGAGTACTTCGGTTTGCTCGGAATCTGCACTGGACCTCATCCAATTGTGGCTCAGCTAGGCGTCGGAGTCTCTGCTCTAGGATTCTAGAGTAGATTATACCAGGGACACTGAGAAGGGATATGCCTCTATGGTTTCCACACTGTCGATTGTCACCCTTTTTGAAAATTGGTGTTATGATGGCAATCTCCCAACCCTTTGGTATGGTCTTGTTGTACCACGCTGCCTGGCTCTCAGTACCAATTATCTAATCTCATTATTTCTGCTCTCAGTACAAATTATCTAATCTCATTATTTCTCTCTCAGTACCAATTATCTAATCTAATATTTTCGGCTTGCAGTACCAATGCTCTAGTTTAACACATTTTGCATAATAGAAACCTCCACAACATATTCATATTCTTTGCTAAGTCAACAGCGTACAATAAAAAAGATGTAAGCAGCATTCCTCTTACCGTGCTTTCGATCTTCTCTTTCTTTTGAAGACTTTATGGAAAAACTGCGGCCCAGGATCATCACTGAGACCCAGATCTATGTCTGTCATTGAGGAGAAGCTGCTAGCCTTGCCACCTAACACCAGGTCTGTTTCTATATGTGGAATCATCATTGCAGCAACATTATACTAAATAATACATACAGGGATACTCATTTGTGCTAGACAGTAGCAAATGAAAACTGAAGACATTCTGAAAAGTGTGGTATTTTTCCTTATATAAATTACTTTAATGGTCAACATATAGAAATCATGTGTATTTTAATTCTTTCTTTGTGTCTTCAGAGAAACAACCCCCCCCCCCCCCCCCCCCCCCCCCCCACCACCACCACCACCACCACCACCACCAAAAACTAAACAGTTAGCACATAGGTGTATAAAAGTAAATGTGTGTATATCAGTTAATACACAGGAGAATAAGAGAAAATAAGTATATATGTGTTCTGTAATCCCCAGGGTAAGAGAGATAGAGGAAGATAGAAAATATATGGAGAAGAGATTTGGTTTGGTCTGGTTTTAAGGACATCTTCGTTGCACATAGACAACTCCACCAGTGCTCCAATCTTCTCCCTTAGATCACACAAGGAAGATCTCAGCATAGTGCACAAACTCTGTATACCGGCGAAGATTCCAATGTACATACGTATACAGGAACCACACATTCTATAAATATTTCTGTGGTCGGTAGGTTTCCTCATTTTTAAAGCTCTGGCAGGGCAGCAGCTGTATGGCCCACTCTTTATGATTTCCAACTGCCGAGGGATTTTTAATGTGCACAACTTGCACACGGGACCTCCTATTTTTTCGCCCTTATCCAAGAAGGCTAGGCATCCTACCTCACTAGCCAGGTGATCAGCAGGGAGTATGACATCGTTAGGAAGTTCTGAAAAAAATGTCCACAATTATATTCCCTGTACTGGGAGCGAAGCCAGTACCTTTAGAATTAGTAGCGGATGCCATACTTCTTAACCACTCCAACCCCCAATTGAGAATAGAACTGGAAACAAACATAAAGGGGATGAAGAAGACATGGAAAGACCTTGAGCAGATGGCACGTGACAGGAAGACTTGGCATTAGATTGTTGAAGGCCTATGCTCCTTGGGGAGCTGAAGTGTGATGATGATGATGATGAACATGCTGATGAAGATGATGATGATGATGATGAAGATGATGATGATGATGTATATGTTGTATATGTTGTATCAGCATGTACATATGCATAAATAAGACAACAGGTACTCAAGTCAAGACTTACCTTCCCCAAGAGAATATAATGAAAGAGCCAATTCATCAACTGATTCTGTAAAATGTGATGACAGCTGGTCTTTACCTGGCTTGGAATTTGTTGCAGACAAGGAATGGGCACAGTTTTTGTAGCTGGTTGACAACTTATCAACAATGGAAGTACTCGGAAAAGCTTCTTCTGAGCTGGTAGTTACCGTGGTCATAAGAGGTGTTGAGGCTGAGATCAAACTCAAAGAGGCTGTCAGGGAGACAGAATTTGGAACAACAGAAGCTTCTATGGGTGGTATCAAGGTACTATTATTGGGAGACTTGGAGATGGTGGCTGGCAGACCATCCTGAGAAGGGATACTCTGGGGTGTAGCAGGCCCATTTTTCTCAGAGTTGATTTGGTGAATTAATCTCTTTCTGAAACCTTGAGGTGTTGATCTTAATTTGAGAGGAGATGAAGAATCTGATGCTGACAATAATGCTATTGGTGATTTCAGTGGCGATGTTAATGAAGTTGATGACACTGAAGAGGAGGCTGTGGTCAGCAAAGGAGATTTGCTCAAAGTGTCTAGTTCATTAATAACCTTCTGAAAATCGACCTCTGCATTATCACATCCCATGGTATTTACAATAGAATCTATCAGATAACTATCCATAAAGTCACTCTCATTGTTTGTGTTAATGTCAGCCCTAGTGGGCAGACTGGAGACTAATTGCGCATAATTTTTATTTAAAACTTCTTCACTGCGAGATCTATGAACAATGCTTTTCTTGAAAGGCCGCTTAACTGAGGATTTAAACTGTCCAACATCTGCTTTCAGTTCAGAAGGAACAGCTGCATTCTCTGACACAGCTTCTGATGTGAAAGAACCAGGTTTAACAGAATCTGGCACAGGCAGAGAAGTGGTGTTATTGCTGGTGATGTTAGAATTGTCCTTCGGTGTTACAGTGAAGTTATCAGACTTAGGTAATGAGTTTGTCTCAGGCTGGTGGCTAAAATCTGTTTGAGGATTTGATTTAATGAAGTCTTTCTTTTTTGACATTGTTGAGAAGGTTTTCTCTTTCGGGTTGGCAACTGATTTCTTTTTTTCAAGACCTGAAGCCAAAGAAGCATATGACACTGGAGTTTTAACAATACCTCTAGCTGTCCTGGTACTGTATGAGTGAGCAGCCAATTTTGCTGCTGCTGCAGCGGCCGCAATTTCCACAGTTGTACGTGTGCATTTTTGGGGGGTTGGTGGTTGTTTATTCAAAGAAAATTGTGCTTTTTCACATAAAGATTTATTTTCACCATTTTGAACATTCTTCACATGTGATTCATGTAGACTACCCTTAGTTTCTGCATCTGAGGTGTTATTATAAGAAAACAGAGTCTGTGTAATATCTAACTGGCTCACAGTTTCATTATCTGGCTCCGTGGACATGACTGGTAAGGCATGGAGAATTTCCTTACCAGTGGCAGTTACATCCTTTTCTGTAGTCTTCCCTTCAATCTGGTTTTCAGTTTTGTAACGTCTTTTTGGGGAAAGCCATCCTTTTTTACCAGTCTTAAAGCCAAGAGGGCTATCAATGCCAGTGAGAGATTTCCCAAAATGACGAGACTTTGATGGAGATACAGTTTTTTGCTTTGTTTTCTTTAACATAACCCATTCTTCCTGGCCCCCTCCTCCTGCCTCTGATGTAGATCTATCAGTCTGTGTGGCCACTTCCATTCCTCTCACGCAAAGGGATGTGTTTGTGTATTTGTCTTCTGTTCCAATTTCAGTATTGGTGGCCTGATCTTGCATCTCAAGTTTCTGGCTGGATACAAGCAGCTGTGGGACTTTGATCTGTTCACTGGGAATATGAGCTTGCCACATGAATTCTTTGCAGAGATCCTTCAAGGTTGGTACCCTCAAACTGCTTGCCAGCATGTACATGTCTAAAACATTGCTTTCACTCAGCTCAGCTCTTCCAAGATAAATATACAACAGAAAAGTCATCATGGAGCTTGACTTGATTCCATCACAGTTCACTACCAGTAACACACCATTATTTCTTGTGGTTTGTGATGTAAAGCATGGAGATGAAGATGTGGTGTTTTTGGCAACGTAACCAGATAGGGGTGGCTTCATCTTCTGTAATAAAGCCGTGAGGTACTGACTCACAGAACACAATACAACCTGGTGAACCTGGCAGAATTAATGTTTGAAAAGTCTAGTTAATTTTCAAGGTTAGGAAATACTGGGTTTGAAGATATGCTAACAAATTATTCTTAATGAAAGACAAACACAACTTTATAAGAATGTCAAATGATAGTAAAACTGGATTCTATTTTTTGTTGCTGTTTAACTAGGGCTGTTGAGCTTGTCGCTCTTTCACAGCTATTGCTAAATTGAGGAATCCTTGGCATTATCTACATTGTAGATCTAGACCTTTCCGCCCAGGGAACAAGTAGCCGCACCAGGGTGGTCCAACATCATGATTCCCTCTGTGATGAAACATGATGAGAACCCAGCTATTGCACACTAAGCTGGGGGAAATCATCTGAGCCCCAGACTCAACTCTAGTATTTACCTAGTTGGCTGCTTGCAAGAGGAATCTCAAAATGGATAGATGACAGGCAGGGGAAGCTAATAAATGACTCTGCATGATGTGATGATTCCTTCTGAGAACCTAGAATCAGCAGAGCACAGTATTTCAGACCTCCATATTTGGAGAGCCCCCATGGACGGTGGGGAATGTACAGTATGCTCCCCCTTCTAGACTGAAACTAAAACGTGAGGATCATTTAAGTGCTTGCCAAGCTATGATAGAATACCCAAGAAAGAAACTGGAGCTCGTGATGCCAGCTCAACAAGTGTCAGAATGGTAGAAAAGCCAAAGGAAAAGCCTAGATCTACAAAATCGATAATACCAAGGATTCTTCAACTTGGCACTGGCTGTGAAAGAAAGCGACAAGCTCAGCAGCCATAGTTAAACAACAATAACAACAGCAAAAACTAATACTTTCAGTAATAGGACTGTATTTCCTGTGATCAGAATCTAAGTTAACTACTAAACTTCATACTATGACAAGAAAATTATTTTATTCAAAAAAAAAAACAGCAAATATAATATCAGTTATTACCTTCACTGTCTGCTTTGAAGTTGATAGCACAGCATCGCAAAACTGTTCTCGTTTCATCATGTCATACAGATTTTTACGAGCTGAAATGAGGACTTCCGCCTCTTGTTTGGAGCGGATTATCTGGGATATCTCAATCGAAGAATGAAGACCAGGCTCACTTGCAACAACAGAAGTTTGTGACTTCTCACTGCTAATGTGCTGAGATTGTTGAGATTCAAAGTCCATGAATGTCATTTCATTTTTTGATCTGTTAAGTTCCAGTGTGGCCTGACCACCATCATTAAGGGTGTTATTAGATACATCATCTAAGTCAGACTGTTGAGTCTGAAAGTGAATTCCAGTTACTGGAAACTGCATTCCTGAGTCATGGGTAGGATTCTCCGCTAGTATGGAAACAAGATTATTTGAGGTATTAGAAAAAGACGAACCCTGGGATGCTGTAATACCTTTCATAGAGGCTGAACATGCCAATCTTTTGAGGATATGATAGTCTAGCTCTGATGTCATGTTGTGAGCCAAGCTCTGTTGGAGGTCTCGTTTACCTGGAAGTGTGGAAACCATGTCTACTTCAATAGGCTGGTGCATCTGAGCAAATGGCTGATAGGACTGCACCATCTGTAGACTATCCTGTGGCTGCTCAGGCATAGTGAGGTGTGGATGATCTAGGAAGCTTCCAACAGACTGGTCCTCCATGAAATTCCCTGAAGATCCAAGAAACTGCTGATCCATTAAGCTCAAGCTCTCAATGTTGTGCTTGTTCTGGAAAGTCTTTTTAGGACTTGAGATGAGACCTTGTAGCTGCTGATGTTGTTGATGTTGCTGTTTTTGCTGTTGTTCTTTGCGTCTTTCTTCTTCTCTTTCGTCTTCCTGAAGCCCTTGCAGAATTTCCATGGCTCTGTTGATATCTCGGGGAATTCTAATTCCTTTCATGCTCTCCTTTGTGGATGTTCTTGTTAATTCTTTTTGCAGCTCAGAAATCTCTCTTTGTTTATCTCTGTCTGTTGTGAGACCCTGACCCTTTTCTCTTCCCTTAAATGAGCTCAAACTTTCTGAGATTACTTTCTTCTCTATAGGTGTTTTTTGACATACTGTCATATCTTGGGGCAAATCAGGTCTATTAAAATAAGACTGGCTCAGATCTCTGTGTGTTTGTGGATTCATATAGTCTTCAATATTGAAATCATTTACAGTGGCACTTGGAGCATAGGTTAAATCTCTTGAAGCTGAAGTTGAAAATTTTCGGCAAAAAGTTAAGTCTCTCTCAGAAGTAGAACTGAAATCTCGATCTGAAGTAAAATCTCTTTCTGATGCAGAATTGAAATAAGCTTCAAAACTGAGCTCTGGCTGTACATGGGATACCATGCCTAGATTATCAGGCAAGGATAATTCAGGTTGGTTAACCTGTTGTGGATCTCCGGAATGATCAAAGGATAAATCATCCTGGGTAGAAATCTGGTTTGATGTTTCCAAGCCAAAGTCTTTTGAGACTTGCAAACCAAAGTGCTGGTTAAGATCTAGATCCTTCTGAGATTGTGACACAGTTAATGATGAATGGAAGTCAAGGTCAAGTTGAGCTGAGGGAAGAAACTGCTGACTCGTCAAAATGGTGGAGGCAGCTTCTTTGTGCATGGGTGATGCCATAGTGTTTGAATCAAATGAAAATGTGGATGTAGTTTGTAAAAGCCCAAGTTCTCTTTGAGCTGCTTGATGTCTGTCAAGATTTTCATCCCGTCTGGTGACAAAACTTCTTTGCTGATGATGGTTTGTTCTCAAGTCTAATTCTTCCTCCATTGTTAGGAAAGTTCTTGAATTTGCTGTTACATCTCTCTGAATACTTTGATGGTATGAACTTTTATCCTGACTGACAGGTTCTAAGGTAGACATGGCTTTTGAGAAAGAAGGTTTATTACAATTTTTTTCATCTGTCACTTGGGAATAATTTCTGTGGTCTTCACTGCCTAGCAAACGTGCCATCTTTCGGTGTGCTCTTGGTCGACCACTCCACTTATTGCTGGAATTTATCTGATCTTTTAGACTGAAACGACCAGTCTCTTCATTATCTTGGAATTCATTTGTTACAAAGTTTCTGTGGCTGTCAAATGTAGGCTTCTGCTGTCCTCCAAATTCTGCGTGATATCCATGAAACACTGGCTCCAAATCTGATGTTAATTCATTCAGTTGATGGGTAAATGAAGACTTCTTTTGTGCATTACTCAGCCTACCATAGGTATCTTCAACATGGCCACTAAGCCCAAAACTCATGTATGAAGAGGACACTCTTTTGGAATCTAACGATAAAGAACTGCCTAACACATCACTGTCTCCAAGTTCAGTAGCAGCGTACTTTTGTGACTGGTGATAATCTTGGTCCTGAGCTCCTCGAGTGACTGATGCCATATCCATTCTAGCAGATACTGTGAAGTCCCGTGAGACTGAGGAAAGCTCAAAGCTGTTATCACAGTTACTGGCATCTCTACGATCAAATGACATGGTTATTTCAGTGCTCTGGAGAGGTTTTTCCACTGAATGACCATACAGATTACTCAAGTCTTTGCTGTAGTCTTGTTGTTTACATCTTGAGTCAAAGATTTTCTGAAAATATGTCATTACTGAGGTTATAATGTCAATCCGTAGCAAAGTTTCATAAATGGAAGCAAAATTAACTCTTGTGGTAAAACTCTAGTTTGCAAAATCCCAGCATTAATTCGATTTACGAAAATTTCACTTAATTTAAATGTCAATAACAAATGTGACGCAGAAATTATGTCAAGTTATTCTCTAATAGTTTGTGTCTTTTTTCTAAACACTGCTTTTTTTTTTTTTTTAAATGCTTTACATAGGAAGCCTCACAGGTACAAGAAGGCCGAACTAGAATTGTTTTTAAAAATAAAACTATACAAATATACTATTGACACAAAATATGAAATGGAAAACAGTATTCTTTCAGGATTTGGTAACAGAATAGGATTAAAGAAATCCTTCTTTGGGAATAACTGAAAGTAAGAGAACCTGAGAATAAAAATTTTTTAACAAAGGAAAACCTATAGGGCAAGACTATGAAGACAGGTCCAGAATAAACCAGAATAACATGAAATGGAGACCTTTGGTAGTTAATTTTCAGAAAACAAGAAGAAACGTAAAACAAGGAATATTCCAACTATTTGGCAATGTCACAGAACGGTTTCATGTGGGTGAATGACGGAGTAAGTGTAAGTAAGGGTCACTGAGGTTGTCAAAACAGGGATTGAGTTATGTCTGACTTCATGTCAGCATTTTGTGCATGGAAAAAGTGTGTTTGGTGAACACAAGTCTGGGTGACTGAGAGAGTACCTGAATGTGACTAGAGACAGTCTGTGATTTGTGACCAAGCTGTGTGCTCGTATTTTATGACAGTAGGAAACCACAGTTGTGATGGATATAGTGATTGTGGTATAGGTCTTACCTAATGTTGTATAGGCGATGTCTTCCCGCCTAGGAGTGCTCCTGGAGGAACTTTGATAGTGTTCATGGAGAACATGTTAAGGTGATGAGTTGGTCCCGCCTTGGAGCTACTGTGGATTAAGGCGTTGTGTACTGCCTGCCTTGTGGCTATATTGGAGTAATGTTGGAATAAATACAGGCGTTGTCTGGTTCCCACCTGAGTGATTCTTAGAGAATCTATATGGCGATGTTTCATGCCGCTAATAACTTGTGATAAGTGGATGGTGATTGTATTGGTGCAAGGATTGCATGCCGCACATAGAAACGTTTTGTGTGTACTGTTAGTGTGTGGCCATACAGCCAGCCCATGAATATTGTAGTTAGTCATTTCCTATAGGCAATGTTAGCCTGAGAATTACATCAGTGTGCTTGACAATATGAGTGATATTCAGGACTTGTGTAACAGTGTAAATAAATGTCATGGAACTGTCCTAGTGGCGTCGTGTTACTTCATACCCCTAGCGTTGTTTGTCATCTACACACACCACACCCATAATACAGTTCCTGACAGGCAATATGAAGAGCAAAGCCACAAAATATCTCAAAATTACAGATGAATTAACTTCCCCTTCTCTATCTTCCCTCCTAAGCAGATAGTTACAGAGAGACAAAGAGATATGCTTATCTGGAAATATATCTTTTTTTACTCAAATATTCTTACTTGATCAAGCTGAATGTTTCGATTTCCCAACTTTCCATCATCATCAGAAACAGAGGCTAAACTTAACATGTGATCATCACTGTATCCAGTGTGGGCAAAGTTTGCTGCAATGACATTTGAAGCATCTGCATGATGGGGGTTGGAGGTGCCACTCATCCCACCACGATTAGAATAACTAGTCTCTTTACCTCCATACAGGCTGTTACTTGACCGTGGGTTAGATGACTGCTCATAACAAAAATCTGTGCTAGTATCAATACCTAAATGTCCTGAGCTATGGTTGAAGTCATTGCCATCAACTCTGCTTGCAGGTGGAAAGCTATTTGAGATACTGACAGAAGGAATACAAGAGTTTCCTGATCTGCTGAACAGAGTGGACACACTGCTCCTTGTAGCTGATTGGCTGGTGGCAGACCTACCACCACAGAATCTAAAATTTGTCTCATTATCTGTCAGTGTATGGCCAGAGTTAGAGGTGGTGTTGTAAGCATCAGCAGGAGAAATAGGAGAAAACTGACTTGCAACATCCGTGGCTGTGGAGGCCAAGGCTGACCAGTTGTTAAGTTGATTGGTGGACAAACCAATGGAGGAGGAAGAGCTGTCAGGCTGGAGGAAGGTCTGGGACAGGGACAGCAGGGAATTTGCATCTTCCTCTTCATCACATTCCATGTTTGCATATGTTTCCTGAATTGTAAGAATAGTTACGCCATGCCATTGACAGGTGTCTTCTTCACATCTGAAAACAAAAAAATCATTGACTGAATCCTGGCTGAAGGAATTGAGTTTTGACTGGATTTTAAATGTTTCTTCACGAACCTTAAATGTAACTCTTTTTTTTTTTTTGTAAGAAAAAGATGGGAATATAGATGCCAAGTGTACCATGTAGCTCCTGGGGGGGGTCGGGGGGGGGGGGGGGGGGGGGGTCTCTTAAGGGACAAAGAAAGAACAGGTCTTCCATTCCCTCAGGCATGTCATAAGAGGTAACAAAAGTGAGTTTGTGCATGGGGCTGGGCACCTCATTATGTAAAAGAAATTGCTAGAGAAACAGCAGATGCAATAGCACATGAATTTTTTGGTGCAGGCTCCCTTGGGATCAGCTGCAGCAGTGGCTGAATGCTTCATTGGGAGCAAAAAGGGAAATGATGATGTTAAATTATGGATACCAAATGCATAACCTCTTCAGACTTTATAAACACTTATGACACTAAACACAAAACAGACTATAGAACTTCCTAAAAAATCTGTGATCCCAGAAAATAATGTAACCTAGTTAGAAAATTGAAACATCAAATACAGGGTGTGTGTTTCAAACTTATGTGTACACACTTTAAAAATATTTATGTCATGAACAACATAAACATTTTAATTTTTTCACAATAACATAAGTTTAGTTTAAATGTTCAAAATGCCCACCATCAGCATGAATACATTAGCAACATCTCTCGCCAACTGATCTACAATTCTTTTAGAACTGTCTTTCTAAAGAATTGTCTTTCTTTCTTTGGAACTTAATTGAGTAATCTCTCTCATTTGTCATGTATCTGAAAAATAATTATAAAAAAGTTTTTCATTGTTAAAAAAAAACTGTTATCAAGGTTTAAAATGTGATAAAAACAATTAAAATTGTGTATGTTGTTTATGAAATATAAATAATTTTTAAATTGTGTATACATAATTTTCAAACCCCAAATATAGTCATCTTTAAAGGAAACCAGATTCAATCCATTTTCAATTGCAGCAGGTCTAAAACAATGTGGTACAGTAAAGACGCTAAGAAACTTTGAATACAAAGACCAAGATACAGCATATGTGCAGTATTTTGAGAATAGAATATGTAAACAACGGATTCATGGTACGTCCAGTATAGTTCTTAAAGGTTTCTGACGAGACAAAGAAAGAACAGGACCTCTGCTCACTCAATCATGTCGTACAAGGCAACTAATATGAGGTTGTGCATGGAGGCTGGCAACCCTGGCGTGTCATACAAGGCAACTAATATGAGGTTGTGCATGGAGGCTGGCAACCCTGGCGTGTCGTACAAGGCAACTAATATGAGGTTGTGCATGGAGGCTGGCAACCCTGGCGTGTCGTACAAGGCAACTAATATGAGGTTGTGCATGGAGGCTGGCAACCCTGGCGTGTCATACAAGGCAACTAATACGAGGTTGTGCATGGAGGCTGGCAACCTCATCGTGTAAATCAAATTGCTAAAGAAACCACCACTACAACAGCACATGATTGAAGATTTCCTGCAAGGAGTCCAGCTGCAATGGTGGCTCCATGCTCCATACTAGCGAAAAAGAAAATGAGGATTTGTGGTACAGATAGAAGAATAACGTTAATGACTGTATATGTCTGACAGAATCTTTAGACAGCTAAGCCATTTTAAAATTAATAAACCCTTTGAAATAATGAAGCTGATGATTGTTACTTTGTAGCTATTAATTATCAGTTGTGTCTTAGGAGGGATGGATGTAGCTATATGAGAGTGAATATACATAACAACAAAGCCGAGAATTCACTGCATCATATTGGTAAAAAATATCAACTAGAACACATCCTTAGGACCCCTGAGGAGTGTTGCTATGATCCACTTTCCTGAATGAATTGCTCTGAATTTCTTTAGTGGATGTGACAGGTGGTTTCATGTCACAGATGCTTGCTTCGACTCTAGTGTCCAATGATGCCCTCATGATTCATTTCCCATAAAATTATACTTCAGGAACAACCCTCCTTTTTCAAGGTAACTTTTAAGTGCAGCAGACATTCCTATCTGGAAAACTCAATGAGGAACAACTGGAGTTTTTTAAGGTAATATATGATGTACAGATTTTTTTTTTTTTTTTCCTTAACCTGCGGCACTTGGGCTTTCAGCCCTTCGGCCCAATGACATATCATTGCGAGGCTGGGGAACCTGAGGACTTTCCTTCCAACCCGGTCAGGAGCTTCGCTCCTTCCCATCCACAGAGGGTTTATCACAGGAGCCGTTCAGGCTATTCAGTCAAATTTCCGGCCGTAAACATTTCTTCAAACGCCGACGCCCGGGTTTGAACCATGAACACCTGGTCGCCAGTACAACGCCGAAGCCATTACACCAGCGCGGCTCCCATGATGTACAGATCAGATAGCAATATTAACAATTATAATATAGAAATCCTATATATTCTTTGTGGATACATTTGATGGTGTGAATATTACAATGATGTGGAAATGCAGAGAGATTATGGCATCCCATAAACATTTTAATTAAAATCATAAAGATTTTTATCAGCATGCCACTTGCAGATTTGTCCAAAATGACAAACTCACAGAATAGTTTATAATATCAAGCATGGTCAGGCTAGGATGCCTGCTCTCATCAACAAAGTTCTTCAAGGTTACAGAATGGGTGATGAGACAAATAAGAGAAGAAAGAAAAATGGAAGTGCAACAGACATTTGATGTAAAACGTCAGGATCATTGGTTTGCTGATGTTCTATGTCTTCTGTCATATGGATTAGAGGACATGCAGGAAAAATAAAAGTAAATTACCAAGTCACTATCATCATTCTTTTTTGTTTCCTGTTGAAGATAGGGATGTTATTATTGCCCATCACTGATGTCTATTTTGGATCATTTTCTTCAGTTGCCAAAAACAAAATTGTGTAAAACAAACATATTTAGGATAATTTCAATTACAATAAATGAAATCTAAACAGATACAGTAAACAAAGTCTACAAACCCCTCAAACACTACAGTGTAAAGAGGGGTATTATAAGAGCACAAAAACAGATTCACCATTTATTTATTTATTTACCATGTACAATGCAGACATTAGGAAACACCATAATATTCGGAAGACAATTTGCAGCCTGGAAGAACCAACAAAAGGAGCACAACAAATGTAATATGCTATACAGAATAAATAACACTTATTTACTCAAATTATAACCCAACCCACATGGGATTTAACTGTGTATTCCATGCATAGCTTAAACAAAAGTTTTCTTATGCATGGGCTAAACATCAACCAATCAATCAGCTATGAGATTCCTGTTCCCTTACAATTCTTTTCCTCATTCATCTCTTCTCTCACAGACTCCAGTCAAGTAATGTCTGGTTATAGTGCCTGGTTTTTTCCAGAGGGCAAGTAATGTCCATAACCAACCATTTCTCTCTTTAACTTGTTGCTGCACCGATTTCTGACTGCTTCTGTTCAGTAGGTCTGTTTGTTATTACATCTAGCCATTTGTCAAGTGTAGAATTCCACAGCTCTTTCCCAGGAAAATAAAATTAGGCTATTCAACACAAATGCAAAAATCATCTTACTCCATGGCTCAGCAATGTGATATTCACTAAGAACATCACATCCAGACTCCAGACACCAACAGATGCCTCTGCTGCATCCTTTTTATAGGATAAAAGGTAAATGTAGTCCCACAGGAGATATTGCCACAAAGGAGTGAAGTGTCAGAGGTGCTAGTTGCTATACTAGGTCCAGCTTTATGGGGTGGGGGGATCTATTCCTTTCTTTGTTGCCTTTGCCTTCCCTCACTCACAGCAGGGTCATGTACTTATTTACAGTTGGGTAGCCTGGAGCAATGCCTCCAAAAGCAGGTGCTCTGACCACTCGAAGCTTTCCTATTGCATGGCTATGTGTATTAACAAACATAGATGTATGGCAGAGAACCAAACAACACCAACCATTATGGTTCAAATTTAAAGAGACTTAGTGGATATGGATGCCACATTCCCACAGGAAACAAGCAAAGCAGTATAACCAAACATGCTCTAGACTTGGAAGAGAAATACTGTGGCCAAAGTGAACCAAGAGATGATTAGCGCATAAAACTACAGCAGTGGTAACCTCATGAACAAAACTGGTAGAGATGGCCCAAAATAGAAATCAATGGAAAGCAAAAATATGCAGTCCAATATTCAACCTTGATCAAACAAGGATTTATTTTGATTATGATAGATGTTTAATATTCTGCCATTCATTTTATCTAATATGACTTTATCTGATATTGTTCAACATTTCTTTCTCCCTTTTTCTTTTATCTGCACCCCGTATTATGCCAAACCTCTTTCCTGTGCATTTTCTTCACTGTCAACTATGTTGCAGTTGTCAGAATGTTTCTCCCCGGCTTTGACACATATCGTTTCCCAAAATCCTAAAAAGATGACATTCATGCTTTCCATTTTCCCCATGACGCATTTTATTCCTGTACCAGTATTCTTTATTTCCTCCGCGAATAGTCAAGGTGTCTGTAACACGCGCTTTCAACCAGAAAAGAAGTCTTTCAATTATACCAGCGCGTAAATGACATTTGAATATAAGCTAATTGTGTGTCTCCTTTGGTGCTGCTGACAGCTAGGCACGATGAAACATTGAAAAGAGAATGCCGCGAAGACTGTCAGTCTGCAACAGGGACAGTGAGAACCCTCGAATCTGATTACCAGTCTTAAAACTCTTTAAGTCCCAATCGACTTTATAATGGCTCAGGGTTTAGACACATTTGACCCGGGAGCCATTTAAGTGGCTTCCGTATCTTTTGTTCCTATCCATTTTTACCTTGGATAACTAATAATTTTTCAATGAAAGCTTTAATACTTGTAGCACAAGAGTAAAGTACATCCATTTACCTTCAGTTTCATATACAACAACAAAGTTGTTTATGCATATGAACATTTAAAAAAAATTATTTCCAAACAACAACAAAAACGTTTGTTTGGGCCAAACCTACTTTTCTACTTGGGACTGAAAGAGTTAAAATGTGTCAGTCATTAGTAACTTCTTTTTCTTATTTTTCAAACACCTTTAGGCGTCAACCTGTAGATGTCTGAAGAAAGCGGTTGTCAAATTCAGGTTGCTCTATTCCGCTACGGTCTTTCTTGCACTAGTACTGGTGATGACCATAATGTATTTTTTCTGTTCCCCAAATGTGGGGGGCACTCCTGTAGTAGCAGATGTTCGAAGTATTACAGGCAGTGCTCCCCCCTCCCCCCAACCCGCACTCAAGCCCAGTGACATCTGTTTTTCTTCACGTAAGTAATGGCAGCCAACCTCTCATTGGATCCTGGAAATTGTTACATTCAACTTTTAAGTTGGAAAAAAAATAATATTTAACCCTAAAAGCTCAATTGCTGATACATTGATTTGGTTGATAGCTATAGCTTGTATCCTAAATAAGTCAGCTGGAAATCTTAGCCCCGATATATCTACACTTTTATCATCAAGTAGCATTTGCACCTCATAAGATGTTAAGTTTATTAATGCAACTTTTAAAAAAAATTAGCCAAAATATTATGCGGACGGGGACGGGAGTGGTGTGGCAAAAAACATGAGTTTCCAGGCACTGATCACTTATTGGGGAGACAAAAGCCATTTCAAAATGGCCTCTCAATGTTCTAAACCATCGAACAGGAAATAGCATCTGTTTAAAAAGTAATTTCATACCGAGCATATTGGTTTAGAATAGAATAAATCAGTATATGCTACTGGAAAATGTCAGTAAACTCACATAATAAAGTTACCTTTTCCAGTTACGTAAGACACTTGTTGACATCGCACGTAAACAATGTTTAGTTGAAATAGACCATTGTCTAAAAAAAACAGAGTCCTTCCGTGATGACCCTGACATTGATGAACATTAATTTTGGGACCTATTCTTTTTTCTTCTTCGTTTTAATTTGCACATTTTTTTTTTTTTTAACTTTACAGGGTGCTAATATCATGGCATTGTTTTAAGGGCGATAGAAAATAATAAGACTTTCATTTTCTCTTTCGATATCCGGCTTTACCTTAAACATACCGTTTAAGCTATACCAGCTGTAATTTTTCAGAGGAAACTTCCTTAGCTCTGTTTTGCATAATCGTCAACGTGGAAGGGCATCCATGAACTCTAACCTTTCATCAGCCAATGAGCTTCGCTCAATACAAAAATACAGACACTTCGACCGCTAGTGGACATAAAATTGTAAACGTGGAACAGAAGGAAAGTTATTTTCCTTTGTTTTCTCATCTGTTAGTGAGGCAGTAGAGATAATTGATATCCAAAAGTAGCAGCAAACATGGCAGGAGCAGACGAAAAGTTCTTGGACGAGCTCGATAAATATAACATCGAGCAAGACAAGTACGAAAATCGTGCTCACAGTGGAAAAGGGAGGACCAAAAAGGAAGCTGAACAGCACCACCACGAAGATCCAAGTGGTCACACACGGAAAACTGTTCAGAAGCTGATAAATAATGCCCACAAACAAGCAGAAAAACAATCTGCCAAAGAAGCAAAATAATGTTTACAGGTAGGTCCTGATACAATTAACCACTAAAATATTTAACGCAATTACAAGAATACAAGCGCAAAAGTGGTATCGAAATCTTTGTGATTTGGGCAAATGAAACTTTAAAAAAAAAATAGTAGGCCTATCATTAGGCCTATTATTTTTGTTTTTATTAGGCCCCCTATTGTTATAAATCGTTACTAAAGTTCCCACGATTACCCATTTCTGGCAATTTCCTATTACTCGTGCTTTTGTTTGCTCCGCACAGAATATGTTTAGTTATAAGTTGTTTCGTAGCATTTACAATTAGTCTTAACATTAACCCTAATCGTACGAAACAACAAATAACTACAGATATTCTGTGCGGAGCAAAAAAGCACGAGTAATAGAAAATTACCCCATTTCTTTTAGATAGCCAGAACTTGATACTTTTTGTGTTCAAGAATAACGTTTAAGCTTAACCTTTTTGATTGAGATGAGCAGTGGGTCGTGTTCTTTGATGTCACATAGCCTAAATAAGTCGCCAACGTCGTTAGGGTTGGAATTATGGTTAGGGTTCTGCTTAAGGATTCCTTCCTACCCCTTATTACTGTGTCTCTGAAGTTTTTTGTGATGGCATATCGAACACATGGCCCACCATTCTTCATTTCAATCACTTCTTTCCCACCACCACCACCACTTTTATTAAGAACAGCAGGAGCTTTATATTTACTTGCTTTTCAAATGTTTCACGCTAAAAAATTATTGTGGAGAGAGCTAAATCTTTGCATGCAGCGCCTTCAATTGGTAGATTGTAATCTTTCTAGCATTGACCCAGCCAATTTTGTTCAGTAACTGAAAAAAAAGTGGAGAGAACTTAATTAAAGTAAGGGAAATCACTAACTGCGAATATAGATTGTGTTTCTCATTTAATGGAGCAGGTTTTGGATGATGAATAGTGATGTGCCTATTAAATTAAGTAGGCTATATCTTCAGACAGCTAAGCCAGTGAATCATGTTTTAATCACAGCTTAATGACCAACTTTTTTTTGTAAACTGTACATTAGGTTCTTAAGCATAATAAAAAACATATTCAGAGATTAATTTCACTCAACGGAGGTGACCGTGGTTCTGAATACAAATATTCAGTTATGAATCATAAAACAAGTCAAGAAAAAATAGTTTGATGGATCCATTTGTATTTTATTATTACCTAAACAGCAGTTAAATGGGTAAAAAAGTGATTACAGTAGACAAGGTCCGCCATGTTGCCAGATTTTCTATCATATTTATAATACAGCTGGCCTTAACCTAACCCCCAACCCTGTTTCGGGCTTTGTCAAATAGCTAGTCTTAACCTAATACCAACAGTGTGTTTCGAGCTTTGCCAAAATTAAAAACGACCGACAAACACTGAGGCCATTTTAAAAATAAAACCAAAGAAAAATTCCAACTTGAAGCGGAAACGCCCCATTTTTGGTCAATATAGCAGCCCCCCACCCACCCCCGTTCTACTATCATTTGCAACTGCCGATAAATGTTCCATTCACACATTTTTATGTGAGACACCTGATGAATGATGACAAGTCATTCACTTTTATTCTGTGCAATAGGATATCAATCTTCTTCTTCCTCGTTCATCCAGAAAAGGACGTTGGTTGTGTTGTGTCCGTTTACAGCAAAGCTGCGGTATTTGCACCTTTCGGCCGAAACATCCGACTTCCGCATGGCATTTTTTGGGACCTGGTTTGCCTTCCCTCTTTGATCCCTACTCCTCAGCCAGACTGCAGTGATGCAGCCTGTTTGCAGGACCACCATGTGGAGGTGGAGTAGGGTCTTGGTCAGCTCTGGTTCGCTGACCCTGACGCAGGCAGTCAAGCTATGGGTCGCTTACTGCATTCCTCACTGTTGATGCGTCTTGGGTCCCGGATATCAATCAATCAATCCCCTTTAGCTCCCCAAGGAGCATAGGCCTTCAATGAACACGCTAAGTCCACCTGTTGCTTGTCATCAGCTCAATTTCTTTCCATGTCTTTCTCATCATTTTCGTTTCTGTAGCTTTTTGGTTGTTTTTTATATTGTTCTTCACGTTTCAGGGCCATACTATAGGATTGACTTGATGTTTGAGTTAAAGATTCTTATTTTTGTGTTGGACTTGATTTCTCTTGATCTCCATGTATTTCTCAATGAAATGACAGCTACTCTTGCCTTTTGTTTTCTTACTTTTATATCATTATCTGTCCCCCCATCTTTGTCTATATTGCTGCCAAGATGTGTCTATGATTCTACATCTTGTAGGGGTGTTCCATCAAGTTCAATCTTGTTATATTTCCTGCATTTATCCTCATTATCTTTGCCTTTCACAACAGGCCAATCACCTGTTTGCTTTAAATCATGATTACGCGAACTACAAGAGAGAAAACCGGACTGATTCTAAAGGCGACGAACTGGAACGGACTACGACTTATGGAACTTGGAACACAAGAAGTATAAATGGGAAGGAAGAGGAGCTGGTGGAAGAGATGAGGAAAGCAAAACTAGAAATCCTGGCTATAACGGAAACGAAGAAAAAAGGACAAGGAGTCATGGATCTCGATGGCAACACGTTGCTCTACAGTGGTGTACCCATATCTGAAAGAGCTAAAGGGGGCGTGGGTTGCATTGTGGCCCAAAATCAAAAAGATAGTATCAAGGGATGGAACTTTGTCTCGGAGCGCATTATGGTTGTAAAACTAAAAGAAGGAGAAACCATAGTCAACCTGGTCATAGTGTATGGGCCAAATGAGGATGAGAGAGCAGAGGTCAAGGAGGAATTCTTCAAGCTGCTTCAAAGGACAGTGGATGACTGCCTAGATGAAGTTATTATGCTCGGAGATTTTAATGCCAGAGTTGGAAATGACCATGCTAGATGGGGTGGAGTTATCGGAAGATATGGAGAAGATACTCTCAATGACAATGGAAAGCGACTCCTTAGATTCTGCAGTGAGCAGAATCTGATCATTACAAACACAAAGTTCCCCCATAAGCGCATACATGCATACACTAGATGTGAACCAACCAAGAATGAGAAGTCAGTGATCGACTATGCCATTGTTCGGAGAAGCTCATTCAGATATGTCCGAGATGCAAGAGTCTGGAGGGGGCCAGAGATTGGAAGTGATCACTACCTGCTAACAATCAAACGAACAACTGAAAGAGTTGCTCAGCCTAGGAACTGCCCAACATCACGCAAGAAACCAAGTAAACGAGCAGGAGAAATGAGCATTAGGACCTACAAGCTGAGAGAGCCAGAAATTAAGACCAGATATCAGGGGCTTATTGCTACAGCAGTGAGCAACACAGAAGAACGACCTGATGACTTGGAAACCCTCTGGAATAAATTCAAGGATATCATAAAGACAGCTGCTGCAGAAGCATGTGGAGAAGTCCGACTTGGGAACCAGAGAAAGAGGACACCTTGGTGGACAGAGGAAGTCAAAGAGAAAATAAGAGAGAAGAAAATGGCATGGAAACAATACTTAGGAGCTAAAAACACAACAGGCCAAATGGAAAAATATAGAGAATATGTGACACTCAGAACAGAAGCAAAGAACAAAGTGCTAGCAGCAAAACAGAAGTCCTGGGAAGAATTTGGAGAAAAGCTAGAAAAAGATGCACAAGAAAACCAGAAATTGTTCTATAAGACCCTAAAGAACATGAGGAAAGAAAAACAATGCCCTCTCAAATTTATAAAGGACAAGCAAGGCAAATTGCTTACTGCCCCGAAGGAAGTAATGGAAAGAATATTTCTCAGAACTCCTGGATGGTGAGCATGATGAAGCATCAGAAATGATAACCACTAGCACAGAAGAGAAAACCAATGATGGTGAAGATGACATAAAGATGGAAGAACTGAGGGCAGCACTAGAGAAAATCAAGATGGGCAAAGCAGCAGGGCATGATGGTATAACACCAGAAATGGTTAAGTACATGGGAGCATCAGGCGACCTATTACTCTTAAAGGTCCTACAGGCAGCATGGTGCAACAAGACCATACCAAAGGATTGGGAGATTGCCATCATAACACCAATTTTCAAAAAGGGTGACAATCGACAATGTGGAAACCATAGAGGCATATCCCTTCTCAGTGTCCCTGGTAAAATCTACTCTAGAATCCTAGAGCAGAGACTCCGACGCCTAGCTGAGCCACAATTGGATGAGGTCCAGTGCGGATTCCGAGCAAACCGAAGTACTCAAGACCTAATCTTCACACTCAGACAGCTGAGTGAAAAGGCCCTTGAGTATAAGAGTGAGATCCATCTTTGTTTTATAGATCTGGAAAAGGCGTTTGACAGGGTCCCCTGGAGCAAACTTTGGGACTGTTTGGCAAGGAAGAATATTCCAGCACCTCTGATTCATGCTATACAGAGCTTCTACAAGTCTTGCAGAAATTATGTGAGGACAGCAAACCATAAGTCAGAAGAGTTCAGAACCACCACTGGTGTAAGACAAGGTGATATCCTATCGCCTTACCTCTTCATACTCCTTATGGACGATGTCATCAAGGCATGTAAGGAGAGAACAAGAAAGTATTCAGTGGGGTACTGGAAGATGAGACAGGTCTATATTTCGGAGCTGGCATTTGCTGATGATGTTACCCTGATTGCTAAATCAGAGGCACATCTCCAATCCAACCTGCAAGTCTGGAAGGAAGAGCTGGAGAAGAGAGGGATGGTCATAAGCAGCTCTAAAACAAAATCCATGGTGATATCACGAGAAGAAAGAAAACATCAGATTAAGTTGGGAGAACAGGTCCTGGAGCAGGTCGACCACTTTAAATATCTCGGAGCTATTATAGACCGAAAGGGAGGCATCAAAGAAGAGTTGGCCACTCGAAAAGCAGCGGCTGGGAGACTTTTTCAGGCCATAAATCGTGGATTCCTCAGCAAGAAAGAGGTTGGTGAGAAAACGAGGATGGCTGTATACCGCTCCACCTATGTCCCAGTCTTGACATATGGATGCGAGTCGTGGGCAATGACTACAACCCACAGAAGCCAGATCCAAACCTCAGAGATGAGGTATCTGAGGAAAGTGGTTGAAGTAACAAGAGGAGACGTGGTCCGCAGCCAGACGATCCGTCAGGGCCTAAAATCCCATCCGCTGCAGACCCAGATAGAACAGTCCCAACTAAGATGGTTTGGCCATGTCTGCAGAATGGGAGAAGATCGGCTACCACGACAAGCATGGGAAACAAAGAGCCAAGGATCCAGACCTCCAGGACGACCCAGAGTCCGCTGGGAGGACAGCATTAGACAATCTTTGAAGGACCGAGGACTAGAGTGGAGCCAGGCCAGGAAGAGGACAGCTGGTGGAATGGTCTGGCGCTCTCTCTTCCAAACCTCTACACCTCACAGTAGAAGGGGAACGACTAAGTAAGTAAGTATCTTTGCCTTTTCGCGATGTATTTTCAGACCCACTTGCTGTGACCTCTGTTGTTATTATTGATACAGCGGTGCTTGGGCTGTCGCCCTTCGGCCCAATGCCATATAGTGATATCTGCATGTTTTCGCAAGTTGTTGCTGCGACCTCTCATTGAGTACTTTCATTTTGTCTTGCATCTGGAAATTGTTGTGGGACAGAAGAGCCACGTCATCTACAAAATCTAGATCATCAAGCTGTTTAGTCAGATTCCACTGGATTCCATTTCTGTTGGCTGAAGTTTGTTTTTTCATAATCCAATCTTCTGTTAGTAAGAAGTGAAATGGAGACAAGAGGCTTCCCTGTCGCACTCCAGTTCTTATCCAAATGGTTCTGTAAGGTGTCCTTCATAAAGAACTCTGCATATCAAACCTGAAGTTTTCTTTATCCAATGTAGATGGATGAATTCCATTCCAGACTTTGTTCAGCTGATATTCTCAGTGTGGCTGTCTGGTCTGTACATGATCTGTTTTATCGAAAACCTACTTGTTCATCTCGCAGTAATCTTATCTATAGGCTCTTTTGATCTCTCGATGATCCTATTTAATATTTTTTCCTGACACTGATAGTAACATTATTCCTCTGTAATGTTTACACTCTTGTAAATCTCCATTCTTAGGCAACTTGACCACATAACCTCCCTTCCATTCTGCTGGTATTTCTTCTTTGTCCAAGTCTTTACCAAGTTGTTTGAATAATATCTCTGTAGAGGTGTCAAAATCTGCTTTAATGGCCACTGCTGGAATTCCGTGGCTGGAGCTTCTTTTATCTTGTTGTTGGTTTCTGTTGTTATACGTGATATGTGCTGGCATTCTGTTTTTCCCAGAACCTCTCCATATAACTCATTATACATAAATTTGATTTGCTGCCAGTAGTCTTCCGTATTTGCTACATTGTCCAGCTGTTGGCATACTTGGTGATTGTCAGATATTGTGATAATAAATTTGTCTCTTTTTTTTAGTGTTGCTGGGGGCTGAAAGGGGAATAAAGAATTCGAATGCTGTAACCTACCGTGCATGTTATAAAAAGCGGCGAAGGAGTGTTAGGCATGGGACCAGTTAGCCTACGCTGTAGCAACTTTAAACCACAAAAACTTAGTACACAATATGGACAGGTCAACTGAATGAAATAATTCAATTCTGCCATCCATGACAGAAGAAGGTCCTCTGGTAAGGAACCTTATGAAGCAACCCAGAGAAAGCTGAAAGGAGTCTAGGTTGCTCACTAACCTTTCTTTCATCTTGGAAAATATCCAAGCTTGGCATCTGGAATGTTCATACTTTAAACGAACAAGGGAAAACTGTACAGGTGGGAGCCGAACGTGGAATTACCAGACTGATATCCTCGGATTTGCAAGAAAAAGGGAGGAAGAGATTAGTCACATGGGAAATGGTGCTGTCCTCAGAACATGAGGAAGAAAGTGCCCACCAAAGTGAAAGGGTGGCTCTAATGCTGTTTGAAGAAGCACAGAAAGCACTCATAGAATGGATAGCAATGGTGTCACGAGAGGTTTAGTTGGTATAGATGATAAGTAGATAAATAAATAGATAAATCAGATGATACAATTGCCAGATAAGAGTTCTGGTCTTAAAAGAAATACCCCAGTCATAGAAATAAGCACTGGTGTGGAGCCGCGCTGGTGTAATGGCTACAACGTTGTACTGGCGACCAGGTTTTCAAGGTTCAAGCCCGGGCGTCAGCATTTGAAGGAATGTTTACGACCAGGAATTTGACTGAATAACCTGAACGGCTCCTGCACATAAACCCCCTGTGGATGGGAAGGAGCAAAGCTCCTGACCGGGTTGGAAGGAAAGTCCACTGACCCCCCAGCCTTGCAATGACATGTCATTGGGCCAAAAGGGCTGGAAAGCTCGAGTGCTGCTGGTTAGAGAAAAAAAAAATTGTTGTCATAGGTATAGTCAGACTATAAAGTTATCTGGCCCAGATGGTAATAATAAGTACGAGACACTTAGTTGTCTCCTCTCAGCAACTATCCTACGCAGTGTTATGTCTAGGGTAAATAATGAAAAATGTAGCTTCAAACCAAACAGTAATGAGTTACTCAAGTCATCAGGTACAATTAATCAATTTATTATGTATATTGATTCTTCTTTTCTCTTTTATGAAAATGAATGAAGGCAAATAAAATATTAATATGTATAAATAAAATGTGAAACACACACTATTAAATTATACCCAGAATTAATACAATGTCTCTTTCCTCTAATGAATGACACTTTATATTCTAATGTCACTTAATTTTACTTTCACTGTTGAATAGACTTGCACTATTAGTTCTTAAAGCACTGTTCTCACGCTTAAATATAATCACTTTGACTTATGATACTGTCTTTACACATGTATTGACTTTATAATCAATGTTTTCTCATCATATGAGTTTAAGATTTGTGGTAGTCAATATATTATGAGTCAGATGACTTATCTTGGTTGACATCACCATGCTGTCAATCAGATTTCGACAGTGGCTGGCAGTCTCATGCAGTAGAGTTTCCAGACCTGATCTGTTGTATACTCTTGGTGATTTGAATGCTTCTCTCTTATATCAAACAGTCTTCTGCCGTGTTGACAGTCATGTACGATTTAACCTGCAACAACATAATGTCCCTAGGCTAGTATTTGGCTAGGAGAAACTTTCTCTAGCACAGATGTGAGGCCAGTAAGTCACCAGATGTCATTTGTTATAGTCAGACTAGACAGATCAATTCAGTGACATAGTAATAGGCATTCTTCTTCTTCTTCCGTCCTTAGCCACCGACCGTCAAAGCAGTCAGTGGCCATTACGCCTAGTGGCGTCTTAGGGCAACAGCAGATAGGTTTTCTTTGCCATTGTTTCCCATCATGCCTAATGGCGTCTTTAGGGCAACGGCAAATCAATCCATTTGCTGTTGTTTCCGCATATTTAATCATAAATATATATGTACACATCATTCATCTTATTCTTTCATATTTCACTAGCATATGTTATCATAAATATATACACATCATTCATTTGAGTTAATTCATCCTATTCTTTCACATTTCACTGTAGGTATTGTTCCATCCAGTAATCAAGAACGGCTTTGTAACTAATCTGCATTCCAATTCATCCTCTGGTTCATGTCAAAAATTGTACAGCATCAATGGCTTCTTCCCTCCAAAAATTACACAATATGATTCTACACAATATAATTTGAATCTGCAATAAAATAATATTATTTACATATTTACTAAGGCGAGTCAGCTTACCCTCAATTCATAAATACACACAGGACATCAACGGCCTGGCAGGCTGCATGCTCATGCAGATGGCAAAAAGCTTGGTGGCGAGCTGTGTCTTCTGTGGTTGAAAATTTTGGCGGTGAGTGCCTATTCAAACCTTTTCTCTCCTTTTTATACCCCTTTGTCTTCCTGACGAGGAAGCAGTGATGTCATAGGTTATCCGTCCATCTCAATTCATGGCAAAATCGATCTGAGTTAACCAAGTGTGTTCTTATTCCAACTTCCATTCTATCCTACTCCTTTAATACTCATCCGATTTTCTCCATCTAGGCCTTGTTTAAACGGGAAGATTGAGAGCTGTCATTCCCTGTAACTATCTTCCACTTCAGTCCAATGTATAATTCGCTATAGCTAATGAACATGTGCAAAAGTCTGTACAACTCGCGTGTTTCTGCATTCAACCTCAATTATCTCAGGTTGTATACTGCACATTACATGAAGATATTGGTATCTGGACGAAGCTTAGGCTCTCTAATATCTAAACATGATGGTCTTATTATTTGTAATCCATCCAAAATTTCATAAATCCAATGGAAAGACAAACACATTTTGCACACTTGAACTATCCATCTTTGTTACAGATTTTAGCTTCCTAGACTCGCAGTGTATGGTTCGCGCTGCTCTCATTGGCTGAAACCTTCGCGTTGCGAATTGATTCCACTAAGATATTTGGGCCCACTCGTCTCGCGACAAATGGGAACCCGATTAATAACAGCAACACTCAAAAAAGACATAAATATAAACATCATCCAGTGTTATGCACCAACCAATGAATGAAGAATCTGTGAAAGAAAAATGTTACACAAAATAGCTTGGATAAAAAGAGAAGAAAGAACATCATAATTTTTCATGGGTAACCTAAATGCAAAAATAGAATCAGAAAATACCAGTTTTGAAGAAATCATGGGAAAACATTAAGTACAGTGAAAAAAATAGGGAACTACAGTATTCAGAAAAACTTCTGTGTTACAAACCAACTAGCTATAGCAGAAAGCATAGTTCTACTGAAAAGAATACATAAACCAACATGGATATCACGGGACCACAGAGCGAACAATCAGATTGGTCATATATGCATAAACAAGTTTAGATGATGATCATGTGATGTAAAGATATGTAGAAGAGCAGATGTGGCATCAGATTACCACCTTTTGTTAGCCAAAATTAAGATGAAACTCATGAGGTATAAAAAAAAAACTTGTGCATGTGTCGTCGTTCTCCCCCCCCCCAATTTTTATTTCAAGACAAGAGTTGCAGATGTCTCACACAGCAGAATTAATACAAAGCAGGTTTAAATTTAGTGCTCTCAATGTTACATTTATTTGTCCTTTGATCTACAAACTGCTATGCAGGACTACATCACTCTGAATAGCAATGCATCTAATATCTCACGCTTATGTGAGCATTTTTATTCAATATATAGGTTAAATATAGCATTTGCATTTTATATTACTAAATTGATTTTGATAACATAACAAATTCTTTGTAATTGTCATATGGGTATATATTTTTGTTTTTCAGTCTTGGATGGCCCAATCACCTGATCATAACCAGACAGCACTTTATGGATCAGGCTTATGGGAAAACTAATTACTCGTTTTTTGCATTCTTCATATCTTGAAGTATTTCACAGTCTAATCTTGAAGTTACATTTTATGCAAATTGTTATTGCAATTATGTTGTGGGTTTATATCAAATTTTTGTTGAAGCAATTAATTTATTGTGATATTTTATCTTTATCTTGTCTTTCCATCCTCTCCCCTCACCCTCGTGAAAAACAATTTCTGTTTGTGTTTCCTTCCAGTAAAAAAATGTAATGAATAATAACAGTTACACTGTACGAGGGCATCTTTTAAACAATGAAAATTTTCAGCTGTACTTACTTTATAAATTTCAGTTACACATTCCAGTAATAAAAGTGTTTTTGATTCAGTTAAACGTGTGTGTTTCTTTCAGTTTGTGGAATCCTGAGAATGGGTGAGATTTTTTTTTGGAAGCTGGTTGTGAGCATACAGAATAATTGTGTCAAGAGCAAAGAAAAATTATGCACCGGAATTCACAATAAAGGAAATAGAACTATGATTGTAAGGAAGATACAGATTATAAAATAGATGCCATATTACAATATAAAGGACAGTCATACAAAAATTGCACAAGAAACCTATCAGCATAAAAGAACAGCTACTTGAGCGGAAGGATGCAGATCATTTTTGCATAATTTAAACAATACTGAAAATATGCAATCTTTGTCTGTTTACATGTAGTTTCTTAACAATACAAATAATCCTCTTTTGAATAAAATTACATGCCTAAAACAGTAGAGGATCTGGTTTCGGAGCATGGGGAAGACCACGAGGCAGATGAATAGACAACATTACAGAAGTTCTACTGCAGATCAGGATCACAGCAGCCAGTGCAACACACCTGGCTCAAGAACGTAAACTTCAGCTCCACTCCGTGTCCACTATGCTTCACGGCAAGAGTGGATAGAAAAATTGCTTTAATTGAAAGGCAGTACTCAAAATGGCCTTGTACGGGTCTGATTTAGTAATGGAACAAGTAATTTTTTTTTCATTTCAGAACCCTAGTAGTAAATTCTTTACGTTGTACTGTTAGTTAGTGCCCTTTCCTTGGTAAAAATTTTATTTTCTACTTCTCTTGACTCTTATGTGCTTTGTCGATTTCTTTTGGTTTGCGTCTTTGATTGTTATGCTCTTGATAGAGATCACACTGCACTGTATTATACTGTCAAGAAGTTATATGAATGAGTCCACGTCTTGTAGGGGTGTATTTCCACATTGAGTCTGGTTGTCATTTGCTGTATTTATCCTCATAATCTTTATCTTTTCTCTTTGTATTTTCAGATCCAGTTATGTGATCTCTCATCAGGTATTTTCATTTCGACTTCCATCTGGTTATTGTTGTGAGAGAGACAAGCCATGTCATTTGGAAATTCTAGATCATTGTGCTGTTTGTCATAGTTCATTGAATTCCATATCAGTTGATTGATGATGTTTTCATAATTCAGTTTCTAGCTTGTAAAAAGAGAAATTTAATCTAGTTTTTATTTCAGAGGGCTCCGTAAGTTGTCCTTGATGATGGCCATATCGTCATAAAATGTAATGGTAGTGATGCGTGATGCCATATGATGATGGATGGTATCCGCATGTCTGGTTTTGTGTAGTGTGCAGATGTGTTCAGTCAAACAATGTTCATACAAAAATAACAGGGCAATCCACATAGGACGTCAGTAAACTCACGACGTATAAAGTCAATGATTCTTGAAACAGCCGTTGACGTTTTTCTTCATTATTTATTGTGGACGCCACAGTGACAAAATGGTTACGCGAATATGAGGGCACATCAAACAGTCATTATCACAGCAACATTCAATACAGCAATAGACGGTAGACAGCATTACAATGATGAGTCAGATGCATGTTATATTTCATAGTGCTGTAAATGTAGTCAGGTGGAAAACTCCATCCTTTTCTATAACAGCCAGGAGATAACCAGATGTATGAGATCAGTTCACTCTCCTTAATCTGACTTCAGCAAGACAGACACGTCTGCCGAAGTATAAATAATGTCCTCAAAAATATCCTCTAGATAACAAAGGTTTTTCAAACCTAGTTCAGGTAATCAAGTAGCAAGTAATAGTCCTTGGGACCTGCATCAACCGATGCAGCACAATACAGCGACATGTGAGCTAGGAAAACATCTCGTGACGACGACTTTCGAAGACAGGCTATGAGCCAGAAATCGTTCACGACCAAAAATCGATAGAGTTAATGAAAATGTTAATTTACCTTGCTTTCATGAAATACACAGAAATATCACGCCTCCCGACATGTGGGAAACACTAGAGGTATTATCTCGAATAAACGAAATATCCATTAAGAGGACTACACATCCCTGACAGAACAAAAAATAGCGGAGATCCCCTCTTCAACGAGGCATCTCTTTCGCCATTCCAAATCGCTCACTCCACTAGTGGTGGGCGGAAACCGATCGACCAAAAAGCAAGACAAGTCATGCGCAGTCCAGCGCAAAATGACTACAGCTCAAACTTAACTGCATTCGATACCAACGCGAGAAGACAAATGCTTACCGAGAAAAGTGACTATAAATTTCAAGCAGTTGTTGCCCTTGCGTTATAAAATAGATATTGAAATAAAACGATGTTGCGAGAATTTATCACGCAACATATCACCACCTCCTCCCAATAAAAAAAAAAAAAATGTGGAACATATTTTTTTTTTTTTTTTAATATCAAAGAGCATGCGATAAGCGGCTCAAAACGCACGAATTATGCGCTGATAATTAATTAAATTGCCAAACAATAGGCTAATTATAGAGTGTCTGGTGAGGATATACCTCAACAGAAAAATAAATATGTCTCAAAAATATTCACATCGGGGAGGTGTCACCAACACACATCACGTTAGCATGTAAACACAATATACGTATGCAAGTTACTATAATCATCATTAAACAGCATACTCTAATATTGTCTTTAAAAATGGATGTACAAATCTGATAGGAAAATTTAAATAGTACATTCTTTGACATGTAATGACAAAAGTACATAGTAAAGTTAAACTACATGACGATCCAGGACATATGCTCTGGTATTCCGAGGGTAAGTACACAATCTAGAACTCGTCATGCTTGATACTAGTAAGGTAAGTCCTCAGCTCAACAATGACATTCTGAGAAAGTACAAGCAATATAATGCTAATTAATAACTAATATGCTTCATAAGGTACAATACATTATTAATAATTGTGGCTGTTTAGTAAACTAACGGCCCTTATATTAACTACTCAGTCCTCCTCTATCATCTTAAAAAACGAACAGAAGAAGATGACAACAAAGCACGATAGTGTGTACATATAAAGTGAGTACAGATGTGCTAATCTATTGTAGTAATATAGGTGTGTTATGACTCTGTAATATATAGGAATATAGGACAGAAGTATTAGTTAGAGTCATGTGGGCATCTAGACAAAATGTCAGCCATCACATTATCCGCGCCACGGATAGCTCGTACCGTGAAGTGAAAAGGTTGAAGAGCTATAGCATATCGAGTGGATCTCGAACTCTTCAAATTCTTAGTCTGAATAGCTGTAAGAGCTTTCTGATCAGTCTCTAGAATGAAATGTGCGCCCAGGAGGAATCTTTGTAGCTTTAGAATTGACCAAACCATCGCTAACAACTCACGGTCTAAAACCGAGTAGTTCCTCTCTGCCGCATTTAGTTTTCTAGAAATGTACATAACAGGATGCAGAGTATTTGCATATTCTTGCATCAGTGCTGCTCCAATCCCAGTGGATGAAGCATCACTCCGAAGAACAAAAGTCCTATCAAGAGTAGGTAATCTTAAGATGGGAGGAGAAGAAAATATATTCTTGATTTGGTCTAATGAAGATTGGCATTCTTCAGACCAACGGACCAGATTAGGCGAACCTTTCTTCAACAATGTTGAGAGAGGTGCCATGATCGAAGATAAATTTGGAATAAATCTCCCATAAAATTGAATTAAACCTAAGAGACTCCTAACTTGTTTCTTCGTTTTAGGAACAGAGATGTTCAGTATTTTTGAAGTATTGTGGTCTTCTGTCTTCAAGAGACCATGACCAACACGATGACCCAGGAAAGAGATTTCACCAAAACCAACAAAAGCTTTAGAAGGTTTCGCTGTCAAATTATTCTCACGTAGAGTGGACAGTAAGTCATATAACCCTAAATAGTGATCTTCCCAGGTATCACTGAAGAGACAGATGTCATCTAAGTATGCGATGACATCCGAACGATGTGACAGAATTCGACGCATCATGCGAACGAAAGTTGCAGGGGCGTTCATGAGACCAAAAGGCATAACATTCCATTGAAATAGACCCCTAGGTGTAGAAAAAGCAGTAAGAGGTTTGGCATGCTCTGCTAAAGGCACTTGCCAATAACCTTTAGACAAGTCAAGTTTAGTGAAGAATCTAGAATTAGAAAGTCTAATCAGTAGATCTTCTAACAAAGGCATCGGTTCAGCATCGAACTTTGTGACCTGATTCAATTTGCGATAATCAACACAAATTCGTATGTTCTTATCCTTCTTCCGGACAATAACCATGGAAGAAGAATATGGTGAAGTCGATGGTTCAATTATATTTAATTGAATCATTTCATCCAATTCCTTTTCCACTTGCGACTGAAAGTGTATAGGAATAGGATACGGCCTAACCCTAATTGGATTATTGTCGGTAAGAATTATGTCATGTTCTATGACATCTGTGTGTCCAGGAATGTCAGTGAGAACATCCTGAAATGTTTGTAACATCGACGAGACTTGTCGATGTTCGTCACC
The DNA here is from genome assembly GCA_024509875.1 of Oreohelix idahoensis. NCBI lineage: Eukaryota > Metazoa > Mollusca > Gastropoda > Stylommatophora > Oreohelicidae > Oreohelix > Oreohelix idahoensis. The sequence continues at coordinate 398,352 of JAMPIV010008909.1, read as the reverse complement.
AGAAAGATTAGGAGAAACCGAAACGTTTTTCCAAGATTCCGTGGAATGTAATGGAACCACCGGAAGGGGAAGATTGACATCAGAGAAGGTAGCTTCCTCATCCTGTATGACAGACAGGGATGAATAATGACCGTGAGGTGCAGGAGCATCATCCGTTGCCTGGAAAATAGGCAGCAAATAGTCCGGACGTTCGTGAAATTCCGAAAGCATGTTTATGTGGAAAGTTTTATGCTTTCCATCAATATCTACCACATAGTCAACATCGGAAATCCGAGAGACTATTGCATACGGACCTTTCCATGCAATAAGAAGTCTATTTTCCCTACTGGGGAGTAGGACGAATGCTTTGTCACCTGGACAAAGTTGTCGTAGACATCTATTCTTATTAGCAAACTGTCTTGCCTTCTCTTTAGCAATTTCTGATGAAGCAGTTGCTAGCTTACATGCCTCAATGATCTTTTGTCTAAGAGCAATGACATACTCATATGAGGATTGAGTTTCATCGCTAATATCATCGGCAGTGATGAGATCGTGTAATAAAGACATAGGGCCGCGTGGACGCGCGCCAAAGACAAGTTCGAAGGGAGAAAATCCTGTGTGTTCATTAGGGACTTCTCTATAGGCAAAGAGAGCCGCGGGTAAAACCCTGTCCCAATCTTGAGGATGATCTTCAGTTATCTTACCAAGCAAAGTCTTGAGCGTTCTATTCAGACGCTCAACTAACCCATTAGACATAGGATGGTAGATACTACTGAGAGATCGTTCAATATGTAAGGTAGACATTACCTGTGACATAGTGTCAGATATGAGTTGAGTGCCATGGTCTGACAATATTTCTCTGGGGAACCCCAAGCGAGAAAATATCAACCAAAGAGCATCTGCGATATCTGTAGTAGATATGCTCTTAAGAGGAATAGCCTCTGGCCAACGTGTGCACATATCGACACATGTAAGGATAAACTGATGTCCTCTGGCCGACTTGACCTTAAAAGGGCCAATAATATCTATGGCCATTTTCTGGAACGGCCGAATAGGAATGTCAGCAGCCTGGATAGGCGCAGCATGTCGTGGTCCTCTAGATTTGACCTCCTGACATACCTTGCATGATCGGCAGTAAATACGAATGTCCTTATTGACAAAAGGCCAAAAGAAAGCCGCAAGGACTCTCGACTTCGTACGGGAAAAACCCATATGTCCAGCACATTGCGAGTCATGAGCATGTTGTAATATTTGCACTCTCATGCTCTTGGGAACAAGAATTTGCGAATGTGCCGACGTAGTCGAATCTTGTACCATACGTACAAGTACGCCGTTTCTCATTGCAATCCAAGATTTTCTATTTGTATCCTGATTCGGATCACCTTTCTTCGCAAGAACGAAGAATTTTTTTAAAGAAGGATCTTCTTCTTGCAATTTTATGAAAGAGTCACGAGTGATTACTAAGTGACTATCTTGGCTATCAACTTCATTATCACTATTCAGTGATGTTTCGGGTGTTTGTAGAGCTTGTGCTCTTGTAACTACTGCATTTGTAGCTTGCATGTTATTATCTTCCCAAGCAGCAATCTGCTGTGGGGTACACTCCCTAACTCCGTGAATACGACCAATAATAAGGTCCGCAATAGGATTAGGTAAGAGACAAGCATGCACATCTCCAGTAAAGAAAGGAGTGGCAATGCGAATTACAGCAGTAGGATATTTTTCTAGAGTGCCGCCAAATGTGACACATTTAATAACCCTTCCTGTAGCACAAGATGGATCTACAAGCGATTGTCTAACACCAATTGTGGTGCATCCGGAATCGAAAAGTAGTGAGACCGGAGTATCATTAACAAGACCCTTATGTAGAATTAAAGAACCCCTCCCGTCATGCGCAACAGCAGCAGGAAGAGCGGGAAGTGGGTGACCACAACTCAAAGTAGTTATGGTACCCGGTTCGAATAAAGTACTGCATTGGGGGCATTTGTTTGCTCTCTCAAAGTCAAAAGCAGAACCAGTGACAGCGTCAAAGTTTTTATTATCAACAACATGATTACAGGCTCCCTCAGTTTCCTGTTGTACAGCATTAGCCTGCTGATATCTCTTTTTTTTTGTGTTGAGATCTACCCCGACTATTATTACCTCTGAAGTTATCAGAGTTATTATTATCTCTGCAGTTATTATTGTCTCTATTGTAATTGTTATCCTGGTTCGAATTCCAGTTTCCACGATTACTATCATGTTCACATTGATGCGAACATCTATTTGTTTGGTTCTGAGGTCTTCGGCAGGAATAACCTCTATTACCATATCCTCTTTTGAAATGCCTATAATTATTAGGGTGATAGTAACGACCACTATCAGGTTGTCTCCAATTCTTCGAAGAAGAATCACCATGAAATTGGTTTCCATGATTTTGACAGAAATTACCGCTGCTCTTTCTATCAAAATTTTGTTGGAATCTACGAGCAAAGTTTTGACCATACGGAGCTGCCGAAGCAACTGGTAAACCTTCTTTCACCTTAGAGTTACCCATGGTTATGTATGGGTGCGCAGTTACGTATTGGCAACAGAAATCTTCCATTTCTTTTATTGTTTTAGGTTTACGTTCATGAAGGAAAGCAAGGAAAGACTCATTGACAGACGACATGACTTTGTCTCTAAGTATTAAGTCCATAAGTCCTTCATAAGTTTTTTCCGTCTTAGATAGTTCAACCCATCGTGAGAAAGTAATGCGTATTCTTGCAATAAACTCGGAGAATTCAACTCCATTTTCAGGTAACATGTTTTTAAATTGTAGACGATAGCCGTCTTCGTTAAGCTGATATTTCTTTAACAGAGCGGCCCTGACAACCTCATAATTGTTCTTGTCAGGTTCATCCACCATATTTAATATACTTAGAGCTTTACCTGTCAGTATCCCTGATAACTGATAAACATATTTTGCTTTGTCTATGTTATGAGCTGTACATGCTTGTTCAAATCTGTCCAGATAGAACATTATGTCATCACTGGAAGGACTAAATGTTGGTAACTTAATCTTAAAAGTATCATTATTAGCCTTACCAGAAGATGAACCCTTGTTTGAATCATTACCATTACTCATGTTCATCAATTTCAATTTTTCCAACTCTAAAGCTAAGACCTTTTCTTCATGTTCCATTTTTGCTTTCTCTTTCCTCTCATCAGATTCTCTCTGTAATCTTCTCTCCTCAGCCTGAGCCTCTATTTGAAGTCTTTCAGCTTCTTTCTCAAGTCTTTTATTCTCAGCTTCTTTTTCAAGTCTTTTATTCTCAGCCTCTTTTTCAAGTCTTTTATTTTCAGCCTCTTTTTCAAGTCTTTTATTTTCAGCTTCTTTTTCAAGTCTTTTATTCTCAGCCTCTTTTTCAAGTCTTTTATTTTCAGCCTCTAGCTGGAGTTTTCTTTCCTCAGCTTCTGATTCCCTTTTTTGTTTTTCCATTTCCATTTGGAATCTTTTTTCATCCACCTGCATCTGCAGTTTCTTTTGTTCAGCTTCCATATGCAGTTTCTTTTGTTCAGCTTCCATTGCTTTATCATATCGAGCAGTTGCAAATTCTTCTAACTTATCACCAGTCTTCCCAAGCAATTTACCCTGCTCAATAAAGTGCTCAAATGTAGACATGTTGTCTAACATATGAGTCCAAAACCTGAAATAATTAACTAATTTATTTCAAACCTAAGTGTAACAAGTCTTAATTAAGCACTTGTATATTCACATCACCTTATATTATCCCAGTCTCTGTGGGAAACAAGTCTCCAATCAAAGAACTTGTATATGAAATATCACCAATCAATTCTTGATCATAAGTGCACTTCTCATTCAATAGTGCACAACACTATTCATCATTCATTTATCATCAGTGTAGTAGTAACAGTGCATTAGCATAGCCCATTAACTAATTACTATAACTGTAAACAATGACTATGTAAACACATGCAGAATGTAAACATTGAAAATGTAAACAATGCAAACAATGTAAACAATAACAATGTAAACAATAACAAAGATCAGCAACAATACAAAAACGTTCGCAGAAATCAACTAAAAATAAAGCAGAAATTAATGAAATATCACAAAAAATGTGACGATATCTACGATAGAATTAAAACAAAATACATGACACCACAGTGTATAAACAAAAATGTTGTATGAAACTAAATTATAGACAAGAGTAGGCTAACAAATACAAACAAATCAAAACAAAACTAAAGAATGCGAAATAATAACGAAAACAATATTAAAACATGTCATCACAGCTAACATAAATAGCAACAGAAGTCGCTTAGCAAATTCCAGTATCGGAAGTTTGCTTACCCTACAGAAAACGCTCACAATAGACGACCTCTATGACGTGGCATAATCTAACGGAGACACCACCCAACCGAGAACCCGCTGAAATATAAACATATAAATATACAAATAACATATAGACATATAACATATAGAATGAGATGATACACAGAAGACTCAGCAGAAGTATAAGGGCACAGTTTACATACAAACAGGCCACTTAACTTATAGGCTTCCAATCGTCGAACAGCAGAAAAAACGGATGTCAATCAACGTCCTAAAGAGCGAAGCTCCAACGATGATGGCACATCTGAACTGCTTCCACTGCTAACACGATGGTACAAGAGCTTCTGAAATACTGTGTGTTGAGTTGTTTCGGCACTTGACCTTCTAATCCAAAAGTAAGTTGATGGAAATCGGTACTTGGCCTTCTTCAGAAAACAACCCGTTTCAACCGGCACTTGACCTTCTCAAAAAACGACAGCACTGGAACCTTGACAGCAGCAACTTGCTTGACTTGCGTAAAAGATAACAGCAGTCCGAGTTATCCGGCAACATGTAACAACGCCGGGTACTGTCAAATTCTTGTTTCCGTCAAAAAGTTGAAATTTTGACTTTTACCGGGCAACGCCGAGTACTTTGAAAATGGTGAAGATGTTGACTGTATTGAAGAATGTTAATTTCTTGAAGGATGTTGATGAATTCTTGTTGAAAATGAAGTGATTAAGGGACCCCGTGTTTGCTGGTACCAGATCAACCCAGCTTATGGCCACCAAATGATGCGTGATGCCATATGATGATGGATGGTATCCGCATGTCTGGTTTTGTGTAGTGTGCAGATGTGTTCAGTCAAACAATGTTCATACAAAAATAACAGGGCAATCCACATAGGACGTCAGTAAACTCACGACGTATAAAGTCAATGATTCTTGAAACAGCCGTTGACGTTTTTCTTCATTATTTATTGTGGACGCCACAGTGACAAAATGGTTACGCGAATATGAGGGCACATCAAACAGTCATTATCACAGCAACATTCAATACAGCAATAGACGGTAGACAGCATTACAATGATGAGTCAGATGCATGTTATATTTCATAGTGCTGTAAATGTAGTCAGGTGGAAAACTCCATCCTTTTCTATAACAGCCAGGAGATAACCAGATGTATGAGATCAGTTCACTCTCCTTAATCTGACTTCAGCAAGACAGACACGTCTGCCGAAGTATAAATAATGTCCTCAAAAATATCCTCTAGATAACAAAGGTTTTTCAAACCTAGTTCAGGTAATCAAGTAGCAAGTAATAGTCCTTGGGACCTGCATCAACCGATGCAGCACAATACAGCGACATGTGAGCTAGGAAAACATCTCGTGACGACGACTTTCGAAGACAGGCTATGAGCCAGAAATCGTTCACGACCAAAAATCGATAGAGTTAATGAAAATGTTAATTTACCTTGCTTTCATGAAATACACAGAAATATCACGCCTCCCGACATGTGGGAAACACTAGAGGTATTATCTCGAATAAACGAAATATCCATTAAGAGGACTACACATCCCTGACAGAACAAAAAATAGCGGAGATCCCCTCTTCAACGAGGCATCTCTTTCGCCATTCCAAATCGCTCACTCCACTAGTGGTGGGCGGAAACCGATCGACCAAAAAGCAAGACAAGTCATGCGCAGTCCAGCGCAAAATGACTACAGCTCAAACTTAACTGCATTCGATACCAACGCGAGAAGACAAATGCTTACCGAGAAAAGTGACTATAAATTTCAAGCAGTTGTTGCCCTTGCGTTATAAAATAGATATTGAAATAAAACGATGTTGCGAGAATTTATCACGCAACAGGTAGTCCCATAGCAAATACTGCCGTACAGTAGAGAGAAGTGCTAGAGGCTTCATTATACTAGGTCCAGCTTTATGAGGTGGGGTGACCAGGTCCCTGTCTTGCTGCCTTTGCTTTCCCTAACTCAAGAGCAGAGTGAGGTACCCATTTACACCAGGTTTGACTGAAGAGTAATACTACCAGGTTTTGAGCCCAGTAACTTTGCTATGATAGGCAAGCACTCTAGCCACTCTACCAATCTGATGCTGTTCACTGCTTTTTTTTTTTTTTTTTTAAATTAAGTTAATTATTTTAGGGGAAACACCATAGTTCCTTATCAGTTTCCAAAGTTCTCTGTTTAAACTATTGAATGCCTTTTCCACAAGTTCATTGTAACATTGTGAATTCAATTCCAAGCTTTTTTTACTGTTATGTGATGTGCGGCTGTTTTTACAGGATATGTCCTATCAAATAGCCTGCTTGTGCTACACTCAGTTTTCTGTCTTTTACCTCTTTTCCTCTCTACGATGATTCTGTTTAATATTTCCTCTAGCACTGAGACTGACATTATCGGTTTGTAATTTGTGCAATCTTACAAAGCCCGGCTGAAAAAGGAGGAGGATGGCCTGCATGGAGACCGTAAGGAGGCAGCCCCTCCATCGCACAAAGGCACAACAGGCCAATCACCTGTTTGCAAGAGAGAAAACCGGACTGATTCTAAAGGCGATGAACTAGAACAGACTATGACTTATGGAATACTAGGAGTATAAATGGGAAGGAAGATGAGCTAGTGGAAGTGATGAGGAAGGCAAAACTAGAAATCCTGGCTTTAACGGAAACAAAAAAGGGACAAGGAGTTATGGATCTTGGTGGCGATACGCTGCTCTACAGTGATGTCCCCACATCTGAAAGAGATAAAGGGGGTGTGGGTTGTATTGTGACAAAAAAAGGATAGTATAAAGGGATGGAACTTTCTCTCGGAAAGCATTATGGTCCTAAAACTAAAAGAAGGAGAAACCATAGTGAACCTAGTCATTGTGTATGGGCCAAATGAAGATGAGCGAGCATAGGTCAAGGAGGAATTCTCCGAGCTGCTTCAAAGGACAGTGGACGACTGCCTAGATGACATTATCATGCTCGGAGATTTCAATGCCACTGAGCAAAATCTATCATTACAAACACAAAGTTCCCCCATAAGCGCATACATGCAGACATTAGATGTGAACCAACAAAGAATGAGAAATCAGTGATCGACTATGCCATAATTAGGAAGAGCTCATTCAAGTATGTTCTGGATGCTAGAGTCTGGAAGGGGGCCTGAGATTGGAAGTGATCACTACCTGCTAACGATTAAAAGAACAACTGAAAGAGTTGCTCGGCCAAGGAATTGCCTAACATCACGCAAGAAGCTAAGTAAACGAACAGGAGAAATGAGCATTAAGACCTACAAGCTGCGAGAGCCAGAAGTTAAGACCAGATATCAGGGGCTTATTGCTACAGCAGTGAGAAGTACAGCCTGGTGACCTGGAAGCCCTCTGGCTTAAATTCAAGGATATCATAAAGACAGCTGCAGCAGAAGCATGTGGTGAAGTCCAACTTGGGAAGAAAAGAAAGAGGACACTTTGGTGGACAGAAGAAGAGAAAATAAGAGAAGAAAAAGACATGGAATCAATACTTAGGAGCTAAAAACACAGCAGGAAAAACAGAGAATATGTTATACTCAGAACATAAGCAAAGAACAAGGTGCTAGCAACAAAACAGAAGTCCTGGAAAGAATTTGGAGAAAAACTAGAAAAAGTTGCTCAAGAAAAGCAGAAAATGTTCTACAAAACCCTAAAGAACATGAGGAAGGAAAAACAGTGCCCTCTTAAATTTATAAAGGACAAGCAAGGCAAATTGCTTACTGCCCCAAAGGAAGTAATGGAAAGAATACGAGTATTTCTCAGAACTCCTAGATGGTGAGCAAGGTCAAGCATCAGAAATGATAACCACTAGCACAGAAGAGGAAACCAATGGTGGTGAAGATGGCATAAAGATGGAAGAACTGAAGGCAGCACTGGAGAAAATCAAGATGAGCAAAGCATGATGGTATAACACCAGAAATAGTTAAGTACATGGGAGCAGCAGGCGATCTACTACTCTAGTGGGCCCTACAGGCAGCTTGGTGCAACAAGACCATACCAAAGGATTGGGAGATTGCCATCATAACACCGATTTTCAAAAAGGGTGACAACCGACAATGTGGAAACCATAGAAGCATATTCCTTCTCAGTGTCCCTGGTAAAATCTACTCAAGAATCCTGGAGCAGAGACTCAGAATCCTAGCTGAGCCACAAATGGATGAGGTCCAGTGTGGCTTCCGCGCAAACTGAGTACTCAATACCTAATCTTACACTCAGACAGCTGAGTGAAAAGATCCTTGAGTATAAGAGTGAGATCCATTAGATCTGAAAAAGATGTTTGACAAGGTCCCCTGGAGCAAACTTTGGGACTGTTTGGCAAGGAAGAACATTCCAGCACCTCTGATTCGTGCTATACAGAGCTTCTGCAAGTCTTGCAGAAATTATGTGAGGACGGCAAACCATAAGTCAGAAGAGTTCAGGACCACCACTGGTGTAAGACACTGTGACATCCTGTCACCTTATCTTTTCATACTCCTCATGGACGATGTCATCAAGGCATGTAAGGAGAGGACAAGAAAGTATTCAGTGGGGTACTGGAAGATGAGACAGGTCTGTATTTCAGAGCTGGCATTTGCTTATGATGTTGCCCTGATTGCTAAATCAGAGGCACATCTTAAATCCAACCTGGAAGGAAGAGCTGGAGAAGAGAGGGATGGTCATTAGCTGCTCTAAAACAAAAACCAGAGAAAAGAAGGTATCAGATTAATCTGAGAGAATAGGTCCTGGAGCAGGTCAACCACTTTAAATACCTCGGAGCATTCATAGACCGGAAGGGAGGCATCAAAGAAGAGTTGGCTACCCGAAGAGCTCTGCTCTTTATCCATTCTATAACGAGCATTCTTTGTATTACCACCTGGTGGTTTATGTAACTAAGCAACGAAATGCTGGGCAGACACGTATATTACTGGACATTCCGGGATTTGTCAACTACTTCAGCCAGAAAAAGTCACAGAGAAAGTAGCTTTACTTTCTATACCATAGTTACAGGATTAATAACTAGCACTAGGATTTTGATGATTTTTGGGGTTTTTTTTTTTTTTTTGGCTTAACCGAAAACGTTGCTCTTTTGAATATATATTTTTCTTAAAAAAAAAAAGCTGATTTAAGAGTCTTTGTTGGGGCATCATTTTGCACTTTTTGGCATGTTAGGATATTTTTTGAGATTTTTCGGTCATTTTACAGCAATTTTTTTTTTTCAGTCATTATTTTGCAAATATTGGCATTTTCAATAAAAATTGGCATTTTTTAGTGTTTTCTTATTTTTTTTAAATTTTTTTTTTTAAACAAATTACACCACTGTGTTCCCCATGCTGTTTAATCATTTTCCTTAAATCCCTGAAAACAAATGTTGCTGGTAAATTATCTTACATAATGTCAAATTTTGGATTTCTGCCTGGTGCCATTACTTCCTTAGAGAAGTCAGCAGTTCTATTAGTGGATTAGATAGATCTGATGATGAAAATATTGAGTTACTTAGCGTGAATGGAGACAAGGGAAATGCTGTGCTAAATATAACTGAGCAAGTTTTGAAACAAAAATGTTGGAAATGAAAAGCTGTGCTTAATTTCACATTTTTCTCTTGGTGAATTTTGCGGGCTTAGAAACAACTGACGTAACTTATCTCATGTATGGTGTTGTGGCCATCGACGATGGCTTGTCTATTATGTCCTACTTCTATATCTGGATCGTATAGGTTTCGTATATCTACCCTAGCAGTAGGCAGCTTGTTGCATGGTGATAAGAAAACTTCTCTCTCTCAGACGATAACATTTCTCATACCAACAGCTGATGATTGATTTTACGCTGACAGCAGTAAAATATTAACGTCGAACTTTATTTACATAAGTCAGGGGAAAATGTAAAAATAATGTGCCCAATCTTCCACTTGAGGTTGGCAGCCTTGTACAACAAGATTAAATAGGTAAAATTGTCAGTGTCTCTCTCTCTCTCTCTCTCTCTCTCTCTCTCTTTCTTTCTTTCTCTCTCACTCTACTTCAATTATCATAACTGTCTCTTGTGGTTATTGGAGTTATAGCTTGAGAACCACTGTTATCAAAGTTTTATCAGCCATCTTATTCTTCATGTATAAGCATTTTGTCTCTTTATCTCTGACACATTCTTATCTTCTGCTTGGTGTATCTTAAGGAAACTGGCCTCATCGCCAGGGATGAAAATTTACCAAGTCTATTATTATTCACTGGGACTGTCAGCGTGTCTGCTGCACTTCATATTTACTTAAAACCTCATCAATAGTTTGACAAAACTAAACGTACCTGGTTTCTCGAAAATACACACATTTTCTCTCACTGGGAACACTGGCATCTTGTCCTCAGAACACATAACGTACTGTTGTACACAAATGCGATTAGGTGTCTGGGCGATAGTCACTATTCTGCCACCTTAGAATCAACCAAAACATTTTTTGGCTTATTGACCCGATGGAACTGCCACTTCTAGATGCTAACTTTATCACAACTCAAAGCAAAACTTGCTGCTATCGCATCTCAGATCTGACTGACTTAATCTAAAACGTCGATTTACAACAACGACTACTTTCAAACATTCTAGAACAACTTCGTGTGACAAACAACTCACCAGAACATCACAAACCCGTGAATTATGATCACGTAACCGAGTTCACCTTGCCAATGACAGACAAAAACAAAACAAAAAAACACAACATTAGAATCCTCGGCCAAGGGACGTAAGCACTACTCGTGACCCCCTCGTCTTGTTTTATCGATTATTCCTCTTAGACTATAAATAAAAAATCTACTAATCTCCATCATCAAAGTCAATCTCAAAAATAATTATACTCGAATTTTCCTCTTAACCACTCTAATGGTTACAGTGGTAGTGGACAGGAGCTTTTCAATGTTTAAGCTTTGTCGGCAGACAATAGAAAGTTATTATCTTTTGAGAATCTATTAACCAGACCACAAGGTTTTTTATATTTGGACGTGCGCCCTAATATAACAAATGGACCAAAACGAAGCAAAATTTTATTTAATAAAAACAATTTGGTCTAGAAAGCGGGCCCCAGACTTTTTCCGAAACGAAACACAATTTACGAAATGGTAAACGACATATGTATCGTATGAGGAAATAAAAAGTCGGATTCGCGTTTTCAAAAACCTGAACTTCCGGGGCCCGCTTTCTAGACCAGTACCAAAAAGTTTTTTTTTAAAGTTATGTAAATCTGCACATGGTTTCCATTGTGCATTGTAATACTTAATTCATTAAATAAAAAATTTCAGTTTGCCATAGAAACTGTAAAAATGTTATTTGTTATTTCATGTCTTTTGTATGTGTTTTTTAATAAGGAAATATTTTGTTAATAAAAATACAATTTGAACTTTCGCACGGAAACTGAGAAAATTATAAATTGCATTTTTAAGGGTGTGAGCGTGCGCGCGCATTCGTGTGTCTGTGTGTGCTTCTTAGACTGCATGTTTTCTGGTTAATAAAATAGACTTTCAGTTTGCCAGAGAATATTTAAAAGCCAAAAATTAAGTTGTATTTTTGTTTTCTCCCTGTTTTGTTTTCTTGGTAATTTTTTGGTTTGTAACATAAAGAATTGCAGTTTAGCACAGAAACAGCAAGAAACTAAATTATATTTGTTAGTTTTTTTTGTTTTATGCCTTTCATTTTCTTCCTTCAATAATACAAAATAATTTAAATTAGCTTGGAAATTTAAAAAGAAAGTACGGTAGCGTTTTTTATGTCATTTTTTAGATATTTTATAGAGCATTTTTAGGAGGTTTTTTTTGGGTCATAAATGCATTTTTATAGGTCATTAAAATTCTAGCCCCTATTAATAACACACAAATATTTTGTAACAGTGTTTTAACTATGGATACACATCCGCATATACACACATAATACGTTGTTGGCATGTGTGTGTGTCTTTTTTTTAATTCTTCAGTGTTGTCTACGGGCCATCTGTTGTGATTCTGAATGCTGTGTTTTGTTTCGGAATCAGTTACCCTTTATCGAAGTTTTATTTGGCTGCTACTCATGCGACAATGCCATATTCTTGGACGGCCGCACGCGTTCAGTGTATAGCTTCTTTGGCAGTAGTGGAACGTCAATAAATGCACTAGATCAGCTGCCACTCTTAACATCTGAACTATTTATTTTTTCAACGTGGTCGTGCTCAAGTAATGATCTTGGCATTTAGTTATTTTTTATTTTAATGTTTGCATGTATATTTTTTGTTCTACCCCAAGCTGAAAATCTGGCATTTGGTTGCTTTATTTTGTTAGAATAGAAAGTGAAACAAACAAACCAACAAAAATTGTACTGGGTCAGTTTTTCAAATGTAATTACCCTACATTCTTATCAACTTTTTATGTCTCATCTTTATTACTCTTTGTGCATGTGGCTAATGAAGTGTATTTACGACACGTCCCATGTTTCCAGTGCACTGTTCATCTGTAAAGCCGAATCTAAAATACCATTTTTAAAATCTTTCTTGTTCTCTCTGTCATCGCTTACACATATTTTTTTTTCAGTAACTGACTGCCCAGTATATTGTATATACAAGAAAGGTCAGAATGCACAGCAACACTACTATCGACTCTAACCATGTGTGCCCCGTATGTGGCAGGGCCTGTAGGGCCAAAATAGGACTAATTAGCCCCATGAGATCACGGCACAGATGTGTCACAACTCAATTCTGAAGCTGTCGCCATCTTCGCTTGCGATGGGCAACTATTATTATTATATTGTATATATTCATTATTTGTTGAAATTGTGGGTAAATTTTGCAAAATAATTTTAGAAATAATTTGTAAAATGTATTGGTACCGTACTGTTTAAATATTTCGTTTTTTTTTTTTAACGTACGCCCGCTATTACTCGAGGCGAGAATCTCCGGTTAGTCTCGTATATCTAACCTGAGACTGAATTTTACATGAGTATCCCTTTTTTCCCTGTACACTAACAGGTGTCCACTCGCCATTCAGGCAGATACTTGCCGTCTTCGGAGGGTACCCATTAGAGCTGGGTCGGCTCAGGAGCCGCCAGTCCCTGGTCGACGACACTACTCAGGGCTCGAATTAATCCAGTCCAAGTCCCGGTCGACGATACTCGTTCAAATGTCTTCGCCCGGGCTTGAACCTGGATCACCCGATCGCCAGCGCGGCTCCCGTTTCCTTATTTGAAGTGGTTTGACAACTGCGGCCTAGTTGTAATTAGAGCCCCTCTATATAAAGGGGCTCTAGTTGTAATGAAAGACAATCTCCCCCCCCCCCCCCCCCCCCTTTTTCCCCAATCTCTATTTAAAAAAAAATGATTTTTAATCTTAAAGGGGAAAAAATTGTCACCTCAGTCATGGAGCAAAAAAGCAAGCAAGAAACAACACAAAACGCAGCCTACATCAACATTATCTGGAAATAATTTACTTACTTACTTACTTAGTCGTTCCTCTTCTACCTTGAGGTGTAGAGGTTTGGAAGAGAGAGCGCCAAACTATTCTATCAGCTGTCCTCTTCCTGGCCTGGTTCCATTCTAGTCCTCGGTCCTTCAAAGATTGTCTAATGTTGTCCTCCCAGCGGACTCTGGGTCGTCCTGGAGGTCTGGATCCCTGGCTCTTTGTTTCCCATGCTTGTCGTGGTAGCCGATCTTCTCCCATTCTGCAGACATGGCCAAACCATCTTAGTTGGGACTGTTCTATTTGGGTCTGCAGCGGGTGGGATTTTAGGCGTTGACGTATCGTCTGGTTGCGGACCATGTCTCTTCTTGTTACTTCAACCACCTTCCTCAGATACCTCATTTCTGAGGTTTGGATCTGGCTTTTGTGGGTTGTAGTCATTGCCCATGACTCGCATCCATATGTCAAGACTGGGACATAGGTGGAGCGGTATACAGCCATCTTTGTTTTCTTACCAACCTCTTTCTTGCTGAGGAATCCTCGATTTATGGCCTGATAAAGTCTCCCAGCCGCTGCTTTTCGAGTGGCCAACTCTTCTTTGATGCCTCCCTTTCGGTCTATAATAGCTCCGAGATATTTAAAGTGGTCGACCTGCTCCAGGACCTGTTCTCCCAACTTAATCTGATGTTTTCTTTCTTCTCGTGATATCACCATGGATTTTGTTTTAGAGCTGCTTATGACCATCCCTCTCTTCTCCAGCTCTTCCTTCCAGACTTGCAGGTTGGATTGGAGATGTGTCGATGATTTAGCAATCAGGACAACATCATCAGCAAATGCTAGCTCTGAAATACAGACCTGTCTCATCTTCCAGTACCCCACTGAATACTTTCTTGTTCTCTCCTTACATCTTACATGCCTTGATGACATCGTCCATGAGGAGTATGAAAAGATAAGGTGACAGGATATCGCCTTGTCTTACACCAGTGGTGGTCCTGAACTTTTCTGACTTATAGTTTGCTGTCCTCACATAATTTCTGCAAGACTTGTAGAAGCTCTGTATAGCATGAATCAGAGGTGCTGGAGTGTTCTTCCTTGCCAAACAGTCCCGAAGGGGACCCTGTCAAACGCCTTTTCCAGATCTATGAAACAAAGATGGATCTCACTCTTGTACTCAAGGGCCTTTTCACTCAGCTGCCTGAGTGTGAAGATTAGGTCTTGAGTACTTCGGTTTGCTCGGAATCCGCACTGGGCTTCATCCAATTGTGGCTCAGCTAGGCATCGGAGTCTCTTCTCTAGGATTCTAGAGTAGATTTTACCAGGGACACTGAGAAGGGATATGCCACTGTGGTTTCCACATTGTCAATTGTCACCCTTTTTGAAAATCGGTGTTATGATGGCAATCTCCCAATCCTTTGGTATGGCCTTGTTGCACCATGCTGCCTGTAGGACCCTTAGGAGTAATAGGTCGCCTGATGCTCCCATGTACTTAACCATTTCTGGTGTTATACCATCATGCCCTGCTGCTTTGCCCATCTTGATTTTCTCCAGTGCTGCCTTCAGTTCTTCCATCTTTATGTCATCTTCATCACCATTTATATCCTCTTCTGTGCTAGTGGTTATCATTTCTGATGCTCTACCTTGCTCACCATCAAGGAGTTCTGAGAAATATTCTTTCCATCTTTCCATTACTTCCTTCGGGGCAGTAAGCAATTTGCCTTGCTTGTCCTTTATAAATTTGAGAGGGCATTGTTTTTCTTTCCTCATGTTCTTTAGGGTCTTATAGAACAATTTCTGGTTTTCTTGTGCATCTTTTTCTAGCTTTTCTCCAAATTCTTCCCAGGACTTCTGGGACTGCTGCTAGCACCTTGTTCTTTGCTTCTGTTCTGAGTATCACATATTCTCTATATTTCTCTATTTGTCCTGCTGTGTTTTTAGCTCCTAAGTATTGTTTCCATGCCATTTTCTTCTCTCTTATTTTCTCTTTGACTTCTTCTGTCCACCAAGGTGTCCTCTTTCTCTTGTTCCCAGGTCGGACTTCACCACATGCTTCTGCAGCAGCTGTCTTTATGATGTCCTTGAATTTAAGCCTCAGGGTTTCCAAGTCATCAGGTTGTTCGTCTGTGTTTCTCACCGCTGTAGCAATAAGCCCCTGATATCTGGTCTTAATTTCTGGCTCTTTCAGCTTGTAGGTCTTAATGCTCATTTCTTCCGTTCGTTTACTTGGTTTCTTGCGTGATGCTGGGCAGTTCCTAGGCTGAGCAACTCTTTCAGTTGTTCTTTTGATTGTAAGCAGGTAGTGATCACTTCCAATCTCTGGCCCCCTCCAGACTCTAGCATCCCGGACATATTTGAATGAGCTCCTCCTAACAATGGCATAGTCGATCACTGACTTCTCATTCTTTGTTGGTTCACACCTAGTGTATGCATGTATGCGCTTATGGGAGAACTTTGTGTTGGTAATGATCAGATTCTGCTCACTGCAGAATCTGAGGAGTCGCTTTCCATTGTCATTGAGAGTATCTTCTCCATATCTTCCGATAACTCCACCCCATCTAGCGTGGTCATTTCCAACTCTGGCATTGAAATCTCCGAGCATGATAATTTCATCTAGGCAGTCATCCACTGTCCTTTGAAGCAGCTCGAAGAATTCTTCCTTGACCTCTGCTCTCTCATCCTCATTTGGCCCATACACTATGACCAGGTTGACTATGGTTTCTCCTTCTTTTAGTTTTACAACCATAATGCGCTCCGAGACAAAGTTCCATCCCTTGATACTATCTTTCTGGTTTTTGGCCACAATGCAACCCACGCCCCCTTTAGCTCTTTCAGATGTGGGTACACCACTGTATAGCATCGTGTTGCCATCGAGATCCATGACTCCTTGTCCCTTTTTCTTTGTTTCGGTAATAGCCAGGATTTCTAGTTTTGCTTTCCTCATCTCTTCCATCAGCTCCTCTTCTTTCCCATTTATACTTCTTGTGTTCCATGTTCCATAAGTCGTAGTCCGTTCCAGTTCGTCGCCTTTAGAATCAGTCCGGTTTTCTCTCTTATATTGCTTGTAATCATAGTTTAAACAGGTGATTGGCCTGTTGTGCCTTTGCATGGTGGAGGGGCTGCCTCCTTACGGCCTCTATGCAGGCCCTTTTTCCTTACAATCCAAATAAGGCGCTTGATATAAACGAAGGACTTGACCTCCGGTAAAGGCAACCACGATTTCGTGGCACAGCTAAAGTAGACGGCACAAAATAGAAATCATTGGCGATCAATGGTGCAGCCGTGTGCAGATTTAACATGGAACAAAAATGGCGACTGACTGATACTCTCCGACTACATATCACCCAGCTAATCAAAACATTTCAGCTTCCAGTGGGGCGTTGGTCCTAAACAAAAAGCACACCAAGCCTTCCTTCCTGTGCAATCCGTTCAGTCTTTCATGTCTGTTTCCAGTTCTCTTCTCCGTATACATTTAGTCCTCGGTTTCTCCTTACACTGGGGATTCTAGAACAGGAACTGCCTTGTAACGCTGTCAAATGATTTTCTGAATGCATGTCACATCCAGCGCCATGTCATCAACTCTTGTTACACTGGTTCTTTCCATCAGTTCCACATTAATCATTTCGCTTCTTGTGAAGCACGGAGCCACCACTGTAGCTGGTCCTCTTGTGTGAAGCCTGCATCAGAGTTTGTTTTAATGAACTCCTGCAGCGGTTGTTTCTGTAGAAACTTTTTTTTTAACCCGATGAAGTAGCCAGCCTCCATGCACTACCTCATATTAGTAGCCTCTTATGACATGCAGGAGTCCTATTCTTGCCTTGTTTCTTCTGAGATCCCCGGGAACTACATAGGTAGAACGAACGAACGAACTTTATTTTCAAAGGGTTTAGAATTGGGCACGCAGGCCCGTCTAACATTCTACCCTTCCTTTCTCTCGTCTTCCATACTGAATCCATTTATTCTCACATGTATCTTAAATAATACTTAAATAATAAAATAAAATCCCAACATTGTAACAGTACAATAACAGTTACACAGATTTACAGTACCTTATCATAATTAATACTAAACAGGACTCTTAGGTACTTGTGCGTTAATTCACCGTCCAATTAATATTTTGGCAATTTATTACCCAATTCGAGCACCGTACTATTTCTTACATTTTTTTTCTTACGATAATTTTTTTTCGCCTGCGGGCGGGGTTAGTACATTTGGCAGGTAGGGGTTGCGGGTTAGTCTGTTATGCATTTTCGCAGGCAGGGGTGGTAGCATGGGTCATTGTTTATTTATTATTTTTAATGTAAAATTTTTGCCTCGTCTTGGCGAGGCGCGTCCCGAAGGACTGCCTGGTAAAGCTACTACGTTAATCCGGCTCTGATTAGGTAAATATTTGACAAGGATCAGTGCATAGCTCCCCACCCAGCTCTCTCCACCCAGCCCTCCACACCAGCGGTGAAAACAAATAAAGGCCAGTGTACAGTTTTGTTGGTTTTGTGGGCCTTAAACAGTTTTGTGGGCCTTGAAAAGGACCGTGGTAGGTGCAGTTTTATGGGCCCTGAATAGGACCGTTGTAGGTGCAGTTTTGTGGGCCCTGAATAGGACCGTGGTATGTGCAGTTTTGTGGGCCCTGAAAAGGACCGTGGTAGGTACGGTTTTGTGGGCCCTGAATAGGACCGTGGTAGGTGCAGTTTTGTGGGCCCTGAATAGGATCGTGGTAGGTGCAGTTTTGTGGGCCCTGAAAAGGACCGTGGTAGGTGCAGTTTTGTGGGCCCTGAATATGACCGTGGTAGGTGCCGTTTTGTGGGTTTTGTGTGCCCTGAATAGGACCGTGGTAGATGCAGTTTTGTGGGCCCTGAAAAGGACCGTGGTAGGTGCAGTTTTGTGGGCCCTGAATAGGACCGTGAGGGGAACAGATCACCAAAGATCGCTGAAGCTTGGCACATATCAGGACATACACATGTTCGTTCGTAGCTGCATAATTTACAGAGGAGGCCAAAGTTCTGCAATGTCAAGCAGGATATTGTCGAACGGGTCTGACTGACGAACTTTATTCCGATGTCGCCACAAAAATTCACACATGTAGGAATCTAACATGTGTATATGTGTTCCGTTCTGACGTTTGTTGCGTTCTTTCGCAGATTTCCACAACCTCTCTCTTCGTTGCGTATTTGCCCCTGTATTTGGGTCGACAAAATTTGCAGAATGATTCACCGTTTGGTGAGTTAAACCTGGCAAATTCTGAATGGTACTACATGCGCGCCATTGATCAGAAACCACTGTCGTACCAGGACGAATGTTGGCTATGATAAGGGGAATAAGTGTAGCCGCTGAGCGGTCCGGCACTGGAAGCATGAAACACTCACTTGTTTCACGACATAAGCCACCAAATATCCACTGCTGTGGAAATACACGACCGACGTTATTTTTTCTGCGTGTGAACACACTTTCATCGATCTCTACCGTCGTATTGGGACCGCCAATTACAGCGGGATTTGCAATGAGTACATTAGCACAAACCTCACGGAGGTTGCTGTTCCATTTAATGACAGCGTGATTGGCAATTCCTATCTCTGATTTACAGAAATCAATGCTAGTCAACTCTTTACTTCAACAATAAATGAACAGAATAATCTGCCTGAAGGATAGACGTGCGCCCTGTAACCAGAACGAAGCGGTATATCTTGTTTACATATGTAACATCTCTAACGATCTTGGCGAACTGTCAAGGACAAACTCATCTGGTGATTGTTAGCACACAGTCGGACGGTGTGTATAATTCCTCGTTCCTGCAAAAATTTCACACAGTTCTCTTTGTTACGAGTAAAATCTGTTACCTCCAGTAAATTCATCTTCCACGTCTCTGGACACCGCCATCAAATGACAAATGGCACAATAAGATTTCCCGCTCCAAAGCCGCGCCAAGACACATAATTTAAGAAAAAAAAAAGGTATGAAAATAAATGTAAGAAAAAGTACGGTGATCGGTTTGACTTCGAAATTTCCACTATTGTAATCTGCCGGGGAATAAACAAACACAAGTCTTGTATGTTTATTCACCGTATTGTGGCAATTTATTACCCAAACCGAGAACCGAACTATTTCTTACTTTTGTTTTCTTACAATTGTTTTCTTTTTTCTCGCCTGAATCCAATCGCAGTCTAGGCCGTGGAGTTGTGACATTTACCCCGTCCGTCCTTTCTTTTTTTTTTTGTAATCCGGAAAAAATACAACTTACTCGAATTTTTTTTTTTTTTACACTTTTGTCTCGTTTTGGTGAGGCGCGTCCCGTTCAACCTAGTCGGTTATATTAGGGCGCATGTCCAAATATAAAAGACCCTTAAGTCTAGGGAATTGCTAGTCATCATAACCATCATCATCATCAGCTTTCAAGTCCCTATCAGTGTCAGGTACCCATTTACAGCTGGTTAGACTGATGCGTGACACCTGTTCCCTTCCTTGCTGCCGTTGCCTTCTCTAACTCAAGATCAGAGTCAGGTACCCATTTACAGCTGGTTAGACTGATGCGTAATGCTACCAAGCTTTGAACCCGAAACCCGGTAACTTATTGCGGTAGTGGAGTGTTAGAGACTTCACTATACTAGGTCCAGCATCGAGAGGTGGGGGCCTACCTAGCTATAAATGGGTACTTAACTTTGAGTTAGGGAAGGAAAAGACAGCGAGGAAGGAAACTGTGTGCATCGATATTGAAATCACCAAGAAGAACAACCTCCTTGACTGTGGCAAATACATTGTCCATCATTATTGTGAAATCTTCGTACCAGATAGGTCCTGCACTAGGATTTCGATAAAGATATCCCACCAGAAATGGGCCCTGATTTGGTTGCTTTATTTCCAACCATACACATTCTATCTCTGCTGTCTCTAAGTCGTTTCTGCGGCGAAAATTAAGGTAAGTGGAAATATAAACTGTTATACTTGTCTCTTGTTTTTTGCTTGCGTCTCGCCGAACAGTTTTAAAACCATTTAACGCAATGTCATCGTCTGTTATTCTGTCATTTAGGCGACTTTCTGAAAGTCCAAAAATGTGAAAATTCTTATTTAGAATGTGTGTAAATTCGGGGAGTTTACCTAGAAGATGGTAAATATTCAGATGACCAAGTCGTAGACCATTCTTGTGAAGCCACGGTACATAATTACCAGCCATGTTTGTATAGTAAAAAAGAAATGTATATTTTTTTTAAAATAATTACAAGTTAAAAAGCAGTTATGCACACAAAAAAGCACAAAGTATTTTTACGAATTAATACTTCACCAAGGAAGTGGAATTCAAGGAACGAGAAATTGCAGGCAATACAATATTAAAATATTGAGAATGATCCGAACTAGTAAAAGTCCTGATTATTTTTACCGTTGTATTAAAATATCAACAAATGCTCAAAGAGTGAAGGCTTTAGTCACAGAGATGTAGTGAGGCAAAGTGTTTGTTCGTCAATAACTGATGTCTCTGCCGGGCATATAATAGGGGTGACGTTGGGCAGACATCATTAATGCTTGTCTAAGTGACGCAGGGCTGAATTGCATCAGATAGACAAGTTCATGGTTCCACTGAGGACGATGATAAGAAATAGGGGAGGAAGCATGGTGATCTCTGATTTCTTCCGTCCTTGCTTTAGCGTTGGTAGGACTATTCTGAGCCTGGGACATTGGAATACTGTTGGTAGTGGTATCTGAGTGGGCTACCTTGTGACTAATGGGGGAAACATGGTATCATAAGATTCGGCTTCCTGATTGAAAGTTGCGTTGTGATAGCTGGAAGGCTGTCTGCTTGCAATAGGTGTGCTTCTTTTAGGGGCTGGTAGGGTGTGTGATGTATTGTGATTATAGGTTGATGTCATAGTAGATCTTTTAGCATTCTCTATGTAGGTTGAGCTGTCTTGTTGCGTCCTTTCTGGATATTTTATGTTTTAGGTGCTCCTGAGTTAGATATAAAGAATGGAGTATTGTTGATGAAGCCGAGGCCGTTTTGTTTACAATAGTTCTGTAGTTTTAGGAAATTTTCCCAAATCGCGCCACTTCTCGAGATGATTCAATCCTAGCAGCAAATTGGCCAAATGTTTCTCCTCCTTCTTTGTGAGATCGGCGAAAACGCTTTCGGTAATGGTCGGCTGTAAGCTGAAAACACCGTAACAGTGCTTGCTTGAGAGCGTCATAATCGTTCTGTTCTGCTGGGGTTAATTTTGTAAAAACTTCGTAAGCCGTCCCTCTTAATCCTTGAGAAAGTTTAAGATTCCACATGCTTTAGGGCAGGCCATACGATGAAGCAGTTCGCTCATATCTATCCAAGAACAGATCAATTTGTTCATTTCGCTCGCAAAATATGTCCATTGGGAAAGTCATTGCCGGTGAGTTGGGTGCTAGACCAGCAGAGGCTTTGTCCGGCGATGAAGCGTTAGTAGGAGAAGCGGGGCGACTTTGAATCTCTAGTTCTCTGAGCCGGAACTCATGAGCCCGTATCCTTTCCCTTTCCGTTGCTTCTCTTTGTTTTTCTATTTCGGCCTCTATAAATGCATTACCTTCTACTTCACTCATTCCAACCACCTTAGTGTATTTCAAAAGACCCATCCTTAGTTTTAGTAAATCGGTCATTTTCTATATTTCTGTGCAGGCTGTTACACTCTCCCAGTATGTTACACTAGTTTCTGGGTATTACTAATATTTCTATAAAGTTTTGTAATACAACAAACCAAACAACTAACTGAGAATAAATTTACTAAGCCTCAGGGAGTACTATTAATTCTATGAAGTAATGTAACTCGTTAATGGAAGTTTAGTATAATTGGAATTTTGACAATCCCTTATTTCTGCTGAATTAAGGTCTCATCACTTGAGTAGTACTCAAGTATAAACAATTCCCTTCAATACCTCACACACATACACACACTACTGCCTGTTAAATGTACCACTTAATTACCTTAGTTAACTATTTAACGTAATTAAATAACCCTGAATTAAATTAGTGACAGCGACGTTCTGTTACTTTAAAATTATAATTGTTCTGTTTAGATACTACCAGAAGTGTCGTTGTCTAGGGCGTTATAAAATTATAGTCCACAGTATAGACTAATAGTTCAAGATTCCTTAGTTTCTGCAGAACAATTTACAGACAAGATTCCATATAGTCACTGTGAAATAAGAATCCAGAAATTCAAATCCAAGGACGAGATTCCCAATAATTGTCGCATGAAAATATAATTAATAGTAGGTAAAGCTTGACAGCTGTATAGGCGTGAGGGACAATAGTGCACACGGACGTGTGATAGTGATGTGCAAGTGAGATAGACAGAAGGCACAGGCTGAGTCAGTGAGTGCTTCACTAAGAAAACCACAAACACAGCTCTCCTTGTTTTCTCTGGCGACAATATTACTCTTTTGCACACACTGTGTCACTCACAAATAGTAGGGTAAAGAAGTAAAGTTAGATTGAGGATTTGGTAGTCTGAACTGAACGAACAATCCTATCGAGGATAACTCAATTTATTTCAATTTAGAAATAAAAATAAATCAATAAAGATTTTACAGCAAAAAAATATAAAGATTATCACGATAAAACAAACTCACAACAATTTTATGATTTTAAAGAAGAAAAAAACTATTACACAAATAGTGAAAAAAAAGGATTATGAAATAATTGTGTTAGTAAAGTTCCCGGCAGGCCTAATAAGCGTTTGCTGGAAAATATGTGAAATACTGTTTGTGTGAAAATGAATGTTTGTTCCTTTGTTCCTTTGTTGTGAATGTTGGACACAACTTATATCCTGGTGTTCTCTTGGAAAAAATATAACGTAATCCAATGCTTTGAAATTAACTTCACTGTTCGAATAAGGTATCCACAAAGGGCACAGAATCTGAACACGATTTTATAAATCCAAGATTGGTGTAACGTATCCACAATTGATGAGATATCCACAGATAACGAATTTGCTTCCAAAGGTGGGATGGAGGGTTATAATGGGTGGAGTATGGTACGGGTGATGGTTGTTAAGGGTGATGTCTGGTGTTGAGAATCTTTGAAATAATTGAAGGGAATTATTGTGACTGGTGGACGAGGACTATATGGCCACTGGCCAAAGGTAACCTCTGTTTAGCATTAAGAGACCAGACTTGCACTGAGTAAATCCGTCCCGGAATTTATAGTCTGTTAGTTAAACTAGAGGGCACTTTGTTTGTTTAACGCAAGTCTCCCTATGCACAGTTTTACTTTACAAGACGAAGAAGTGCGTCTTTCTCTTTCAGTATGCTTATCACCAAGTGAAGTCTAAAACTAGTTTCTTAAAGAAAGAAAGAATTATTTTCGATTTACCCGCTACATTTTAAAAGTTCTCACGATATGCAAAAGTATCGCCGCAAATTAGTTTGCATATTGAATGTCACGATTGTACGTGCTGTGGTTCCGAGCTCAAAGTATTAACAATGGGAAAGAAGATAGGCCATAAATATCTAGAAAGCCGAGTCTGGAAAATCCTAAAAGACATGGATGCTGGTTGACCGAAGCTTCACCCGAGTTAAGGTGGGAAAGGCAAGTGCGTGAGAAACATTTTTTCAGAAACTTAGGATAGACAGAAAATAAAGCAATATACAGGAAGGACAGAAAATTTTAAATAGGCAAATTATCTTCACTCTGCGACATAGAAGAACCAGCAGACGATCCCCTAACTTCTGCTTTTTTAGTTTCACGTCTGCCAAACAACCATATCGGCATGACGTCACTTCCTGCATTAATAAGTGACTCCGTATAAAATAAAGAAACAAGGAGCCCCGTTGAGCTACTTATTATACCGACATAATCGTTATGAATTTTAATCATAACATTACTTCCCCCCCCCCCCCCCCAAAAAAAAAAAAAATAAATAAAAATAATGGAAACAAAGTTTTCATTATTCCCGTGGTGTGAGTATAACATCACCAGAGTGAAATATGGTAACATCAAATTTCACTGTAAGTAAGAACAAGTATAGAACCCAGGTTTCTGCTATCGGGTAGGCAATTTAACACTAAAAGTGTGGTCCATGGTTAATACCAAAGCCAATGTCTACTTTGGACAAATTCCTTTTTAACAGCAATGTGAGGTCCCATAACTAATAGTACCCAACATATTAAAAAACGATGGTAGCAATACATGCACTCACATATCTCACACCGTCCAATAACGCCTATCAGTCAAGTCCAGTATCAGTTGTCAATTAATTAACTTATTGATCAACAGCAATAATGCGAAGAATTAAAAGAATATACAAATATGCAACAGCGTAACTAGACGAAATTAGGCCGACAATCATATTAGTAAAGTGAATGAATACAACATCGTACGCTAAAAGATTAAAGTCATGTGTACATCTTAAGTACTTATTAGAAAAAGTGTATTGTGGTGTCAATAAAAAAAAAATGTTATCTTGCACCTAATGAAGTTGTGTGACCAATCAGGTAAGAATACGCTGATGTATTGTACGAATTGACAATAGTATTGAGAACTTTCAAAATGTTCACGCAATAATTAGTGTGAGCGTATTAATGCCTTGTGTCAAAGACGAAATCTTATCCCGCGAATTAAAATTAATTAATAGCTAACTAAAGCACTGTATTAAAAGTCATAGTGTAATAGTATTATACAAACTAGTGGAATAATAAACAACTAAAGTCCAGCGAAAATATTTATAATCAAACATAAAGTTCATGTTCATGATTCTCTGCTGCATTATCGTATAAGTTGCATTATAAGTTCACTTTAAACGTTAAACCCCCCAAAATGAAAAACACAGAATTATAAGTTAATAGCTATATCTAGTCATTTATACAAGCGAAATGACTGGAAAAAAAATACAAAACATTGAGGTATATACTAAAAACTTGCGGTCTATGGGTGAAAAACAGTAGAAAAAAGGCAAATTTTAGCTTTTTTTGGGTATTTTGTTGCCCAAGATATCTCAAATGTGAGTACAACTTGAGTTATGAAATTTGGCTGTTTCATTTGTTAATATATGATAATGATTTTATACTAAAACAATTTTGATTGGTTTGATATTTGAGTTTTTTGGGATTTTAACATACCAATCGAAAAATAGTTGAAATTTTTAAGGGGGGTATCTTAGCTATTTCTTAACAGTTTTGTAGTTTGTTAACATATATCTTTTATTTTAGTTTATTTTTATGTGCACTGTGTGTGCAGCATATGGCCCAAAATTTACGGCTGTATCACTAATAGTTTTTGAAAAATCATGGGCTACGTGCCCACATTTGTGTGAAAAATGCGGTTTTGAGAAAATTAAGAAAAAAGGGAAGAATTACACTTTTACACAAACTTTACTCACCTCAGTATCCCCCAGCTAAGTAGGAATCATCTCTGGTATTTTTCTTTATTGATTCCATGGGCTGTTTCATACTTCGCAGCTTACTTTTCATTAAATTCTTCATTTCAGCAGACTATGCGCTTTTCGTCAGTTTCCAAAAAAATACATCCTTTCTCTCGTAGACATGTACTATGTGTGGAGAAGCGATTGCTCTACCCTCAGCAGACTCAGTACATGTAGGAGAGGCTTTGCTCTCAATATTCACAAGATTAGGATACCCTTATCAGATATTAACTGACAATGGTTCGCAGTTCAGAGGGAAACTGATGGAGGAAGTTTTTAGTATTTTTTAAAAATATACTCGTCCCCACACTTTATCATCTACAATCCAATGGACAAGTGGAAAGAAATAACGGGACTCTACTTACAATTTTACGGAAGCTCGCACAGGAGAAACCAGAATCCTGGGATTCGTTCTTACATGCAGCTTTATTTGCGTATAAGGAGGTACTCCACCACTCTACTGGAATACCTCCAGCCACGTTATTATTTGGACAACCCATAAAAAAACCCCATGGTTAATAAAAATTAGCCAGTCAACATTATTTTTACACATGAAACGATGTTTAAAAAACTTTAATTATGTTTGCTTCAGGGAAGTAAATACCGAAAAAATTTTAAAATCCATGCAATAGAAGCGAAGATATACCAATTTGTATATTTTGCATATATAATTAGGTACAAATACACTTACCTGACATACTTTAAAAATTTATATAAAATTATCCACAAAGGTTTTAGAGAAAATAAGCATACAAAAATGTGGGCAAATGAATGTACTTTCCAGTGCAATATATATCTAAAATTTGATATTTTCAATCATTGCAGAGACTAATATGAGGTTAGTGCATGGAGCAGGCAACATCATCATGTAAAACTAGCACTGCGTGAGCGCGTGCATACTTTGGTGCCGGATCCTGCAAGAGGACCAGCTGCAGTGGTGACCCCTTGCTCCATAAGGAACGAAGAAAGGAAAATGGTGATATAATGTTAACCTACTTTGTGTTCTCGTCTGCACACCGCCAGATTAAAAAAGTAATTACAAAATGTACGTGTAGTTGTTTCATATGCACTAGTCTGTTAAGCGTCGTGCGGTAGGAGCAGCTGTTGTTATTGTGCGAGGTGTTTTTTGCCGTGGCTAGCATAATTTCACGTGTTTCTTCGCGTGTTCAGTAACCTCATGTAATCTTTTCAGCTATCCCCTTGCAGCTCCACTGAAGGTCCTCCTGCAAATTTCTCCGAAAGTTTATTACCCGAAAAAAAGAGGAAGTTGCCAGACCTGGAGATTGCACATGAAACCGGTAGACCTCAATTTTCATTTTTCAGCTGCGAAATCTCAATTTTTGTCACAGTTCACTACGTTTACTAGCAAAATATAAATTCAAAATCGATATGCCATCTTACAATATCCACTACTTTTTTTTTAACAAAGTATCCCGTTCAACCCTTGATGGCTTATAATATTATCTCGCGTGTATATCTGCGTTATTAATAATAAAGCCTAAATATATCTTTGGGACTTAAAAGTCCTTATTCACTTCTTATTCTATCAGCTATGAAGCTTACACACTGACGGTTATACAATTGAGTTAAGACTCTACACATAGATTAGTGGACTATGCCACACAATATATAAACACTGCCATAGGCCCGAAGGCTACACCAAGATTCACTTATTACTAGGCTTACCACGTCATCAAACTCGTTACGCGTACCGTTTGAAGTCTAACTAATTGATGTGCTACAGGGTGCGACCATTCCAATTAAGATAAAACCAAGATGCTCCAGATTCTAAATATAATGGGCTATAATATAATGTAATAAATTCAAGACAATAAAATCAGATTTCCGAAATTCAAATTGTCGAGGACTATTTCATTGTGGGTAATCATCTTGGCTGGTTTATTTTCGGCCAGTGTGATTGCACCATTCAGCATCCCAACTAGTGACACACTAAGACGTGTCACGTATAGAACGATGACGCGAAATACATAGTTACATGTAGTCTGCGTTATGCCCTTCGGGCGGATAGGAAGTGTATTTAATTAATGTGGTTTTAACCACCTTACAGTGTATAGCAAAGTGTGACCGTTGCCACTTAGATTTTTTTGCTAAGAAGTGTATTTCAGGACCTGAGTGTCCAGATATTAAATGTGCCTTGTAAAAAAAGAAAAAATAATTCGATAGTCGTCGAATGCCATTGTGATGGCCAACTTACCAGATTAATCAATAATTGATGCGTTAGTAATAAAAATGGCGCGGTAAGCCAAATGAAAATAAAATATGAACTCAGAATCGAATTAGGCAAGCAAAGCTAGAATGATTATGTAGACAAAAATAAAATGTGTACTAGTGTACTGAAAGGAGTTTTAACGCGGTGATATAAGAGATACATAAACTGTGAAGACTTTAAAAGTCTGATAATTGAAATTAATGCACAATTGGTCTGTGCGAGTTAATGAATATAATCGAAGTCTAATTTTAAAAAAGTACAGTGTGAAGTCAAAGTGTATATGTTACAGAAAACTGTATTCGATATTAAATGTGACCATTCGTCTATGATGGTGTTTCTTCTTGGTGAAGTTTATTCATTTCAAGTTTTGATGGATTTTTACCGTTATTCCTTGACCTTGGTGGTGTTGTTTGACATTCGACAATGAACGTTATCTAAACAGAACAGACCCTAGCATCACTTGGCGGAAGATCATAAGAAGACTAGGATAATTATAATGACAATCTTCTTCTTCTTTGATCCTTAGCCGCCGACCGTCAAAGCAGTCAGTGGCCATCACGCCTAGTGGCGTCTTGTAGGGCAACAACAAATTGATTCCACTTTGCTCGGTCTGCGGCCATCCTTCGTACAGTGCCCCAACTCTGGTTCATTCTTTGCATCTCAGCCTCCACAGTCCTCCGCCAGGTTGTTTTTGGTCGGCCTCTCTTTCGTTTTCCTTCAGGGGTCCAAAGCATAGTTGTTCTTGTGATGGCATCGGGGTCTCTTCTGAGGACATGGCCAACCCAGCTCCAGCGTCTGCCAGCTATGATGGTGTGCATATCCTCCTGCTTGCTCCGAGTAAGCAGATCTAGGTTGGTGATGGTATTCGGCCAAAAGATTCGGTGAATTTTTCTTAGGCATGTTGTGTGAAAAGAGGACAATTTCGACATTTCCTTATCTGTAACTCTCCAGCATTCCGCACCATAGAGAAGCACAGAAAGCACACAGCTCTGATATAATCTTAATTTTGTGCTTGTGCTGTATTGAGAGGACTTCCAGATGTTGTTTAGGCTAAAAAAGGCTGTTCTTGCCTTATTCATTCTGATGTTGATGTCTTTGCCTGCCCCGCCGTCTGGTGTTAATATGCATCCTAGGTATGTGAAGGTGTCCGTCTGTACCAGTTGCTGATTCCTTACTGATATGGGCTCAGGGTTGCTCACATTGAGAGTCATGACCTCTGACTTCTTTAAATTGATGTTCTTCTTCTTCGTTCGTCCTGAAAAGGACGGTGGTTGCGTTGTGTCTGTTTACGCCTAAGCTGTGATATCTGCACCTTTCGGTCGACACATCCGACTTCTGCACGGCATTTTTTAGGACCGGGTTTGCCTTCCCATTTCGATCCACACTCGCTCAGCCAGACTGCACAGCTGCAGACTGTTTCCAGGACCACCACGTGGAGGTGGAGTGCGGTCTTGACCAGCTCTGGTTCGCTGGTCCTGACGCAGGCAGTCAAGCTATGAGTCGCTGACTGCGGTCTCTATTGCTGCGTCTTGAGGTCCCAACTTGATGTTCAAGCCCATCTGCTGGCTAAACTTATTAAGTCTATCCGTTTTTTCCTGGATGTGTTGATGTGAATGTGCTAGTAGTGCAATGTCATCTGCATATTCCAGATCTTCCAATGTAGAAAATGTAGTCCATCTTATTTTTCTTGGACTGCCCTCTGTTGTCTGGCGCATCACCCAATCTATGACTGTTAAAAATAGAGTGGTTGATAAGGGGCATCCCTGTCGTACTCCTGTCTTCACCTCAAAGGTTAGGTTGCTCTGCCCAACACTACACGTAAAGTTGGCATAGAGGCTTTTTATGATTGACACTATGCAGCTTGGAATTCCATAAGCCCTCAGTATTTTCCATAAACTGTCCCTATGTATGCTGTCAAAAGCCTTTTCAAAATCAACGAAATTAATGTACAGCTGTCTTTGCCATTCTGAGCACTGCTCTATAATGTTCCTGAGAGTGAATATATGATCTACACATCTTCTGTTCTTTCTAAATCCTGCTTGTTCTTTCCTCAGTTTGTGGTCTACTGCTTTTGAAATTCTCTGTATAATTATCCTGCCTAGTATTTTGCTGGGAACTGAGAGAAGAGTGATTCCTCTCCAATTATTGCAGTCTGCAAGATCTCCCTTCTTGGGCAATTTGACAATTATTCCTTTGTTCCACTCTGATGGTGTTGTCCCCGTTTTCCAGACTTGTGCAAATACTGGTTCTAATAGTTCTGCTGCTAGTTCAGGGTCTGTCTTAAATAGCTCTGCATTTAAGTTATCTTGGCCAGGAGCTTTTCCGTTCTTTAACCCTTTGATTGCTGTGATGATTTATTATTTTCGTGGAATGTCTGTATTTACATCTAGATCGTTTTCAGCCTCAGGAGCATTCAATTGTGTCTTTGGTGGTTCCTTGTTCAGAGTTTCTCTGAAGTGCTCTGCCTATCTTGTTTCCTGTCCCTCTGCTGTCGTGATGAGATTTCCTTGCTTATCTCTTACTAATGTAATATTGTTTGCACCTCGTTTTCCGCTGATGAATTTAGTTATTTTGTATACTGTGCTTTGTTCATTTCTCAGTGCTGCCTCTTCTGCCTGCCTTGCAAGATCGTCTAGGAAATTCCTTTTGTTGGCTCGGGTTTGGCGTTTAACTTCCTTGTCCAGCTGACTGTACTGTTCGCTATATAGTTGCTTTAACCTGGGGGACTTCGCTTCTGTTTTCTTTCTTTTCATTTCCTTTCTCAGTTTTATGGTGTTTAATGTTTCTGGTGTTATCCAGTCTTGTTTCTTCCTTTCCTGGAATCCCAAGCATGATTTGCTGCTTTCCTTATATATTGTTGAAATGGTGTTGAATTTCTGGTCTATATCATCAGTCAATGTTTTTTCCTGACTTTTGGCAAATTGATATCGTTTCTTTATGTCAGCCGCAAAAGCTTTTCCGATAAGGGGGTCCTTCAATTTGCTGATGTCAAACCTTTTCTGTGTAGTTACAGTTGGTCCAGCCCTTCTTAGTTTCACGTTTAGTTTTGCTACTACTAAATGGTGATCACTTCCCACATCTGCACCTCTTCGTACCTTCACATCTTGTAATGCATGTCTCCATCTACCGTTAATCATGATGTGGTCTATCTGGTTTCTGTCCCGACCATTTGGTGATTCCCATGTTAATTTGTGAATTTCTTTATGTGGGAAAAGTGTTCCTCCAATGACCTTGTTGTTAATATTACAGAAACTTATTAATTTATCCCCATTTTCGTTTGTTGTTCCGCTGCCGCATTTCCCCATTACTCTTTCATTATATGTATTGTGTGTACCAGCTTTTGCATTGAGGTCTCCCATTACTATAATAAGATCATATCTAGGTGTGTCTTCCATTTCTTTCTGCAGTTGTTGATAGAATTCACCCTTGATCTCTTCATCGCTGTCATTCGTTGGTACGTAGCATTGTATTATTGTAGTATTGCTGAATCTACCTCTCAATCTTAATCTTATCAGTCTGTTGTTGATGGGTTTCCATTCCCGTAATGTCCTTTCTATTCCTTTCTGTAGAATAATGGCTACACCTTCATTGTGCTGTCCATCCTCTCTTCTAAAGTAAAGTACTGTTTCTCCTGTTGCTGTTTTAACTTTTCCTGACCCTGTCCATCTGCTCTCGTTTATCCCTAGAATGTGTAACCTATAGTTTCTCATTTCTGCCGTGACCTGTTTTAGTTTACCCGTCTCATTCATTGTCCTGACATTCCAAAATCCTAATCTTGTATCATGTTTTGCGGTCAGGACGTCCGTTCTCATGTCAGTGGCTTCCTTTCGGCTTTCACCACTGACAGTCATACGAGCCTCAGACTCCGGTTGTCCGTCCCGCAGCAAAGTTTGTTTATTCGTTGTTGTTGTTTCCGTAACTTCATTTTTTTTTAACATAGACAGGGGTGTCAGCCCTATGCTAAAACCCCCAACCTGGAGGACCCGGGTGTCTGCTTTAGTCTGACCCCTGCCCGCGCAAACCTATCCAGCTTGGTAGAACCTTCCAGGAGTAAGTTAGTCGATGAATTCAGCAGATGCATATTACAGGCTGCTCGTGAAACAATACCTAGAATGGCTCGTAAGCACTACAAACCATATTGATGTTAAGAAGAATGGTGTGCATATAGTTGTACTTGAGTGAGATCAACTGTGAAGGTCTCTGAGGTACACAATGGACAGCTGTGTTACAGAGTACCTTTCTTGTTACCACCCTACGATCTCACTCTAAGTTATTTTTTTATTGACTAGCGTGACTGAAAGCTACATAAAGTGTCTAGGGTATTGTAAGAGTGTTGTTAAAGAATCTCAATACAAAAACATATACAAACATATACTAATTACTGTGATAAACTCAACTAACTCCAGCTGTTAAATTTTATATTTAAAATTTCTTTTGTTAAAC
This sequence comes from Oreohelix idahoensis, assembly GCA_024509875.1. NCBI lineage: Eukaryota > Metazoa > Mollusca > Gastropoda > Stylommatophora > Oreohelicidae > Oreohelix > Oreohelix idahoensis. The sequence goes on along the minus strand of JAMPIV010008909.1, from coordinate 365,636 downwards.
TTTATTGGTCCTGAGCCTAAAGTTGTTGTGGTCAGGACTACAGTTCAATGAGAATCAATTTAGATGGATAGATATATTTACAAATATATATAAAGATATTTACATACAACAGACAATATGTCCATAGTACATTGTTACAAATTTTCAAGTTGATGATAATTACTCTATTTAACTACTGGTACTAGAAGGCAGGGTGGGGATTATCATCATCCCAATGTGCTTTTGTTTCACTAAGATTGTTTATGTTAGTCTTTTGGAGGAACGTTTTTGTCTATACAGGAGATTTTTCTTTAGTCGTGATAAGTTGTCCCAGGCCAGATATTGCACTTATCTGGATCCTGGAATCACAGCAGTTGTAGTTGGTTTGGCCAAACACTTCAGTCTCCTCTGGTCTTGAACTTCTTTAATACCAGCAGGTGCCAGAGACTCTTAGAAATAGTGCTGAATTTCTCTATCATTGAGTACCAGCACCAGACAAGTGCCAGCGGGAACCCCTGTCAATGCAAGTTATGGTTCTGTCTTAATATCAAACTAATTCCTCCTAATTTACATGTAAACATACATTCAATACAAAAGAACATGGTCAGCTCTCTCTGACAACCCTGCTTCTCCACTTTAGTTTGATGGAACAAATTCGTACCAGTATTTCTTTTCTCTTCCCTAATGGATGCTACGCCTCTGTCATTCCTGCAGTAATCTTTTCCATGCAATAAGATAGGTGTAATGTTCCTGTATGACCATCATATATATAGTCCTGTAGTTTTAAACTTCTTAGATAGTCCCTTATATGATGGAGCAGCATCTAGGCCATGCCTAAGTCTGCCATGGAACCATTTAATTACAATCTTTTACATGGCCTTTTCTTTTTTCACACAACCCTTTTTTAATTAAAAAGTCAACAAAATCAATCTTACCACATATCAAGGAAATATAAACAAGTAACGATGAATTAGGCAATAGAATATGGCACACTTTCATCACTGCCTCTGTTCAGACTGCTTTCTGTTGTTAGTTAGTTTAAAACAAATCACAAGTCTGCTCATCGCTGCTTGCTCCTCTGAATATTTTGAAAAAATGGCAGCGAGCAGCCTACTTTTCCTATCATGTAAAAAGCTTTGGCCAATGAGACCAAGCATCTCTTTTTTTTTTTTTTTTTGAATGAAACTTTAAAAAAAAAAAAATCTCAAACCACTATGCGTTATTACTACCAACTAGATTTGTATATTTAGGTTAGCCAATAATATTTCGGCTTCCTTCAAATTTCATCCAATCCCCTTCATCGTACTATCTTAGCCTTTCTTTCACCTAATTTTTTCCCCCCAAAAATATGCTATCCAATCTAAGCAGACATGACTTGACCTGACAGTATCTCCGATTCTCTATGTATTATTACCAATATTTGATTATTTAATGGACTATTTAGATAACTAACAACATATTCTTGGTCAGCAAGTCTTCAGGTACACGAATATATGCTTTTTATGGGGCTAAGTGGCTTGGTTCAAAATTCTATCTTTTTTCCTATGTTAGTTGTTTATTTTTAAACTACCTCCTGTTCAATTCTTTTTCCATGTACTTTCAAGCTAATTACGTCATTCGCAATAAGAGCTAAGCGTGTTTTATAACCGTAGTGTCCACATGTTCTAACGTTTACATCGTATTTTTGAAAACCGCCTAAGGGCAACGCTAGCAAATTGGTTTTATTTTTAGAAACAATGTGAGACGTGATTTGCGTTGGTTATCTATCCGTCCCTCTCCCTTCCACAACGTATTCTAGGCAAATACTTCATTGAACTTGGAAAAGTGGTACGTTTGTCTCAAGGACGAATTTGAAAAATAGGGTACCTTTTTTGGTTCGGCCAAAGCGTTATCAAATAATACGCTGAAGGCGTAGGCGACGACTACCATTCTCGCCGAAAATTTGTAGTACTATCCTATCTTTGCCTTTATGCACTAAACTGTTATATTCTAATTTAGATATTGTATTTAGAAGTTCACCACATATCTCCCCACTTAGAACAGACTATCATATGTCAGTTTCTACTTCTAAATACACTTAGATAAATTTACTACCTATGCCTGGTGACTACTCTGATGTTCGTCGTACGGATGTCTGCTTAAAAAATCTGCACCTACATTGGTTTTGCCTGGAATATATTCTATGGTAATCTGGTATGACTGTAGGAGCAACGACCAACGTAATAATCTAGCATTTTCATGCCTTGCTTGTGACAGACACATGAGTGGTTTATGATCTGTTTGGATCTTAAATGATTTACCATAGAGATAAATCTGGAACTTTTTTATAGCCCATATGACAGCTAAACATTCTTTTTCACTTGTTGAATATTTTTGTTCTGCTGAGTTCAGCTTACGGCTAGCATAAGCTACTGGGGTTAATTCCCCATCAAGTGAATTTGACCTTTGTAATAGAGCTGCCCCCAAACCTATATTAATAGCATCCGTTCTCACAATGAATTCTTGACTCAAGTCAGGTAATTTCAAAATAGGCCTGCTTGTGAGCTTTTCCTTCAACTCTTGGTAGGCTAATTCACACTGCGCTGACCAAGTAATTCTATCAGGATTTCCTTTGCACGTTAAATCAGTCAATGGAGCACATATGGAGTTAAAGTTTTTAATATACTTTTGGTAGAAACCACATAATGAGACAAAAGATCGCACATCTTTCTTTGTCTGTGGTCTTGGTGCTCTTTTCAACTTCTCCAGGTTCTTGGGGTCAGGGGTCATGTTTCCATGATGTACTGTGTGTCCCAAGAATTCCAGCTCTTTACATCCAACACAGCATTTCGTCGGTCTAGCGGTCAAATTTGTCTCTCTAAGTCGATTAAACAACATATCCAGAGAGTTAATGTGTTCCTAAAATGTTTCAGTCGCTATGAGAATATCATCCATGAAGTTGGTGATGTATGGATTATTCAGGGGATCCAGTAATTTTCTCATCATCCTCGAAAACACACTCGGTGCATTTTTCAGTCCGAATGGCAACATGTTAAATTCATAATGTCCTTCTGAGGTGCTAAAGGCTAAATATGGTCTAACCTCCGGCTTTACTGGTATCTAATAGTAGCCTTTGCTCAGATCCACTTTAGAGAAATATTTAGCTTTATTCAGCCTGGCAAACAGCTGATTTGTATCAGGTATGGATCCACCTGACCTTCTGTGACAGCATTCAGTTTCTTGTAATCTATACACAGTCTGTGTTCTCCAGAGGGTTTTCTTAACAGAACCACACTGGAGCTGTAAGGAGATTCACTGTGTGAGATAATTCCTTCTCTCAACAGATAATCTATCTCCTCCTTCAAAGCTTTTTCCTTAGCGAACGGAATCGAATAGGCTCTCATACAAATTGGTGTTGGGTCTATGAGTTTCATATCATACTCCAATAAATTTGTATGCCCCGGTCGGTCCGTTAACACATCTGTATGATCATTCAGAACCTGTTGAACCCTCTCCCTCTGATTTTTCGTTAAGTGCGTACTGATTTTTACCTGTGCAGCGGTCTCACAGGGATGTAAAGGATATTCATGAGAGGTGAGTGGTTCCTTTTTCATTTCCATTGAAACAGACAAGGTCAGTAGGTGTGTCTGGTTTTCTCTATCCAGATATTTTTTCAGGAGATTCACATGATAGATTTTCTCTTTCCCCTTCTTATCTATCTTATAATTTGTTCTAGACACCTTCTCTAGAACTGTATATGGACCTTGCCATCCAATTTGCAATTTATTCTGGCTGCCGGGCAGTAGAAGAAGCACCTTCTCTCCCACAGCCAATTCTCTGTCCTTCGCTTTCTCATTGTAATAGGCAGCATGCTTTTTCCTGGCTTGTCTCAAATTTTCATTGGCAAGTTTCCAGCCAGTTTTAAGACGAGTGGTCAGCTCGTTCACATATTGATATGATGAGGTAATATTTTCTTCTGCCTTTTCATCGGTCCATGTCCTTAACAAGGCTTCCAATGGACCTTTTATTGGCCTTCCAAATAACAAGGTTGCCGGGGCCATACCGGTTGAACTATGGGGTACCTCGCGATAAGCAAACAGGGCGGCGGGAAGGTATTGGTCCTATGTATCTGGTTTTTCATGTGCCAACTTTCTCAGGATCGACATGAGTGTCCCGTTAAATTTTTCCACTTGGCCATTTCCTTGGGGATGCTACGGGCTACAATGAAAGTGTTTGGCTTGAAAGATCCTGAATACTTCTTCCGTTAGTTTCCCCTTAAACTGAGAGCCATTATCAGTCAAGATTTGGTTGGGAAAGCCTAACCTGGTGAAGATTGTGAGTAATGCCTCTGCTACATGTTTCGAATCGATTGATGACACGGCTACCGCCTCTCCCCACATAGAACAAGTGTCCACCAGAGTCAGAATGTAACTGTTCCTCCTCTTGGTCCGAGTGAGAGGTCCCACAATGTCCACTGCAACTCTTTCAAAGGGTGTTCCCACTATGGGCATTTCCCCTAAGGTTGCTGGAGCAGTCCAATGTTTTGGAGCTACCCGTTGGCATTCTGGACAGGATTTTACATATCTCTTTATGTCTTCAGTTATCCCTGGCCAGAAATAATGACAAGCTATACGCTGTCCTGTTGTGCTGATCCCCATATGACCACTGAAGGGAATCGCATGCCCTAGTTCCAACACTTTTGTCCTATATGAAATGGGATGGACCAGCTGTCCATGACAATTGGATCCAGTTCCAGCCTTCCTATAAATCAATTTGTTCTTCATATAGAAGTCTCCCTTGCCTGGACGTGTATGACATTTGGGCAATTTCTTAAAACAATGCTTGAGGGTCTTATCCTCCGCCTGTGCCTTCCTCATCTCATCTGGATGGGTATTTATGGGATTATCCTCCTCCTTTTTAGACTGTGATCTGGTCTGCACTGTTGCCATGATCACAGGTCTCTTGGGATTCCCCAAGAAGACATATCTACACCCCAATATCAGAGGGTAGATTGGTTCATTTATCACTGCTGCTTTGATGATTCCTTCCACATATCGCGTTTTCACATTTATCCTGGCGATGGGAAGTGTCATGGACGCTACGTCCTTGGTTGCAGCTTGAATCTCCACTGTTTCTGTGGTGTATTGATCTGCCTGCACCAGGTGAGAACTCACAACTGAATCATAATCTAATTCAGTATCATACAAACACCTTATGGTGACTCCATTGCATGTTACATCTTCACACACTGGGGGGTGGTAAGGTTCCTGTTGTTCAGTAGGGTTGACCTTTACTCCCTTTCTCCCCATTTTCATTGCAGCGAAATTAGGAGTTTTCCTTCTACAATTTTCAGTGTTATGGTTTTCCATCCGACAATTTTTACACCACCTCTTTCCTTGGTTAAAAGGTTTTCTTTCATCATATTTCCTTTCATTGAATTGTGGGGTTTTATTTTTATAGTCATTGCGTGGCCTATCAAACTGGTGCTTACCTTTGTTCTGTTCTCAATGGTCAAGCCTATTAAAGTTTTGTGGTGCCTTAAAATTGTCTACCTGTTTCTTTTTATTACCAACTACCTCTGCTTGGGCTGCCTGATACCTCTCAGCGACATTGAGTAACTCACCCAGCCTCTCTGCACCTTGTTCCATGAGAAACTTTCTCAGGTCTGGAGCCATGGACTCTCTTAGCTGCTCAATAAGCATCATTTCCTTAAGATCTTGGGTTTTCCCCAGAGCAGTCCATTTCTCCAAGTAGGTCTCTAACCGTGCAGAGAACTGGTGATAGGTCTCACTCGACAGTACTGTGGCATTCCTAAATTTTTTTCTATAAAATTCTCCATTTTTTTCATATCTTAACAAAAGAGCCTGCTTTAACATGTCATAATTGTCTTGGTCATCTCTGCTCATCTTGGCAAAAACTTCATAAGTCGTTCCCCTAAGACTACGCTGGGATAACTTGAGGCTCCACCTCTCTCTCTCTCTCTCTAACCCATATGTAGTAGCCAAAAGCTCAGATCTACTTAAATACCCTTCTATGTCATCATCTTTCTCAACAAAATGGTCTACATGAAAACCCATAGCTGAGGTTGAGGCTCCCTGACTAGTAGTGGCATCTGAGGCAAAGGGGCTGGCACCATTTTCAGGAGCATGGCCTTGAAATTCCAACTCTCTTAGTCGTAGCTCATGCTCCCTCTGTAACCTCTTCTCCTCCTTTGCTGCTTCCCTCTCTGCAGCCTGTCTTCTTTCTTCTCTTTCTGTAGCTAGTCTCTTTTCTTCTCTTTCTGCTGCCAATCTCTTTTCTTCTGCTTCCCTTTCAGCAGCCTTTCTCTTTTCTTCGGCCTCCAACTTCTTCTCTTCATACTGGAGCCTTTTAATCTCTGCCTCCCTATCTGCCTCAATCTGCAACCTCTTGATTTCTTTTTCAGTCTCTAACTTTCTTTCTGCTTCTTTCTCTAATCTCTTATCTTCTCGGGCAATAAATGTGTCCACCTCTAAAGTTACATACTGGACCAGCTCTGATCCATCCATGCCCATCTCTTTAGCAGTCTGCACAGCGGCAGATCTGAACTTGGCTAAATCAGCCATTCTAACTCAAGCAGGTCTAATCAGGTTCTAAGACAATCTTAAACTTAACTAAAATAAATACTAACTATAATTAACTAATTACTACTGGCTGTGACAACCTATCACTGTAAATCTCCTCTTAATTATTTTTATCTTCTTAGGGGGTGTTTCTAACCTCTACTAACACTAGTAATACAATCTTAAATTTATATCCTACTGCTAATTTTTATTCCTGGAGTCAGTTAATATATGCTGTATGAGATTCCTATTTCAAACATTCATCTATATATGCCAAATTCAAATCTCGGACTTAGAGACCCCAATATATGTGGTGGGTTTAGATGTTAAGAAGAATGGTGTGCATATAGTTGTACTTGAGTGAGATCAACTGTGAAGGTCTCTGAGGTACACAATGGACAGCTGTGTTACAGAGTACCTTTCTTGTTACCACCCTACGATCTCACTCTAAGTTATATTCTTATTGACTAGCGTGACTGAAAGCTACATAAAGTGTCTAGGGTATTGTAAGAGTGTTGTTAAAGAATCTCAATACAAAAACATATACAAACATATACTAATTACTATGATAAACTCAACTAACTCCAGCTGTTAAATTTTATATTTAAAATTTCTTTTGTTAAACTTATTGGTCCTGAGCCTAAAGTTGTTTTGGTCAGGACTACAGTTCAATGAGAATCAATTTAGATGGATAGATATATTTACAAATATATATAAAGATATTTACATACAACAGACAATATGTCCATAGTACATTGTTACAAATTTTCAAGTTGATGATAATTACTCTATTTAACTACTGGTACTAAAAGGCAGGGTGGGGATTATCATCATCCCAATGTTCTTTTGTTTCACTAAGATTGTTTATGTTAGTCTTTTGGAGGAACGTTTTTGTCTATACAGGAGATTTTTCTTTAGTCGTGATAAGTTGTCCCAGGCCAGATATTGCACTTATCTGGATCCTGGAATCACAGCAGTTGTAGTTGGTTTGGCCAAACACTTCAGTCTCCTCTGGTCTTGAACTTCTTTAATACCAGCAGGTGCCAGAGACTCTTAGAAATAGTGCTGAATTTCTCTATCATTGAGTACCAGCACCAGACAAGAGCCAGCGGGAACCCCTGTCAATGCAAGTTATGGTTCTGTCTTAATATCAAACTAATTCCTCCTAATTTACATGTAAACATACATTCAATACAAAAGAACATGGTCAGCTCTCTCTGACAACCCTGCTTCTCCACTTTAGTTTGATGGAACAAATTCGTACCAGTATTTCTTTTCTCTTCCCTAATGGATGCTACGCCTCTGTCATTCCTGCAGTAATCTTTTCCATGCAATAAGATAGGTGTAATGTTCCTGTATGACCATCATATATATAGTCCTGTAGTTTTAAACTTCTTAGATAGTCCCTTATATGATGGAGCAACATCTAGGCCATGCCTAAGTCTGCCATGGAACCATTTAATTACAATCTTTTACATGGCCTTTTCTTTTTTCACACAACCCTTTTTTAATTAAAAAGTCAACAAAATCAATCTTACCACATATCAAGGAAATATAAACAAGTAACGATGAATTAGGCAATAGAATATGGCACACTTTCATCACTGCCTCTGTTCAGACTGCTTTCTGTTGTTAGTTAGTTTAAAACAAATCACAAGTCTGCTCATCGCTGCTTGCTCCTCTGAATATTTTGAAAAAATGGCAGCGAGCAGCCTACTTTTCCTATCATGTAAAAAGCTTTGGCCAATGAGACCAAGCATCTCTTTTTTTTTTTGAATGAAACTTAAAACAAAAAAAAAAAATCTCAAACCACTATGCGTTACTACTACCAACTAGATTTGTATATTTAGGTTCTTTCTTCTTCTTCTTCTGTCCTTAGCCACCGACCGTCAAAGCAGTCAGTGGCCATTACGCCTAGTGGCGTCTTAGGGCAACAGCAGATAGGTTTTCTTTGCCATTGTTTCCCATCACGCCTAGTGGCGTCTTTAGGGCAATGGCAAATCAACAAATCAATATTTAGGTTAGCCAATAATATTTCGGCTTCCTTCAAATTTCATCCAATTCCCTTCATCGTACTATCTTAGCCTTTCTTTCACCTAATTTTTTCCCCCAAAAAATATGCTATCCAATCTAAGCAGACATGACTTGACCTGACAGTATCTCCGATTCTCTATGTATTATTACCAATATTTGATTATTTAATGGACTATTTAGATAACTAACAACATATTCTTGGTCAGCAAGTCTTCAGGTACACGAATATATGCTTTTTATGGGGCTAAGTGGCTTGGTTCAAAATGCTATCTTTTTTCCTATGTTAGTTGTTTATTTTTAAACTACCTCCTGTTCAATTCTTTTTCCATGTACTTTCAAGCTAATTACGTCATTCGCAATAAGAGCTAAGCGTGTTTTATAACCGTAGTGTCCACTATTTCTAACGTTTACATCGTATTTTTGAAAACCGCCTAAGGGCAACGCTAGCAAGTTGGTTTTATTTTTAGAAACAATGTGAGACGTGATTTGCGTTGGTTATCTATCCGTCCCTCTCCCTTCCACAACGTATTCTAGGCAAATACTTCATTGAACTTGGAAAAGTGGTACGTTTGTCTCAAGGACGAATTTGAAAAATAGGGTACCCTTTTTGGTTCGGCCAAAGCGTTATCAAATAATACGCTGAAGGCGTAGGCGACGACTACCATTCTCGCCGAAAATTTGTAGTACTATCCTATCTTTGACTTTATACACTAAACTGTTATATTCTAATTTAGATATTGTATTTAGAAGTTCACCACATATATTGGAAGAATGAACTAGAGCAACTGCACAACGACGTGGAAACATCTCGAAAGCAGGCAGAGACCAGTCCATGCCAAGAACACCACAATAATTACCAGCAAGCTAAGGCCAAATTCCAAAGGGCCAAGTTGCAGGCCAGGCGGAGAAGCTGGAAGGGGAAAACAGAGTCCTTGAACTTCGAAAGAGTTACAAGGAAACTGTGGAAGCTGGTAAAACAACTTAATGATGAGGGTACAGGGAGAAACTCAAAGATTGCACTGTACAAAGATGGAAACATCCTCATGGGAAAAAAGGCAGCAAAACTATGGAACGTATCATCAACCTCAGGCTACAGTGGTACCTTGAAAGTGAAAACCTTCTTGTACCACAGCAGGCGGGCTTTAGGCAGAGTTACTCTACCGAAGATCAGGCAACTTACCTTTCCCAAGAGATTGAGGATGCGTTCCAAGATAAGAAACTGGTACTAGCAGCATGGATAGATCTAAGGAAAGCATTTGACAAGGTTTGGAAAGAAGGGCTTCTGAAGAAACTGAGAAACTGTAGAGTGAATGGTAGGATGTACAAATGGGTGAAAGCATACTTGCATAACAGAAGAGCCCGAGTACAACTAGATGGCATCAAGAGTAAGAAAATTCTACTGCGTCATGGCGTCCCTCAGGGAGGGTTTCTGTCCCCCACACTTTTCCTAGTCTACATCAATGACCTGGTTGCTGAACTACCACATGGAATGAAAGTGGCAATGTACGCTGATGACCTGGTAATATGGTGCACAGATGAGCATGCAACAGTGTCACCAAACTGCTACAAAGAGCTATAGATGCCTTAACCTCGTGGGCAAATAGACTGTGTGTCAGCATCAACACAGACAAGTGCAGCACTACGCTCTTCACCCTCTCTCCCAAACAAAAAGCTGGTGTCATCAAGATAAATGAAGAGCTCCTGAGAGAAGATAAACAACCCACCTATCTCGGAGTTACATTCGATGATAGGCTGACATGGAAGCAGCACATCAACAAGGCAGCAACAAAGGCCAGGAGGAAGTTAGCCATCCTGAGAAAACTAAGTGGAACCACATGGGGAGCCAGCGGGAAAATACTTAGTAAAGTTTACCAGCAGGGCATACGACCACACCTGGAATATGGGTCAGCTGCGTGGTGTCCAGCATCAAACACCACATTACAAGAGCTAGATAAGGTGCAAAACCAGGCGCTTAGGGTCATCACGGGGGCAATGAAATCAACGCCTATAGTGGAGATGGAGAAAATGGGGAGGATACAAGCACTGCGAGAACGCAGAGACACGAAAGTGCTAACACAAGTAGAAAAGTTCCTCTGTATGCCAAGCCATCCAATGAAAGACAGATTCCAAAACCTAGCAATGGGGCGATTGAAAAGAAGCAGCTTCATCCATCAGGCCAAACGATTTCGTAGACAAACCTCAGACCTGCCTGAAGTTGACAGCCCCCTAAAGTCTGTGCCAGAACAAACCCCTTGGAAAGAAGAGCCTGGACTACCAATACACATCCAGACAAAAGTGAAAGGAATATTCGACAGGGATGAACAGAACAGCGTGCAACGTAGGACAGTCACTCTCAGTTTCCTGGAAGATGACTACCCACAGGGACCTCTGGGTCCGAGTATACACGGATGGGTCAGCACAGAATGCAGTCAAGAATGAAGGAGCAGGAGTGTACATAGAATACCCAAACAACACTAGGGATACGGTCAGAGTACCAACGGGGAAATTCTGTAACAACTATGATGCAGAAATCCAGGCAATCAAGGTGGCAACTGAGAAACTGTTGAACACCAATCTCGGTCCACAGCCTGTGGTATTCCTGACAGATGCAAGATCAGCACTACAAGCACTTCAGTCCAGAAAATTGCCAGGTATACAAGCCCTACTTTCTGAACTGTGCAATCAGTGCAGGGTCGCCATGCAATGGATACCGTCTCATTGTGGAATACCAGGAAACGAGAGAGCAGACCGACTGGCTAAAGAAGGTGCTGCAGACGAGCAACCAGATGTACCAGTTACGTACCATCAGAAGAAAAAGATGATCAAATCAATCAGAAAGCCACCAACACCAAAGCAGGATGACGACCAAGCTATGAACAGATCAGAACAAATTGTCATTCTGCGCCTCAGAACAGGACACAACCGATTCCGCAGCCACATGTATACACAATTCAAGATTGGCAATTCAGCCATGTGTACAGGCACCCCAGACTGCGGAGCACGTACTTCAAGATTGCCCCGAATATGATATATTGAGGCAAACCCACTGGCCCAGAGAAACAACACTGGAAGCAAAACTATACGGACCTCTGTATGAACTACAAAAGACAGTGAAGTTTATACAAGAAACGACATTGCAGATATAGACAATATAGTTCAAGCGAACGAAAGAAGAAGAAGAAGGAGTAAAACTCCCCTGGCATAGCTCTAGGGGTAATCAGGGTACGCAAGCCGCCATACCTCGACAAGGTATTGACACCGGTGATGGCAGAATAACAATCTAAACATATAAAAACACAACACTAGAACTTGAAGAAATAAAGAATGAACTCTTTAATAATAACGGTAATAATTCGTCTTCAAGAACCTGAATGAACATATCAACAACAAGTTCCCAACACAAATATAGAATCTTCTTCCCCCTCCAGTCCAAACAGAGTAAATCAAAACCAAAATTGTGTGAATGTATTTGTGTGTGACCTCCCCTTTCCAAGAAGCAAATAAACAATAAAAAAAAAACAGACAAATACAAACAAGAAAATACAAACAAACAATCAAACAAAACAAACCAAAAAAAAAAACAAAGTAAAGTCTCCCACAACAGCCCAGCTGTTAACAAGGTGAAAAGGAGTGAGAAAGTCCAGGGGGTGTCAGAGATTACATCAAATCCATCTGCCATCATTCACACGGGCACCCCATCAGACTACCCCATATCCTCACACCATCATTGATCCTTATATATTAATTTTAGTTCTTGTTATATACTGTTTTACTATACTGTGCAGTTTTCTAGGAGTAGGTCTATCTATTCTCTACACCTGTTCCACAGTTATGGATGAATTGCATGCCTATAAATAATCTAATATTGGTTTTCTCTGTTGTTCATACTTCCTACATTTTAACTGGAAATGCTCTATATTATTTTTTCTAGACACTCTGCACAGTAAGGTTCTTCTATTCTAAAATAGCACATTGCTAGTTGCAGTTTAAGAAGTTTCTTATTGCTGGGAACTTTTAGTTCTCTAGATACCTGACACGTTCTTGTTGGAGCCTTGAACAATTTATATGCATGTCTGCCGTTCAGACTTCCATCCCACTCTACTGTCCATTCCTCAGTTGTTATTCTTTTAATTAAGCTTTTCATCTCTGTTTTACTCATTCCCACATTTATTTGGTTTCTATTATTTCTACTTATCTTAGCTTCTTTATCCGCTTTTTCATTTCCTTCTATACCAACATGTGAAGGTATGCTAGCTATTAGCACAGAACATGCTGGAGCATAGGTAAGTATTTGGTTTGGTTTGGTTTGGTTTTAAGGACTATCTTCATTGCACATGGACTACTCCATCAGTGCTCGACCTCATCACTTAGATCACACGAGGAGGATCTCAGCACAGTGCATGAACTCCGTAGCACCGGCGATAATCCCAATGTGTGTATATAGGAATCACATAAATATTTGTGGGGTTGGTTTTTGTAGCATGATAACCATTGCCTAGTAAATGAATGAAAGAAAGGGAAATATGGCATGTGTAGCAGGCACAATGCTTGACTATTTTTGGAAGACAATATGGGCCAACCAATTAAAAAAATAGGAGCTCGCTGGAAAACCGATCGATAATGCTACGACAGTTTACTATAGAGGATAAACCCGTACAAATTGTAGGTTAGACTTAGTGACCGTGTATGCAATGTCAGAAATGGTCTCATTTTATCAAGGATAACTCCAATTTTATGCTTGCCAAAGGAAAAATGGATAGATTAAGTACTTTTGCAGAAATGTGCTAATAAAGGTGTTAGTATAACGAACGATGCTGTGTTTTTCCTGATTAAAATTTGATATAAAATCAATATCAGAACCAATTACGGAAAACGACAAATGGAAAGAAAGCAGAACTTACGGAGAATGGAAGAATATAACTCAAAAAGTCCTGGATAGAAAAGGTGAGCTGCACGAATTAGAGGTTTCGAATACCACTCACACAGTTTCATTCAAAAAGGCTAAAACCAGAGACTGAAACAGAGTTACAAACCCTTGCTCTCCGAGACGTAGAATGCGAGCTTATAAAAAGAGACCGCGGATATTTCAAACTACACATGCATGTCATAAAGTCAGAAAGAAGACGGAGAGAGAGAGAGAGAGAGAGAGAGAGAGAGAGAGAGCAGCTAGTCAGGGCTAAAACCTTTTATCATCTGTTGCCGGGCAGTGCTATCTCCACCAACCAAGTCTTTTCTGCACTTCATATATACATCCTATCTAAAAATGTGCAAAAATTACAGAACCCTTAGCCTTATTAGTCATCCAAGTAAAGTGATGTTAAGGATACTTTTGAACAGAATAAAACAGAAATCTTGTCCGAGTAACAGGCTGGCTTTAGACCAAAAAGAAGTACCTCAGAACAAATCTTCAATATTAAATTACTGATCGAAAAACATCTCCAGCATCAACGCGATTTATACCATAACTTCATCGATTTCACAAAAGCCTTCGATCGAGTCTGGCATGACGGCTTATGGCAAATAATGAGAAAATTCAATTTTGATACCAACATCATAGATATCATTGAAGCACTATACAAGGACACAAGCAGTGCTGTTTTTGCAAGCAATGACATTGGAGAATGTTTCAAAACAACTGTAGGAGATCGTCAGGGATGTATCCTGTCCCCAGTGCTTTTTAATATATATCTAGAACATGTTATGCAGGAGGCTCTCTGCGATTATAAAACAACCATATCGATTGGAGGCCGACCTCTTTGCAATCTACGTTTTGCTGATGATATCGATCTTATAGCTGGAACAGAATCAGAACTTCAAGACCTTACCTCTAGACTGGAGAAAGTAACAAGAACGTATGAGATGGAAATTAATATAGAAAAAAGCAAGATATTGGTGAATAGCCATAAAAAAACATGTTCCGACCAACATTACGTTAAATGGGCAAACGTTAGAAGAAGTGAACACCTTTAAATATCTGGGGTCCCCTATATGTAGTGATGGAAGATCAAGTAAAGAAATCAAGACAAGACTTGAGATGGTGTAGCAAGTGTAATTGCTGGGGAGGTTAAGATGTTACTTAAAAAAGGAAAGAAAGCTGTGTCTGTGTCAACCTTGTGAGGTCAAGCAAATGTAGGCCCCTGACTCTAAAAGATGATGATGATGATGATGATGTATTATTAGGGAACCTAACGCTACCTCCCTAGATCTCACACGGTCCGTATTTTTATTCTAGTGGCTGGTGTCTGATGTGCCTAGTGTCTAGGGGTGAAATGACAATGGTGGTACATCAACACAGTACACTTTTACTCACTATAAGGAAATGAATAAGACGGTGGTTAAAGTTTTCTTTAAAATTGAATTCTTTTCTTTGTACAATTTAATCTGCCTGTCCTGCCATCTCTTTTGGACAGGTCTTTAAAAATGAGGAAAATATATTTTACATATACTGGTGAACTAAAATGTTTGGACTCTTTGTCCGATAAGTATAATGCCACTATATTATTCCTGTAAGTGTATTCACAGACTACAACTTTAATATCTACTAGTGTTAGTCATTTGTTAGGAGGAGCTGTTGTTTCATCACGCCCCATAGAATTCTGTTTATTCTTGGAAATAACAATGTTTATTTGAATGAAGTGTCAGAAGTCCCAGATGTTAACACATCACCTGGGATTCTTGGTATGAAGATAACAAGTCAGTATGTCGCTGCAGAGAATATATAGATCCGCACCCACAAGCTCCTTCAGGCTATCTGCTGACAGCATAAACGTTTGAAAGGAGACTTTTGTCTTTACAATCACTCATCAGGTTTCCTGTCACCGGCTGGTAACAGGAAATAAAAACCCTGCAATAAAAGACACCCTGGCCTTTTCACATCTGATCACAATTTCTTATCACTATTTTACACATGATGGTATGGGGTCAGCCTCATGTGCATACAGGTGCACTAGCCCTTAATTTATATGACTCACACCTTTCTGTGACCACACCTCAGGTCCCTATGGCAGATACGCCGCTGTATTTTTCCATAGTTTTCTTCAATACAATAACGTGGAGTAACCACATCTCCTTTTGTATCATTTTTCTTTTCTTAATTATAAACGCTCTAGGCATGTTGACGAGTGTTCATGGAACACTGAGGCTTACTAACATCTTCTAATACAATAATATTAATATAAATCATAACAATATGCAACAGTCAAATACAGTTCAATGTGAGGACTCAATAATGTTTGCTCCCGGCATGTCCTTCACTTTTCCCAATAACAGTATCTAACTTTTGCAGTTTTAATCAAGCATGTTAATACATAAAGCATTCTTACCACAACTTCAAAGAAATATGTCACAAATAACGTTGATTGGCAAAAGATATGGCCTCAGTTTTCTCTGCCCTGTCCAGACTGTGAATTTAGTATTTATTTTAAAACTTATCACATCTGCTCTCAACGTACTTGTTGATATAAAAATTTCTTGTCAAATGGCCACGAGACCCCTATGCCTTTGGCCAATATCTATTAGAGCTGGCCAATGAAATCAGGCGACTACAAAATTTTGAATTCAGTTTTGAAGAAAACAAAAACAAAATTCCAAACAAACTATGTGTCTCGTAGTCCATTGGTCCGTCTGCGTTAGTTATGCCAATACAAAAAGATGTTTAGTTTTGGTTAACATTTCCTACCTCCCCCCTTTTCTCCTATACTCTTATACCACCCAATCGGATTTGAATTACTCAAATGCCTCTTTTTTTAAACTTGCGTCCCCAATAACGTTATGTCTAAACGAGCAAGAACAACAATCTGTCCGTCCTAGCGTTCGTAGACATATAGTATTATCTCAATAACTTGGCTAATAGTTGGACTACCATATATATTAAAACATATTATTTCTCAGGAGACACTAAGCTATCCTAATATATGATTTTTATAGTCAGTTTCATTATGGTTTAGATTTTCTTTTTTGTCACTGTCAATCGTCAAATATAACTTTTACACAAGTCGGCCATCTTCCCCCTCATTCTCTATCACTTTTTTCATTATTCAAATAAACCAACTAGTTTGAGTGACGTCAGAAATACACTACTGTTGCGCATATTACATACACATATTCTTTTGTATGGAATTATGCGACACACGGATTACTTCGTCTATTTAATATGGAAAATAGATAGTTGTATTTATTTGTGTACGAAAATGCTTCCCTTGGTAAAGCTAGATAATCCATGATTGATTTATACATTTGATTATATGGATGATCTCTCTTGATATTGATTCGGCGTATGAATAATTGAATTCAGGTCAGTTCTCGTTTGTTAGGGCCGGAAAATAGATTAATTTTGCTTAGAATGTCTATGGCCTGAATTCATATGTATTACTTGTCCCGTGCAAGAAGATTCAGTTTTATATTGTATATCTTTGTATGTTCAGGTCGTACTATATTCTTTGTGCCGGAATCTGGCGCAGGTATTCGTAGTCCTACTGGGTTGTAGAGAGTTCCGAAGAGGCCGGTCGAAATGGCCGTATGTGTGATTTTCTAGGGCTGGTCCTGTTATGATTAAAAAGTGATTTGTGGATGATTTTTCCATAAGGAGGAAATGTCTCTGCGAGAGTATTGTGTCAGAGCTCCTTCTCATGTACTTTATTATGTTTAAATTCGGACTCCAGGTAAAGCCAGACCCTCTTTTCTTTGATGACCTTCATTTGGTTAGGTTTAGATGACAACCTAGTTCGAACGTCGTTGGTCGTCCATATGCACAGTTGAAGATGACAGGTTCCACTAGTATTCCTATCTACATGAGATAATCTTATGAATATGGAGCTGGCTGGAAAACTCTATGAAGTTTTAAATATATTCAAATGTTGAATTAACTTTGGCTTTATTATTATCCTTTTGTTGGGCGAGTGAGCGAAAACTCAAAGAAGGTGGCCATCTTTGAAGTACTGTCATTATGGTGCATCACTGGCCTGAGAACAGAATCTAACTCTTATTATCAGACAGTGGATCGGAGATCTTACCATCAAAGAACTCCGTTATTATGAAATAACATTATTATTGTCAAGAAAAGGTTCTAGCAACGAACCGCTATTACTATTCATGTATGTACATTTACTGAGTATGCGACGACAGACAACTAGAACGTCTGCCTACTGTCGTCCCATAATATATATATATATATTCATATGCTGCCTGAATACACTACTGATGTTGCTACTCAATTATGCAATATGATGATGTCCTGTCAACCATCTACTATCAAATGCCCATTGATTTGCTGTGTCAACTTATACTCATGACTGTATCCATTTTGTTCAAGTGTGCGTCCAATTAAACAGTATGTAACGACTACAGCAGTCTGCATTGGTGACTTATCGTAATGAGTGAATGGTGCCTTATACTGGTCAACACACGAACAGTCCACCATTCGCCTAACTCATACTTCACACTCACACTCCATATTTGCATAACCCTGCGTCGGTTGAGTTGACCTTTGCTCCCCCTGGAGCCTCCATCATATTCACCACTGGTTTGCGTAAGGAGAATGAAAGCAGTACTTTACAGCATGCCTGGTAACACTGCAGAAATACGTTACACCTGCACTTTACAACTACGCGGCGAGAATTTAAACTGTCTGTGTGTTTATATCTGCTGGCTTTTCCCACAGCGTGTCTATAGTAAAGGAACCGCGTGCAGAGCGAAGAGGGATTTTTTTCAAAACGTTGGTAGTGTTGGCGTTAATTATTACAGTCGTTTCGTTCTTACACTACTGGAAAATGTCCGAGTTACTACTAATTATAACGTTAAAGTTAAAAGATTACGTTAATTCAGAACGTTAGTTTGGTGTCACAGTTCTGGCAGATCGTTAACTATCATAGGACTAAAATCTTACTGAATTTAGCTATGATCTCACAGATTTCGCTACACACCTCCCTTCCTAAAACATGCATCCATTGCAGGTTACAATCTGTGAGATAACTTAGCGCAAATGAAGTCCTACGCGTTTTTCTGATGAATACTCTGCCTTTATATTTATCATGGATTGATGCAGGTGGGTCAATTCAAAGTAAGCACTACTGACGAAGGTTGCCTCAGACCTCTGCAATCCAAGAATCTATTTCAGTTATGTTACTGAACAGCTGCAAGTGTTACTGCTTGTCTAATGCTGATTATAAATCACTTTTTCACCATTACTTTTCCTGAGTTTGTCTCATGACATGTCCAGAAGTTCTAGACCTCCCTCAAGTTTGCAATAGTTATGAGGAGAGAATCTATAAAATGGTGATGGCAGAGTTATGTAGAGGATCCAATAATTCCTTTATCAGCTTGGATAAAACACTCGGAGTATCCTCAAGTCCAAATGGCAACCTAGGGATTAATTATGCTCCTCCGAAATGTTCACAGCCAACCATTTGTCTGCGCTCCAGCTGACTTTAGTTAGGAAACATCCTTTAATAATATTCATATATGATTCTATAATGTTCCACTCAAATGGAGGCCATATTCACCAACTGTCTTCTCCGCCTAACAACAATATTTTGGTGAATAAATATAATAGGTGGGGAAATGAATTTCTGCATCAGAAATCAATTCGCCCTGTTTTAGCATTGTTATATTATGTGGATGATCTCCAGCCAGGGTCCGTACAATACTTCCCCGTGGACTGTGTAGGGTCGGTTAACTACCAATGTTACCTGTGCTCTTATAATGCTAAATTAATAGCCATATTGTGAAGCGCTGTGAGCATTTTCCCAATTGCTCACTCGTCCACTCCCCACTTTTCTTCTGTTAACATTTTGTTTCGGTTTCAAATCTGGCGGATTATCTTCAATGCTAATGTTGGCCAGTTCACGAAAAGCGGCTTCAAACTGAGCCTGGGATGACTGGTCTTTGTTTATGCGTTCTCTTGGTGCCATATGCAGAGATGCTAAAGTAAAGGTTTTCGGGGAAGTCGGGTTGTGAAAAGGGGCGTTCCTATTCACTTTATCTACCTTTTCCTTTTTATTCTTCCTAGTAGTTTCAGGCCTACTTTCACCGCAGTACTTGGGTAGGTCCTGATAATGTTCCCAACGTGTGGGCTTTCCTTTTTTATTTTTAGACCCATGTGTTTCAGAATGCTTGGCGGGCATCTGGTTATTAGTTTTCCACCCTGTGGAATTTACCTTGCAGCACTGGTCACAGGCCTCAACAAATTTTTCATGTCTTCAGCTATTCCTGGCCAGAAATATGCAACAGATGTCCTTTGGCGTGTGGTACCCATCTTCTGGTGCCCACCGTCTGGTACAACATGTGCTTGTGCCATCACTTGTTCTCTATAACTCTTGGGCAGCACTAGCTGTCCCTCCCTGTTGGATCCTGCTCTAGCTTTCCTGTAGAGCAGTCCCTCCTTCATATAGAATTTCCCTTTTTGTAGGGTGTGTATGGCTGTTTGGCAATTTGCCAAAGCAAGGTTGTAATGTTTTGTCCTTTGCCTGGGCCTTTCTCATTTGTTTAGGATGAATGTTTGGTGGTGGTGTGTCCTCCTTTCTAGGGGTCGACCTGACCTGGAGCGTGGCCATTACCACAGGTTTACAGGGCTTCCTAGAAAAACATACTTACTTCCTAACACCAGCGGGTAGTTAGGGTCGTCACACACGGCTGCTCTAATCACTCCTTCCACGTACCTAGTCTTAACATTTATGTTGGCTACGGGAAGTGTTATGGTGGCTATTCCCTTTACGGCCCCTTGTATCTCCACTTTCTCTGTGGTATACTGGTTAGGGTGCACCAGGGTTGCACTCACAACCGAGACATATTCCAAGCCGGAATCGTAAAGGCACCTGACTCTGGCACCATTACATGTCACTTCTTCACAGATGGGGGGATGTTAAAGATTAATATGATTCTCTGTCAGTTTCTTCCTCCCCTTGTCCACTGTGATCATGCATGCCGCTTTATATGGAGGAACTTTCCTACCACAGTCAACTGTATTATGATTATTCATCCTGCATATTTTACAATATTTTCCTTCCTGTCTGAAGGGTTTACTGTCATTGAATTGTGGGTTT
Organism: Oreohelix idahoensis; assembly: GCA_024509875.1. Taxonomy (NCBI): domain Eukaryota; kingdom Metazoa; phylum Mollusca; class Gastropoda; order Stylommatophora; family Oreohelicidae; genus Oreohelix; species Oreohelix idahoensis. The sequence continues at coordinate 345,025 of JAMPIV010008909.1, read as the reverse complement.
TTGTTTTTACAGTCATTGCGTGGCCTATCAAAATGGGGTTTTCCTTGGTTAGGTTCCCTATTATGATTATAATATTCACCTTGGTCTGGAGGGGTTCTATTATTGTCCACCTGTTTTCTTTTACTGCCCGCTACTTCTGCCTGGGCTGCCTGATACCTCTCAGCGACATTAAGTAACTCACCCAGCCTCTCTGCACCTTGTTCCATGAGAAACTTTCTCAAGTCTGGAGCCATGGACTCTCTCAATTGCTCAATAAGGATCATTTCTTTAAGATCGTGGGTTTCCCCCAGAGCAGTCCATTTCTCCAAGTACGTCTCTAAACGTGCAGAGAACTGGTGATAGGTCTCACCCGACAGTAGCTTGGCATTTCTAAATTTTTTCCTATAAAATTCTCCGTTCTTTTCATACCTTAGTAAAAGAGCCTGCTTTACCATGTCATAATTGTCTTGGTCATTCCTGCTCATTTTGGAAAAAAACTTCATAAGCTGTTCCCCTAAGACCTTGTGATAACTTCAGGCTCCATCTTTCCTTTTCTGACCCATAGGTTGTAGCTAATACCTCGTACCTACTTAAATATGCTTCAATATCATCGTCTCTCTCAACAAAATAATCTAAGTGAAACCCCATGGCTGAGTTTGAGGCCCCCTGACTAGCAGTAGCATCAGAGGTAGAGGGGCTGTGACCATAGTCAGGAGCATGGCCTTGTAACTCCAGCTTCCTCAGTCGCAGCTCATGCTCCCTTTGTAATCTTTTTTCTTCTGTTTCTGCTTCCCTCTCGGCAGCCAATCTCTTTTCTTCTGCTTCCCTTTCCGCAGCCAATCTCTTTTCTTCTGCTTCCATTTGCAGTCGTTTTTCTTCAGCCTCAATTTTTCTCTCCTCCAACTGCAGCCTTTTTATTTCAGCCTCTCTATCAGCCTCAATTTGCAACTTTTTAATTTCTTTCTGAGCCTCTTTATCTAACTCTAATTTCTTCATCTCACTGGCATCTTCTAACTGCATTCTCCTTTCTTCAGCTAATCTATGTTCTTCCCTAGCAATAAACTTATCACATTCTGAGGTGACATAGTCAATCAAGACTTGACCCTCCATGTTCATGTCTCTGGCAGTCTGCACAGCAGCAGAGCGAAACTTGGCCAAATCCACCATCTGATAAATACTAAAATGTTCTAACTCAATTTCTAAAATAAGTGCAACTCGAATTAATTATTCCAGGCTCTGACACTTCATCAATTTCCCAAATCTTGGGCAATATTAACAATGGGGATTTTCTGAATAAATAGAAATGTTGTTACAGCTAAATCCCAGACCAGGACCCCAATTTATGTAGTACTAGAGGTTAAAATCCCGGACAAGCCTACCAATATATGTAGCAAGTGTAATTGCTGGGGAGGTTAAGATGTTACTTAAAAGGAAAGAAAGCTGTATCTGTGTCAACCGTGTGAGGTCAAGCAAATGTAGGCCCTGACTCTAAAAGATGATGATGATGTATTATCAGGGAACCTAATCTACCTCCCTAGATCTCACACGGTCCGTATTTTTATTCTAGTGGCTGGTGTCTGATGTGCCTAGTGTCTAGGGGTGAAATGACAATGGTGGTACATCAACACAATACACTTTTACTCACTATAAGGAAATGAATAAGACGGTGGTTAAAGTTTTCTTTAAAACTGAATTCTTTTCTTTGTACAATTTAATCTGCCTGTCCTGCCATCTCTTTTGGACAGGTTTTTAAAAATGAGGAAAATATATTTTACATATACTGATTAACTAAAATGTTTGGACTCTTTGTCCGATAAGTATAATGTCACTATATTATTCCTGTAATGTATTCACAGACTACAACTTTAATATCTACTAGTGTTAGTCATTTGTTTGGAGGAGCTGTTGTTTCATCACGCCCCATAGAATTCTGTTTATTCTTGGAAATAACAATGTTTATTTGAATGAAGTGTCAGAAGTCCCAGATGTTAACACATCACCTGGGATTCTTGGTATGAAGATAACAAGTCAGTATGTCGCTGCAGAGAATATATAGATCAGCACCCACAAGCTCCTTCAGGCTATCTGCTGACAGCATAAACTTTTGAAAGGAGACTTTTGTCTTTACAATCACTCATCAGGTTTCCTGTCACCGGCTGGTAACAGGAAATTAAAAACCCTGCAATAAAAGACACCCTGGCCTTTTCACATCTGATCACAATTTCTTATCACTATTTTACACATGATGGTATGGGGTCAGCCTCGTGTGCATACAGGTGCACTAGCCCTTAATTTATATGACTCACACCTTTCTGTGACCACACCTCAGGTCCCTATGGCAGATACGCCACTGTACTTTTCCATAGTTTTCTTCAATACAATAACGTGGAGTAACCACATCTCCTTTTGTATCATTTTTCTTTTCTTAATTATTAACGCTCTAGGCATGTTGACGAGTGTTCATGGAACACTGAGGCTTACTAACATCTTCTAATACAATAATATTAATATAAATCATAACAATATGCAACAGTCAAATACAGTTCAATGTGAGGACTCAATGATGTTTGCTCCCGGCATGTCCTTCACTTTACCCAATAGCAGTATCTAACTTTTGCAGTTTTAATCAAGCATGTTAATACATAAAGCATTCTTACCACAACTTCAAAGAAATATGTCACAAATAACGTTGATTGGCAAAAGATATGGCCTCAGTTTTCTCTGCCCTGTCCAGACTGTGAATTTAGTATTTATTTAAAAATTTATCACATCTGCTCTCAACGTGCTTGTTGATATAAAAATTTCTTGTCAAATGGCCACGAGACCCCTAAGCCTTTGGCCAATATCTATTAGAGCTGGCCAATGAAATCAGGCGACTACCAAATTTTGAATTCAGTTAAAAAAAAAACAAAAACAAAATTCCAAACAAACTATGTGTCTCGTAGTCCATTGGTCCGTCTGCGTTAGTTATGCCAATACAAAAAGATGTTTAGTTTTGGTTAACATTTCCTACCTCCCCCCTTTTCTCCTAAACTCTTATACCACCCAATCGGATTTGAATTACTCCAATGTCTCTTTTTTAAACTTGCGTCCCCAATAACGTTATGTCTAAACGAGCAAGAACAACAGTCTGTCCGTCCTAGCGTTCGTAGACATGTAGTATTATCTCAATAACTTGGCTAATAGTTGGACTACCATATATATTAAAACATATTATTTCTCAGGAGACACTAAGCTATCCTAATATATGATTTTTATGGTCAGTTTCATTATGGTTTAGATTTTTATTTTTGTCACTGTCAATCGTCAAATATAACTTTTACACAAGTCGGCCATCTTCCCCCCTCATTCTCTATCACTTTTTTCATTATTCAAATAAACCAACTAGTTTGAGTGACGTCAGAAATACACTACGCGGCGAGAATTTAAACTGTCTGTGTGTTTATATCTGCTGGCTTTTCCCACAACGTGTCTATAGTAAAGGAACCGCGTGCAGAGCGAAGAGGGTTTTTTTTTTCAAAAAGTTGATAGTGTTGGCGTTAATTATTACAGTCGTTTCGTTCTTACACTACTGGAAAATGTCCGAGTTACTACTAATTATAACGTTAAAGTTAAAAGATTACGTTAATTCAGAACGTTAGTTTGGTGTCACAGTTCTGGTAGATCGTTAATTATAAGTCTTGCCTCAGTTTCGTGCAGCAGATCGGGCAAGATGTTAAAATGTTAATTGTACGTCTCGAAACCGAAACTAAAAGGTGAGTTAGATTTTACGGCGGGTCATTTTTTAAGCATTTCCACTGCACAAAAGGCAGCGCTCTACTGGCGTTGAAGATGCCAATAGTCAGACACCTGAGGCTGGGTTTATTTATTATCATAGGACTAAAATCTTACTGAATTTAGCGAAGATGTCACAGATTTCGCTACACTTGGCCTCAGCTGCCATGACAAGGCTGAATGTGATCTGGAAAAGTAACATCAGTTTTCCCGTGAAGATCAAATTATACAAATCACTTGTATTATCTATTCTCTTGTGTGGGTCTGAGGGCTGGACACTCACTGCAGATACGGAGCGAAGGATTCATGCTTTAGAGTATAAATGTTATAGAAGAATTTTGCGCATTTGCTATAAAGAGCACAAAATAAAGTCTATGTTAGAGAGAAAATAAACACGTATGCAGGCCACCAAGAACTACTTTTGTCAGTAGTGAAACGTCGAAAGCTTGCCTGGTTTGGGCATGTAACTCGTCATGACTCCCTTTTGAAAACGATCCTCCAGGGAACAGTCGAAGGTAAACGGAGAAGAGGAAAGCAAAGAAAATCTAGGGCTGATAACATCAAAGAATGGCCAGGGCACGGTTTTTCCACACTTGTACTCATTGCTGAGGATAGAGAGCAGTGGAGCACCCTGTCTGCTGATGTTTCCACCATGGCACCCCTACGACCCGTGACGTATTACGGGTTGAGATGAGATGATGATATATATCCTAAGAGAGTATGTAGAATTACTATATATTTGTGAAATTAATATCACTGTTTATTTCAGGATTTTAGTCGGTTACTATACATAGTTGGGATGTGAATGCACCATGCATATATGTGTATTAATTGGTATGATTGCTGAAGATGGAAACCGACAATATAACCAACACTGACTCAGCAGAGTACTGTCAACAGTCCTTATCAGAATTAATATAACCTGCTAAAAGTTACAGCACTTTTCAGAGCTGACTTGACATTTCATATGTGAAAGGCAAAGGTAGCATCGTACCTATGTATAAAATGTATTATAATCATGTATTATATTATCTTAGAAAATGTTCTACAGCTAGACACCCATCTTGTCTCGCTATTGCTAATCATACTGAGCCATGTATCATTCAGATACATGCAAACATCTGAAACACATTCATTTCATGCACAATTAGACTTGTGGGCTTTACAACCATAAGCTAGCCGCATGTCTATCATTGTCCGCAGGTTCGTATGTGTCATCATACTTGAGAGGTCAAAGACTCCAGAGCAATCATTGCATCCTGAAGAGACCCAGAAGCATCAAATATTGATTTATGGAATTCAGCCCTAGTCCACAACAGTGTTTGGAGGCCTGGAGCAGAACTTCAATCAACAGTGTGCGCATTCTTACTATGGACAGGTACAGATTCAAATGTTAAGTATTTCTGTGGCCAATTCCTGCTACCAAGTGTGATACCAGTCATTGATTGTGCTAGTTGATGATTACATCAGTAATTTATTAGCATAGCTAAGAGACTAAAGGAAAGGAACTTTTGCTGACCTTTTCAAATTTCTTGGAAGACCCAAGACAGACTTTTTTTCTTTTAAGTTAAATACTTAGATTAGAAATTAACCATCATGCAAATTTTGTAATATGCTTATCCATTGAGTTCTATCATCCAACATTCACCATTCAGCACAAAGAAAGAAAGATAGTGTAAATATTAAATAATTCAAAATTGTAACACTCTGACTTCTTAATTTTATATTGTTGAAGTTTGAGTTTTATTGAATTGTTTGATTATCATAGCTCGTTACATAGCAAGGTGGCGCCTTAGGGTCTGACTTTACTCTGAATACCTTCTGAAGCAGATACCTTCACAACCGTGACTATCCTGTGATACCAGTGTGCCTCTCCAACACTGGGACTTCACTCATTCAAGACAGAATTCTATTTCTATTTCGCTGCAAACTTATAAAAACCTTTCGCTACAGTTTCTAATTTTTAAATTTTTGCCAGGGCAGCGGCCTGATAGGCCTATGCTTTATGATTTCCAACTGCCGTGGGATTATTAACATGCGCAACTTGCACACGGGACCTCCTTTTTTCGCCCTTATCCGAGAAGGATAAAACGTCGATTTACCATTACGACTATTTTCGAAACTTCTAGATCAAGTTTGTTTCAAATCAGTTCATTCATTCCTCTAAAATCCCGTGCAAACTTAACTTCGCTCAGCTAGCTGAAGTCAGCTCAGGGGACGTAAAAACAGTGCATTATAGTTTATCGCCCTTTGATTATAATTGTAATTATAAGTCATGGATTTTTCGCCCTTTGATTATAATTTATGAGTCCGTTAATTTCCCTTATGCAAATTTTAGAAACCAGATTTCTGGCACTCGAACTCCCTGTTACACATCCATGACCTTTCAAATATCTTAGCATGTTAGTTAGTCCTCTACAAGACTCTACCAGTATATCTATGTGTTTGTTCCAGTTCAGTTGTTGGTCTAGTGTCATTCCTAGGTATCGTGTTGTTTTTACTGTACTAATTTGTTTCCCCTGTAAGTTTATGTCAATTATTTTATTTTTAACAATCCTGCCTTTTCTGAAGATCATTCCTACTGTCTTATTCGCATTTAAGTGAAATCCCCATTTATTCATCCATTTATATACTTTATTTATTTGTTTTTGACGAGTATTATATAATATTGTAAGACTTTTCCCAGATCTCCATATAGCAACATCTTCTGCGAAATGTGTCAAATTATTTTTGATGTCTTTAAATTCTTCATTCAAATCATTTACCATTATAGTTTTTTGTTTTTTTTTTCGTTCGCCCGCTAATACTCGAGGCGAAATCTCAGGTTATTATTTATGTCTAACCTGACATTGATTTTACGTGAGTATCCCTTTATTTCTTGTACAGAGACAGGTGTCCCTCGCCATTCAGGCAAATACTCGCCGATTTCGGAGGTACCCATTGCAGCTGGGTCGGCTCAGGAGCCGCCAATCCCTGATCGACGACACTCCTTCAAATGTTCTCGCCAGGTCTCGAGTAATCCAGTCCAAATCCCGGTCGACGAAAAATCCTCAAATGCCGTCGCCCGGGTTTGATCCTGTACCACCCGGTCGCCAGAGCGGTGTTGTAACCACTACGCTAGCGCGGCTCCCACCATTATAGTAAAATTGAAGGGGATAAAACTGATCCTTGAGGAATGCCATTCTGTTGTACATACGTTTCTGACCTGTCATTGTTAATTTGTACTGTGAAATTTCTATCTTGAACAAAGTTCTCTAAGTATCTATACATAGTACCTGTAATTCAAATCCTTTTTGTTTTAAAGAGAGAACCTTCTCTCCAGCATTCATCATAGGTCTTAGCTATGTCTAGGAATATTCCCACTGTTTTTTCTTTCTTTTGAAATCCTTTTTGATTTCATGCTCCATTTTGAGTATCTGATCCATTGTGCATCTATCCCTTTTAAATCCTGATTGAGTCTGGCTGTATATTTTATTCTTTTCCTAATAAAACTTTAATCTGTTATTTACTATGGTTTCTAATATTTTACCTAGATGAGAAGTTAATGAAATTGGTTTGTATGAACTAGCATCATTATCATCTTTTTTTCTGGTTTTAGTATTGGAATAACTACTGCCACTTTCCATGTCTTGGAAATTTCCCTTAAATTCAAAATTTTGTTAAATAGAGATGTTACAATTCGTAAGGTACTCCTTGGTATATGCTTCAGTATTTCATAGCTAAAGATATCATGTCCTGGTGCTGTATTTGGTTTTTCCCTTTCTTCCTCCATTTTAATATATGCATTTAAATATGATAACTCGTCTGTATTCTCAGTTACTGTAGAGTAAACGTGTGTAGATGTCTTGGCCACTCCTGTAGAATGTCTGGATGCGGGTGTTATGTTAGAGTCATGCACTGATCATCACTGAAGAAAGTCTTCTTCAGTTACCTCTGCATCATCGAATGAACCTGTCATATTGACATTGAGTGGGAGTGTCAAGTAACGCGAATGGTGTAGTAGTTCGGTGTAACAGACCACTTGATAATACCTCTCACACACTCTCATGTAATGCAATGACGACTTGAACTGCCGCTGACATTTCAATAGTTTAATGAAGGCACGAACACTGGACAGCACGGATACAGTCATGGGAACATGTTGACGTACATTCATTGGTTATTTGAATCGTGGATGATACATTCATGTAGTAGTGAAATAACATTCAACCGAAGGTAGCATTCACTGTTCTGGTACCTAATCGCCGTATCCTCTACTGATTGAACGCGTCAATGAGGATCGGTAAACATACAAAAGTCATTGGCCCAACCTTCAATTCATGGCTAAGTTCTTAAGCTGAAATATGCCCAATGTTTGTATAATAATCATAAACCACGATAGTGGGTTTTCACCTCCTAACAAGATCTCGATACCACTGCCCGATAGTAGGATACATAATCTGTTCTCTTGACAGTGATCAAAAAAATATGATGACAGAAATATAACATGGCCGCCTTCCTGAGTTGTCGCTCACTCACTCATAGGAAGGTAGATATAAGCCAAAGTTAATTTAGAATGTGCATATAAATAATTTCATAAAGTTTTCCATACAGCTCTACAGTAATCCAGTTACTTCAGGTAGACATAACTGCTGTAGGAAAGCCTGTCATCTTCGTCGATACAAAACATGATCCTAGCGATACGAAGCACAATGTTCCATCTAGGTCTAATCGACTCGAGATCATCAAAAATAGGGTCTGGCATAACTGGAGTCCGAATCACACATATGAGGAGGATCTCTGACAAATAGACTCTTGCAGAGACATAAACTTCTCCTAGAAAAACATCTATGAATCACTGTTAAACCTCAAACAGTGCCAGCCCTGGAAAAAGCACTCAGCCATCTTGGCGACATTATCGGAACTCTTCACAACCCAGAAGGACTACGAAAACCTGCGCTAGATTCCGACAGAAAGAATATAGTCCGACCTGAACATACAAAGGTATACAATATACGACTGAATCTTCTTTCACAAGACAAGTGGTACACATGAATTCAGGCCATAAACATAACAAGCAAAATTAATCTATTTTCTGGCCCGAACAAATAAGAACGGACATGAATACAATATCCATGCGCCGAGTCAATATCAAGAAAGATCACTCATATAATCAAAAGTGTAAATCAATCATGAATTATCTAGCTTTACCAGAGGAAGCATTTTCATACACAAATGAATGCAAGTATATATTTTCCATATTAAATAGCCATATCGTATTTTTGTAATATGTGCGTCAAAATATGCACGCAACAGTTACTTTTTCACCGAGTTTTGTAATGTGTTTTTATCTTCGAGTGCTCTCATTCTGACCTAGGTTTTTCATGGAACTAACATTATGGTATTATCTGGCCAGTTGTCACGGATTGCCTCCCCTGCTTTGCAGTAGTGGTTCAACAGTGACCAAAACTCAAGAGTATCTAATATTGGCTTCCAATGTATCTACCTGCGCGCAAGATTACTCTTGGCAGAGATGTAGATAGAAGGTTAATAATACTTCTACCTGAAGGGAGAATTCACAAGATATTCCCAGAAGTCAAGAACAAAAGCTGCTTAGAGCTGAGCAATTTGTTAACTTACTATCTGGTTCGTCACCTTTTGTGAAGGGTTTAAGCAAAGGTTTAGCCCATTCAAGGCCCCAGTTGGTGTAATGCAACGAAATCCTCATAAGGTATAGCTCTGTTTAGTGTAAATATACGTCTAAGTATATAAGTATATATATATATATATATATATATATATATATATATATATATATATATATATATATATATATATATATATATATATATATATATATATATATATATATATATATATATATATATATATATATATATATATATATACATATTGATTAACTATTCTGGATCATACGTTTGCTTTCATACATATAACTGAATCAACTGTTATTGTTTTGTTTTAAAACAACAGGTAACTAATTTAATGGTGAAATAGTCTTTAACAGGTTAAAATAAATATGGGAAGATTAGTGGAATTTTGATAATTATAACGTTCTCATCCGTGAGACGTAGGTGGAAATTTAACTTTATACTTAAAGTTTAACTGGAATTGTCCCTTTTTTGCTGGTGCCTTTTAGTTAGCACATAGCTTGTATGAGTGTCGCGAGATGTTCAGATAGTATAGAATGTAATACGGTATCCTGGATATAGAGGTGTATCAGATGATACCAGGATAGTGCCAGATAAGAGTCTGGTCTTATCAGTAATACC